>OZ025265.1:26604464-26846462 GCA_964019135.1 Arenicola marina
ACTTAGTAATTTACATATTTGTTCACCGTTTAGACACGCAGTGATTAACGCTGAGGCTTTTAGACAGAAATAAAAATATAGCAGGCGGCATACATCTGTTGATTTGCTTAACGCCTGTTCAACAGAAGTTGAATTGCTTAACGCCTTTTCATCACAAGTTGAATTGCTTTCAACAGAAGTTGAATTGCTTAGCGCCTTTTCAACAAAAATAACACAATTCCACAATAGAACAATACAGAAATAGCACAATAAAACAATAGAACAATACAGAAATAGCACAATAACAAAATGGCACAATACGTAAATAGTACAATACGTAAATAGCACAATACGTAAATAGCACAATACGTAAATAGCACAATACGTAAATAGCACAATACGTCAATAGCACAATACGCAAATAGCACAATGCGTAAATAACGCAATACAGAAAAAGCACAATGCAGAAAACACAATACAAAAATAACACAATACAGAAATAACACAATACAGGAGATTCGATATTGCTCTCCCTAATTCTTGGGGATTTGCGATTCAAAGCGGGTACTCCCCCCCCCCCCCCCCACCCTACATCCCCCATTGATTTGTACTACTGTAGTCAGTAGTGTACATTTCCAGTCAATGGGTTTGAAGCTTGACGGCCTTTCCGACCTGCTCATTTCAACTTGCTTTGAGCATTCAGAGAAGGGTGGAACTCAACTCATTGTCGCTGTGACAGCATTACGGGCGTCATGTATATTTCACATGCACGAACCCCGGCCGTGCGTTGTCATGGCGGCCTCTCTTTACTGGCAGAGCCACTCATGCAGGGGCATAGCCATGACAGTCAGTAAACGACCCAGTGCTGGCCAGCATGCAGGAGCGGCTGTGTACATGTATTTACAGGTAAGGGTATACACCATTGTGTTCGCCTCGTGAATTTGTCGCTCGGTGTGACTATAGTCAGCGCAGGGTTTTCTCATATTGTGGGAATATTTCATCACCAGAGCCACATGCACCGTTAAGCGACGGAGAGTGGGGGGGGGGGGGTGCGGCAAGGGGCCCATATGTGTGCCTGTAATAATAATAATAATAGGCATTCGTGAGCCCGTTACCCCCTCCCCTCCCTCAGTCGCTTTACGGTGCCTGTGGCAAGACATAAACTACGTTTACGCTTAGCCGGTTGATTCTAGCAGTCCCAAGAAAATTGTGCACACAGTGTTTCTATGAAGATGATTCTTGTTTATACAAGATTTGCTGCAGCCACGGCTGTGTCAACATTGTCGGGGAGGAGACACGGAGGGGTGGATGGGTGGGAGGGGGCACGAAGGGGTGGATGGGTGGGAGGGGGCACGAAGGGGTGGATGGGTGGGAAAGGGGGCGCAATATCATTCACAGGTGTCAGTATCGCTAACATGTTTGGAGGGGCGTTAACTTGAGTTCATTTGACAAATATAGGTCCAATTTCACTGTTATGACGTAAACAGAAACAGACAGTTCATAATAATTTTAATTGTAAATACAGAACCGGCAAAAAGCAAGATAATCAAGACAAATACTCGCAGCCTGACAGGATTCTCAACCATAATATCTCAGATGGGGTCTCATATAATTGGGCTGGCTGGTTCTACGCTTAAATGTTACAAAGGTCCATACGGCAGTATATAGGTACGTTTTTTAATTACAAGCAGGCAAAATATAGGCATTGACAGATAATGTGATCGTCCGTTATGGTGAAGTTAAACATAAAATTCAAATACATCTCCACTGCATCCTATTGATCAACGGGTAAGACCTATCCGCTGAGAAAAAATAGTTCTCACTAGCGGCACTAACTTATTCTGCTTAATAACACATTTGATGAAGTTCAGATTTCATTAATCAAATGTATATATATTACTGGCTTAGACAATCGGGTCGTTGCTAATACTGGCTTAGACAATCGGGTCGTTGCTAATGCTGGCTTAGACAATCGGGTCGTTGCTAATACTGGCTTGCTCATCAGTCGGTCTGTTGCTTGTCTCCAATTCTACAATCAGCAATTTCAGATCCTATGGGTCAGCGTGGCTCCACCGCGTGAATGATGCAGAAGTCTTTTGAATGCGTTTGATCAGTTTGGGGCTGAGCAAGCCAGGACCCCCCCCCCCATCAATGACATGCGATGGTTGTCGGCCTGTGCGGGGGGGGGGGGGGGGCAGGTACCAAACTTGGAGCGAACACAAGCATCGGTGACACTCTCCGTCAATATTTATTACATTTTGGTCGAGATGATGCCAAGAGGACAATCGTGATATAACTCTTGTTATAAAATCCTAAATCAAATTTCCTCAATAAAATCGACATAAGGTATAAACGTATATATTCGTAAATATACGCGGAGAGGTGGGGATAACAGCCCAACAGTCGAATGTGCTGTTAAGCCAGTGAGCGGTTCCAAATATCTTTATTTGTGGAAGAAACATAGCCTATGTCTTGTGTTTGCCTTTAGGAATATGGGCTAACTCCCTTTTTTTCCTACTTTAGCCAACGGAGAGACTGGGCGCATTTCTTTGGTAACCCGGGTATATCCCAAGGTGGACCGAATACGCACATTACGCAACGGTTCACCGCCCGACACTTCTTTCCCCCGGGTCGGCATTCGGCATGTCGATGTGCCGCATTTAAAACAGCACGGTAGAGTTGGAAGAAAATTGGCAGCTAATTGAAAAGTGACAGTCTGGGCTGGTTTTCTGGCTGGAGGAAGGAATAACCATTAAATTAAATTGAGTAATCTTTGGATTAACACATACTCCATATGAAATTAAATATGGCTGCTTTGAGGCTATTTTTCGGTAAATCTCTTCAACAAAACTGCCTAATATTTTCCGCAAATGACCTTGCAAATGCTGGCGTCGCTGTAACGACACAGGTGACCCTTTGAAAAGTATCGAAGGGTCTATTTGTGATATGTCGGGAATTCGACTGTAACATGCGACAGTTTCCCAACCAGTAAATATGTATAACCGTTATTCGTCGTTGTCCGTTGCGTGTGGCCTATTCAATTGTACATTTTGATATATGATCGACTCTGCTTGAAGGGATGTCAGAAAAAATCGAGCTGTGGATATCAGAAGTGTTAATGTTATTTGCCTACGGATTTGCTTAATATGCCCAAACAAGCGTCAGAGACGTGAAGTCAATAACAACTTAACAATGAAGTGTCCATGAAGTGTTAATTACTGTCACATCTATTCTGTTGGTGTAACAACACTTTTGTGGTGAATCCTCATTGGCGGAGACGCGCAATGTGCACACACAGAAGCCCACAAAAGTATAAAACCAAAGGAATTGCTTTGGCTCTGATGATAAACGTGGATCCCACCTTCACACATACAAGGTTTCAGCATTGAACTTAAACGGTGTGTGAAATATAATAGTGCGCAATATTTTGCATGGTGAGCTAAGTCAGTGAAAAAGAAGTGTCTATAATTCAGTGTTAACGGCGTATTCGTCAGTAACTTCAACTGCATAATTAATTTTACACATCAAAAGTCGCCCAACCAGTAAACAGTCCAATTGTATCGTTCTATGCTGTAGCTGATTCGACTCGCTCGAGCCATCATGTCGTTGCTAGTAGATGACAACACCCCTGACTCCCTGGCAGACGAAGGACCCCTGAACGCCTTGGTCATTGGACACTCCTTCGTGCGCCGCCTGAAGGGATTTGCAGACACCTCCGGCTTGAGCAACCTGGGCCTGTCGGAGGCTACGTGCACAGTCGCGCTACACGGGATGGGAGGCATGAAGCTTCCCAAACTGGAGAAGGAGATGCGTCTGATGGTGGAACGCTTGAAACCAAAGCTCATCTTCATGGATATCGGTTCCAATGATCTATGCGATCAAGGTATTTCGGCCGTGGCGCTGGCCCACCGTGTCGTCGATGTGGCCAGACTGGCGCTGAGCCATGGAGGGGTCTACAGGGTATACGTGGCGGAGATCATGGAGAGGGACCTCTTCAGGGGTAAGTGGCCGGCACCGGCTGATTACAACGCCAGGGTGGAGCTTGCCAACTCCACGATGGCGGCCCTCTGCGAGACGGAGGGCGCCGCCAAGTTGTCCTTTTGGCGCCACGGGAAACTTAGCCGACATGGGACACGGTACGTCTCGGCAGACGGCGTCCATCTCAGTGAGGACGGCCTGAAGAAATATCACCGGAGCGTGCGCCGTGCTCTGCGCAGAGGTCTCAAGGACATACGCACGAATGGATTACCCCCCAAAAGCTGATATTGATAAGGACACATGATGCAGGTAAGCTGTCATTCCATGGTCATATTTAAGCGCCGAGAGGATCCGTTGCAGGTTGGATCGTGCAAACGGGTCGACTCGACGATTGCGTTCTGAACACTTTACCCGACTAATCAAGACTTTTGAATTATCGACAAGCGAAACGTACTTGGCTGGTGATGCTGTTAATTGCGCTGATGCATGTCCAAATCATCGCTTCTGTTATGCAGATGATTATATGACATACTCCGAACATGGATAAATAAACTGATTCATTGTAAGAATATGCAACATGCTGTCTTTTTTTTCGATTCTTATACGCGATTATTTGAGGCCCCCCCAAAAAAATTATGTTTGTTCAATGGATCAAAACACGATGACTATCAGCCTGTTATAGGCTGAACAAAACTGACAAAAGTAGCCTGAATTCTTGGATGCTAATTCAGAACTATAATTGTTAATTCAGTGAAAAATGAGATGCGGTTGTGGGCTTTGGTTAAAATCGCGAAGAAAATATTGCAGAGGCCCCCGAGTGTGATTTAATGCTATTGCTTATTATACATATTAAGTGCTTTTCTAGAAACAAAATTGCGATGAAAAATGCTGTTCGGCTCATTTTGACTGGGTAATTGACATTATTTGCATATTTTTGGGGCTGCCAAAAGAAATCAAGACAATCAAGCATTATATTTAATTCGTTTATTGCGAGAATGAACACTTAATAGTAGCAATTCATGTTGAACACGGACGTTCAATCCTTCCGGCCTGCGGAATGTTGGCACCTTATCTCGTAATGCTGCTACCGTCAGTGAAGGGTGATGCCGGTCAATGTCAAGGTCACCAGGTACACCAGGTTGTTACATGCTAAGACGGCAGCCGCATTCTGAAGGAGACCAAGCATACCGAAATGTCTCACTCATCTGGTCATAGACGTGCCTTGCTACATGAATGTCTACAGATACGGTTACCACTAGTACAAGGCAATGACACAATCTCTCTTTAGACAAATACCTCTTTATTAGCCTGTTACTGTGTATTTTTAAAAATAATATATTTAGGCATGCAGCACTATTTGCAAAATAAACAATAAAGTTTTAAGAAGCACATGTATGTGTTAACTTACATCAGGCCAGTGGAATCCATCGTAGTCGTAATCACTCTGTAATGGAGAATAATTACAAGGTCACTATGGTAACTTAGATTTGAATAACTTAAAGTGCTATTTATGTGACCATCAACCATTTTGTCGCATTTTTACTATTGTCTATAGCTACCTACAGTGAAGTATATAGTTTGTTAATCTACCGAAATATAGATTAACCCCATACACAATATAATTGGGCGTTGTTAACGTGTCTTATTTCTCTAAAAAGCGGGATATAGCACATTGACAATATCAATATACAACTAGGCAAACCCACGAACATCACATATCAATACCAGCGACTGCATCATATACCGGGTCCAACTTTTAGTTAGAAGTCGCCCTCGCTTTTTGCTGTGTTTCTGCCAACATTTTGCTACCTATCTCTAAATAGCACTTAATGAGCCTAATAAGAACATTAATTTTTGTCGTATCTCCTTTCCACCTACAACGTCGCAACAATTTGGCAACACTAAAAACCAGAATAATCAGTTCCTTATGTTGTGAAGCTACCCCGAGCATAGCAGATGCAAAATGTATATAACCTAATAAAGTTAGATCGGTTTGACTTATCTAGATATGTGCCCCATATCTTGCTTTGCGTTGAAAATGAAGGTTTTTGAAAGATCGATACTTGTACTACAGAAAGTGTATTGTTCATGTTTCTTCTTTAGTACTCACGGTAGATTCGGATCCAGTGACGTAGTCGGCGTAGTCCGTTGTCAGATCTAGTGCATCTGTCTGAAACAAGCAGCGAGCGAGCTAGTAAAGACTTTTCAAGAAAAATTGTTGTGGTGAAATGTTACTTTCATGCAAACAGATCATGATGCAAAAAACACATTCATATGATATTAATCTCGCGTGTTCAAGCTTTGAAATATGTGACCCTAATGTTAACATTGTACATACACGTATTCAGGTGCGTAACTGAATTCTGTTTGAAATATGGAATGTCGCGCTAAAGCAGTATACCATTCAACGTCCTCTCCCATGATTCAATCACACAGGTTTGATCACGGTTTAATTGCCCTGGCAATGACTAAATACAGTAAGTTGTCAATAGATTCTACGCTTAAAATGGCGTTTCTTACCGTTGTTGCCGAGACTGACACCACCGTGACTACGACGAGGAAGAAGATCATTGCTGCGGAGAACATGTTGATACTATTCCACAGTTTAGAGTCCACAATAGCTAACACCGTTGCCGAGTTAAAACTATTGGTTGCGCCGGTGGCCGATCCAATTGAACAGTTTACTTCAAGTGTCATTAATGAGAATGGATCTCCACTTTATAGCCCAAGGGAATGCCTATTGTTCCTGCGCTGTTGTTCGTGTGACAGCGTGTTACATCGTGTCTGGGCGAAAACGTAAATAACAACCAATTCTGAAATGAAAGTGTGAATAATTAGTGCATTTGCTTTGTCAGTGATAACGGTGTCACGTCTTGAGACGATGGACGCCTTCTTGCCGGTCGATCCACGACCGCTGATTGGTTGAAACAATCACCACACACGCATATGATTGAACAGACATCTCTCCCCATGACAACGATTGTCTCTAACGAACGAGTATGGATAGAACGCCCTTTGCTGGGAGATGCATCAGTGATCTGAACCGGTTTTCTCTGACATGACAAAGCTATAACCACTTAAGTTGCTGCTCAACCTGCTAACTAAATGAGCCAAGGATGTCCCAGATACTAATAATGCTGTATATTACATGACCAGAGAAAATTGGAATGGGCATGGGGGATTAACATGACAATAAGTTGGTCACAACTCAGACTGGTGTCTTTCGCACCCCACTCATCCCGCCATAAATACACACATGTCACTATAACACTTACCATATTGTGTAAGTTTCCAATATTACGTCCTAAATTAATTAAATTAAGGACGTATAATTGGTTAAAAGCGCTGCCTTGATGCTCGTGGAAGGCATGGTAAATGGTTTAGTACCGAGTTGCTTTCGGGATATAGTAACTGATACAATTTTATTGGGTGTAGTTAGGTGTTGACTGTCGCATTATGTGATCATTATGACTTCTTTTTTGTATTGCACACTTCTATTATCAATTAATATAATGCGTCAACACTTACTATCCCCAATCAAAAGAATACGTCAACACTCTAAATTAAAAGAAATGCCGCACATCTTCGATTTCATAATGTTATTTCTTCAACTTGTCAAGGCCGATTCTACCGGAAACTGCTTTGGTACGTCAAATGTTAGGCTCTAGTTAGCTGAGTAAGGAAGTCAGGTATGCTCACTAAATATTTTGTTTTCATGCACGCGTGAATTCGAGCTGTTAACCGTTCTTTTTCCATAAGAAAACCAACATATACCTGTCAATATATTCCCTTATATATAACCCTAACCCTAACCAGATAAATGACATTCATGTTATGATGTCTAACATCGCATATGCCCTTAATGCCCCATTTTCCATTCGCTCCTGAATTGGGTGTGGGTGTAACTTGTGAAAACCAATATTTTGTTTTGCCATTAAATGAAAAGAAAAAAAGACGCAAACAAATTTGACATGATGGTCTACACGATCTCTGATCTGTGACCACAACCGTACGGACCGTTCAGTCGGCTGAGCTAGCTAGCTAAATAGCGACTGGTACCGTGTTTATGTGACTGGTTCTGAAGTCTCGATGAGAGATTACGGCGCGTAGATCGTTGGTACGCGCCCCGCCGTGGCCATGTCTGTGTGGTCGCAGGTGAAAGATTCCATGTCCTTTTTCGCAAAGAGGAGGGGGTTACCTTTCATAAGTGTGTTTACATAAAGCGGGTTGCGCGAAAAAATACTCCTACTGAGCGGATTTTAGCGGTAAATTGCCCCTACCGAGCGGATTTTGGTGGTAAAAATGGGGGGTCTTTACCGCGCCCCCCCCTCCCCCTCCCAACCCAGCAATGTATTTATTAACACCCCAACCCCGGGAGCAGCATATGGGTACATGGGGTGCAAATATATATATGTATACATGCAGATGCCGCGTATTGGCGAGCGTGGCGGCCGGCTGGTTTTACTTTCAATAACCAATTTTCGGTCAATTTCTATTAATGTTTATTTTTAGTTATACGTATTGAATTGTCACATGTAATTTTCCCATTTGATGATGAGAAGTACGAACTAAAATAGTAGAAGGCAACATTTCTATGCGTGTGTCATGCATTCGTGGCCGAAATTTAGTGGGCTTTTACACAAATCTGTTGGCTTCCCCTCTTCGATTGTTTTGGCTCAATGTAACGGATCTAGTCACAAACAGTGCACATAAACAGAAAGCGTACACGATGAATAGAAACACCTTATTTGCAACTGAGGCATTATTTATTTCGTGCGATCATTTAAATTACGAGAAAAATCTATTTTTGCCTTTGATCAAGTAGAGTAAAGCGACCACTTTACTCAAGTCATTCATGTCGTACAATGTGATCACAAATAAAGAAGCTACCTAGATATCATGAAATCCATCGAAAACCGCATGGGTTCCTGAAACGTATAGCGTGCCTTCAAGCAAAATCGGGACGCGGAAATAGCCAACAATCCAAATACAGATGCTGAACAGATAATTAGTCTGATTTAAGAAGGGAAAGAACTGGTCATTAACTCATTGCAGTAATTAAATTCATGGTTACACCGCAGGATATTTTACCATTCATTACCCGTTGTTGGTCCCATGTAGAGCATATAAATTACCAATGTTTACTACCAGCATGTGATTCATTACGTAGTTAATTGACCATTTCATAATCAGAAAGATATATTCATGAAGTTATCCCAGCATAGAAATTGGCCTTAATTCTCTGCCCATTACCTGCACTGGAGATTTCAACAAAAAGTTAAAAAAAAAAGGTCATTACGCAACCGTGCAGGTCTCAAGGCATCACGAAGTCCATTACACGAGATCATTATGATGGACGGCCCGGGGCTTAATTTAGTACTCGAAGCTCAATAATTAACGTGTCATATTCGCTTATGAATAAATGCAAACTATGATATGTTATAGCCAGCTGTAACATTTGAAAATGATATCCGGTCGTCGAGGGTAAACCGCATCCACTGGCAATGGTAGAGAAAGCTACGTAACCACGTAGTTAGCATGTCTTTCGTGACCTGACCAAGCCCGATAACAACACAAAAGACTCCAACACTAAAAATTTAAAATATCAGACAACTTATCCCATAAATATGAAAACTTAATCCTTCAGAAATGACGCACGATCCAAAGCGTTGAACCGACCACGTCATGGTCAAATTCCACGAGAGGTAATCTCTCTCAACATCTAACGAGAGGACGACGCGACGTAACACGAGGCTTTGGCGTGGGTCATGAATTACAAGAGACTGTCCTTCGGAGTAAAATAACGATGCTGAATGTGTGACGTCAGACGCGGCGTGGACTGCTCAATCATCAGAATCAATCCGGGTTCTGCGTTAAAGGGACGAGTGGTGATGATGACGATTCGCGTGATGATGCATGGATCCCAAAGCACTTAATTATCGCCGCTGGTTTCCCGTCTTCCTCGCGCAATAAATCTGCAAACAAAGGGTGCATATAAAACATTTAAACCGTTTCATCTAAATTACATCATTGATCAATTTCAAATGCAATGTTTCTTTAAATACTAAGGTTTTTTTATTATTAATTGTTTTAATCGATTTTAAATATAAGGTTATATTAAATACTAATCTGTTTAATTATTTTAATCTGTTTTAAATACAATGTTAGTTTATTCATACATTCTGTCAAAGAACTTTATTAGTAGGACCTACTTACGTTTGATTCAGTTTCCTTAGTGCAGCCAGAGTAATCCGATATAGAATACGGCATAATTGTTGTAGACATAGACACAAGGTATTTACGGATATACATCTGATGCATCGACTTAATGTCTCTAAAATGGTGTCCATTAGAGCAATGTACGACGCCGAGGTCACCATGACAACGATAACGAGGGCGTTAAACAGTGTATTGATCATAATGGTTGACCGATGCGTACAGTGGGCGTAAACGACCAATTATCGAGATTTGCCTCTAACAACAATGTCTCCTGTAATACTGGTGTGAATGCGCTTTCAATACAGTTTTTTATGCCGTGACTCTTGGACGTCAGAACCCTTTATACCATGTCGATGCGAGTTATTGTCACTGTATGGGAGTTGATATTCACGCCGTGTCGAGCCAAAGCTCCACCGTCACAACCAATCAACCACCGCGTAATAACGCCGTCACTTAGCCCACTATGTTAATCGGCTCAATTTCCGTGTTCGTTCGTCAACCCTAATGTATCTATATTTAGCATTGAGCGTCTGGATATATTTCAAGTGTAGTGATTGTATTATTATATTTGTAACCGTTGGGCGTTATTGACACCTTATAGTTATTTCATGAGATTTTGGCGTCAATCCAGTTGAGCCAATATGAATTCCAAACTGGGCAGCGAAACCTATCGGGCATATAGTTACTAATGAGCTCATTTTAGAAGATGATTCGCGATTTATTACCTGAGTACACAGATCGAGCATACCAACATGCCACCTGGAGCCCTATGAGTATACGTGGGTATGTATGCAAGGGTTATAAATGTTTTACGATCAATATATACAAGACTTAAGTCAGCCAGCAAACCCATCAGGGGTTCACTCACTATTGCAACTGCCCTATCGGTGCCCTGCAGGGGTCTTTGCATGGACCGGTGCTGTTTGCTTCTCATAGCAGCGAACAGGTGCAATACATCGATATGATCTCTGAGGCGTACTGTCCAGGAATCAGACTTAGTCGTCATGCACCAAGTGTCTCATCTTCAATGTTTTGTCGACGACTTGGCAACGTGTGCTTACACTGAGGTTAGACTCGTCGAAACAACACAAGTTTTCAAGAACATTCCAGCCAGAAAACGATGATTGTAGTATTTTTTGCGCTGGGTTTAGGCAAAGGTAGCGAAAAACGGGTCTCAATATGAAGAACAATATCTAATGTTATAAGTCGTACACCTTGGCCTAAAGTATACGCACGTTTATTGACAAACGCGGTTAAGACGCTAAATTCTCAAGTTTACAATATGCTTGTAAATGTGACATGAATGTTTTCTGCGAAGACTCGGATGCTTGGATTGATTGGGCCGCCAATAAGGGGTGATGGGAGCTGTAAGAAAGGGTGACTCACGACGAGCTCTGGGTTGAGAAAACTACACGTGAAACGTCAAACTGGGAGACTCATATTGTTATTATTATTAAGGAAAAGTCAGGACCAAACTGCAGGATATCGTTGTGATGTCTGTGGCAGGCCCTGTCGATCTCAGAAATATCTTGTCAGTATTCAGCCCAAATGCTGCGTAATAAATTGGAATAATTAAAAGACCACAAATCAATCACAAATTTATCTGCTTTAAACAGACGGACGGATGCCAACCCGAGTGCCATCAAGGTGGCTTCCCGTTCTGAGCATGCCCTGTTTCACTATGAAAAGTAAGCATTTTATGTGTGACTTCTGCTTTTGAATACGCCCCGGGGTGCTTTGTGTCACTACGAAATGCATCAAATGTTTTTAGGGGATACGACATTGTGATTAACACTCCCACAAGTTATAGTGGACGATGTCACATCATGTTTTTGGTACATAGGAGGTGGCAATAACATCCGATTGCGGTTACTGGGGATAGGTCTCAATGACGGTGTTAATTAGCAGCACGCCAGTTAGATTTATGACATACACAGAGGAACAACGCCGATACTTTTAGCAAACCAAACCAAATAATAGGTTAAACGGCGATATACACATGTTGGATAGACAATTGGTTTAATTATATTAATTTAGAACATGTCGCTGAATTTATGTAATTTTAGTCAGCCTGGTGTCCTCCGTGGTACGGAGTTTTTCTCTGGGGTAAACATTTGTACTTTTACTAAAAGAAATAATATCATTTGTGCCACATGTGTTCGAATCAATTGTGTGAGAAATAAATGTCTTAGGCAATTGGAATATGTGTCTTGCGCCAAGACCTTTCGCGCCACAAGACACTACCTGTCAATCATTCTCACCCGCAACACTTACTAACTAGCGGGACAACTTAATCAATATAATAATAATAATAATAATAATAATAATAATAATCACTTTTAATGACAAGTAGTGTGTTCGCTCGAAGTAGTGTGTCAGTAAATAGTAATACCCTCTCGAGAATATCAAATCAGGTCGAAAATAACTAAGACATTATTCCGATTACCAACACCAAAAAACGTTAAAACCTAAGCGGAAAGTGCAATGACGTTTCACAGTGGCCTACCAACGATATGTATCGAAGAAAATGGGACATAACTGATTAACATAAAGTTTTAGTTAGAAAAGTACTTGGTGTCATAGGAAAACGATTAATATCACTGGATCTGTGAAACCGTATTTGCACGTAAAACACATAATTATTATTGTAGCGAGCAGTCTATTCAATGCCCAAGGTTCAGTTTCCGTTTTATAGACTCGATATATGATGAGTGCCGTTCAAGTCTGCATTGGAGCCTCGATCCATGGAGTTAATATCCGTCGTATGTTCGCGCAAAGAACTTTTTTTCACACATGCAAAGCCGTTTGTAATCCCGTACACATATATATCCAATAGTTATCGGCCGGATGATAATGTTAGTCAGTATTGTCAATATTTATAACGATAAATTATAACTATAGCTTATTGAGTTTATACCGTACCTGAGTTTCATTTGCAAAATCATCAAATGGGATCTGACAACGCTAAGACCATTTCATCTACATTTCAAATAGAACGGGCAATTGAAAGATCATGTTCATACGAAACGAATAAACGGCTGATTTTTATCACTGACGCCACTATTATACTTTCATGAAACACTTTATGATATGTCAAATCTTTCTTTAAGTGAAGGTTACATTTTTGGTGCCAAAGTGTCCATGTATTAAATATAGTGCTGGTATTGTACAGATAACATGAATGTGATCACGGCAATAAAGCGATATTGCTGAAACGCGATATAAATCTGTAGTCTGACTTGATCCTTCGGAATATGCAAAATAAAATATGGTGTTATCTGGAGTGAATCGACGATTGAGAAGTTACATGCATGACCGCAGTTAGCTTTCGGCTAAGACATTTAATACGCATTACAACAATTGTGCGAGCAGTATGTGAGAAATTAACATATGTGTTATTAAACAATTAGTCAACGATCCCTTAAAACCCCCAAGTTCAATTGCTAACACAGGGCTGTTATTAACACTGACACATGTGAGTGGTTGTTATCATGGTCGCGTAAGCAGGTCTTAACAAGACCTTGACTCTATCTGGAAGGCCACAATAACACTCAGCGACGGGCCTTATATAGGCATTGTTTCTCATTGATGGCATTACAAACTCGGCCTCCATTTGGAACACAGATATCAAGCTAGCTGAGCCTGGTGGAAGTAATTCTGCTCTTACAAATCATCAATTATATACATAATCAGCCTACTTAATAAAGATGGCCGCTGTGAATGTTGTCTTCATCGTCATCGTTACCATGGTGATCTCGGCTTCTGCACGCACGGTAAGAGCAAACAAAACTCGTTCTCATGAAGTTGCAGTTGCGAGCTTTCTTTCATTCTTTGTCACATATTTGGCATGTCATGATGCAAAGTTGCCGATCTTTTTTCTTCTCTTGCAGACGGAAATGCCCGATTTCACAACAGACTATGCTGACTATGTCACTGGAACAGAATCCACTGTAAGTCTCGTGAATCATAGTCTTCAGCGATTAACAACATTTATATATTTGATACATCTGAACAATTTGAATTTGCATCGATATAATCTAAAATCCGAATACTATTGTTACGTATCATGTGAATGATTATCTACTGAGTCAGATTAAGCTGCACTAATCAATGTTTGGATTTTAGTCTTACTTTACATGCGGTACTTTAATATTGTTCAATAATTTTACTTGTTATCTTCTCTTCCTTCAAGGGTGATTATGACTACGATGGATTAAACTGGCCCGATGTAAGTACTGCATTACTTGAAAGTCCCTCAAAGTGGACTCCCACGCGGAAGAGAATTATGACTAGATAAGGCACGATCGGTTTAAATTCAATGCTTTCAAACTCCAAGAGCTTTACACACAGACGCAAGCTCAAGTATTAAGTGGTTAGCTATCATTACGCCTCACCTAGATCGCTTACAATAAATTGTCATTGCACAGGTTTATGCTATGTTTAAACACAATCATAACACTTTGTTTATTATTCCCTTGAAAAATTCGGCCTGCGGTGTAACCCACAACATTCTGCTGTACCTGATGACTTTCATCATGTCCTGTGTTGCTCTTACTCGTCACTGAAAAGAAACAACACACATCACGTTATCATACAACAGTTACCTTCGGCACGAAACTTGGGATGTGAATTCCGCTGGTCGGATTTGCAAAGTGACAAGTTGAGAGTTTTGAACCAACGGACAACTACCTTATAAGACGCATAACAAATGGACAATACACAGAAACATGGCGCCTAATTTATGGCCTGCCTGTCAGGCTGTTATCCTCAGTTGTTCGGTGTTTGCCTTCTGATGTGAACACTTGTATATTGATATAGAACTTGTGGTAGGTGTCACGGGGCCAACATCCGTAGTGCTTTGCCATCCCCCGTTCCTGAGCTTTGGGGGTGATTAACTCACCCAGCGAGCTATTCACGGACCTTGGAGCGCGAGGGGCCCCGATAATTACTTGGCAGTGACACGGGTTTACCTGGCACTCCTTTGCCCAGGGGGTTTAAATAGAAGAAGACGCGACAGAGAAAGACAGATGGTGACCGGAGACAAAGCCTGCGTCGTTCTGCTCCGCGCTGTGTGCTGTGTGCTGCCAGCGCGTCCTGCTCCGTGCTGTATGCTGTGTGCTGTCAACGCGTCCTGCTCTGCTCCGTGCTGTGTGCTGTGTACTGTCAGCGTGTCCCGGTCCCGTGCTGTATGCTGTGTGCTGTCAGCGTGTTCTGCTTCGTGCCGTGTACTGTGTGCTGCGTGCTGTGTGCCGTCAGCGCGTCCTGCTGTGAGCTGTGTGCTGTCTGCGTTGTCCTGCTGCGTGCTGTATGCTGCGTGCTGGCTACTAGCCCGCGCCCTTCTGCGTGCTGTTTGCTGTGAAGCTGCCGGCGTCCTTCTGCGTGCTGGCCCGCATCCCTGCGTAAACTCTCGAACTCTCATCGTGTTGACTGAAGGAACCGACCGGATCCAAGCTGGCCCTTGGAATATGTAAATATCTTGGTTTATAAATCGTCTGCAGAGTTCATAATCTGATGCGTTAGTTGTCATTCCACCTACTCTGATCCCGACCTTGTCTGTGTGACAAGGAAATGGGGGCTCGTCCGGGATAGATGAGTCGGTGGAAGTGACATGATAGTGAAATCTTTCTGTTTCGTAGAAGACATGTTTCGTTTTCTTAGATTAGATTTTTGATTTCTGTGACTGTGATATTGTGTTCTATCTGAAAGCTATTTCCTGGGTGTTAGAACGTGTCTATTGTTGAGTTAAAATTTGGTCTTTCGCAGGATTGCATATCTCGTTTAGTTGTTGGCGATTAGTTTCAGAGCAGTGTTGATCATAGACTAAGAATTGCTCAAATTAGCGGTATATTTCGGTAGTGTGGCTAATTGTCAAGCGAAGTTACTATTGGCAAGTGTAGGTCAAAGTGGTATTACTCTCTCTCGCAAGAGACTAGTCAATCGTTTACCTTCTTGAACAGTGAAACATTTCGGGGTGTCGTTGATAGCTCAGGTCTATCACTTCTTGAGGTTACCAATAGAGTGTCAGTTTCACTAAATTTCTTGATTATTGCTCTCAACGAATCGTTTCGCTTGTTTGCCTGTGTCCATATCGTATTATTGCTTGGTAGGCGAATTGGCGTTGAAGTGAAGTATCTGTATTGCTTATTTCCTCTTTTACGTAGATATTTTAGTATATTATCGAGGACATAGGTGGTTCTTGTATCATCGCCCTTTATAATTGGTCTGTGATCTGTCCCCTGCCTTTGAAGGGTGTTTAATTCGGAGCTTGGATATTCGTTGGTGTAATTTGGTCTCAGGGAATTTTCTTTTTCTAGGAAATAGACATAGTTTGTGTAGCTATTATTCCTTTTGGCGGTTGACATAGAACATTCCAACAGTTGTGATAGATAGCAGCTGTGGTTTTAAGTATTACTCGAGTATTCAGTCTGAATTAGGCATTTTTACGAGGTCGATATGAGTGACATGACTGCTTTGATCGCGATGGGCGAGAAGTTAGGTTACGTGGGCGATGTCTTACATGGGTTTGTCAGAGAAGACATCAAGTGCATTAGGGAAGAGAAGAAATGCCAGGATGAGATGGAACGAGAAGAAAGAGCGGCGGTCCGAGAGGAGCGGAAGATGACGTTAGACGCCGAGGCATCAAAGCGAGCCGACGAATTGCGAGCCAAGGAGTTGGAGCTCGCAATACAAGCAGGCAAGGCGCTACCTGACGAGGGAAGAGGCGAAACTTCTCAGGCAGACGCGTCCGCGTCAGCTAGAGCGCCGAGACTTCCCGCCTTTCAACCAGATCGAGACGACATTGACGCATATCTGGTACGATTTGAGCGATACGCCGTGACTCAGCGCTCGCCGAAGACATCGTGGGCGATAAACATAAGCGTGCTGTTGACGGGTTTGGCCCTGGAGGTATACTACCGACTGCCAGAAAACGAGGCAACCCAAATATGCCAAGGTCAAGGACGCCCTTCTTGACCGTTTCAACCTCACTGAAGATGGCTTCCGACGAAAATTCCAGGAAAGCCGAGCTGAAGATGGAGAATCGTCCAGTCAGTTCCTGTCTCGACTCGATGGATATCTAAACCGCTGGATGGATATGGCTGAGGCAGAATCCACCTACGATGACCTCCGAGAGTTGCTCATCCGTGAGCGATTCATGGACGCTTGTGTCCCAGAACTATCAGTTTTCCTATGTGAACGGAAGATCCGCGACCGGGAGCAACTCGTCGCAACAGCGGAAAATTACCGCAGAGCCCACAACTGCTCTTTGAGTGGGAGGACTTCCCGTTCCAAGTCAAAGGACATCCGTTAGAAGTGGTTATAATTCGAACAATCCCAATACCCGACTGCCCTGAGGTGATTACCACTCAACCCGAACCCCCCACGACCAATTGCGTCATAAGCGGTCTCAAGAACCTGAATGGAGACATCGGAGTGTGGAGCATTCCAACAGGAGTACCGGTGAACCGAACCGGCAGCGTCTAAACCAAGACAATCGCACTTGTTTTCTGTGCAGACAGCCAGGTCCTATCGCGCGTGATTGCCGTAATACCGGGCAATCAAGATCTTCATCGACGGGATTTCGAGAATGCCGCTGCGAGCCAAGATACCTCGATTGGAGCAAACTGCGAAGAATGCGACCGGGGTAAGGATGATGGATATAGAGAGAATCCCCACATAATGAGAAGATCCCCACCTAATCCGTGTAGAGTCCACGTGTCCCGAATCTCCCGCACGAGCTTCACCGTGCAATTGTGCAGATAAGTTGCCTGTGTGCCTTGTGTCTGAACTGGGTGAAACAGACGTGGATTCAGCTAGCCGCCATGTGCAGGATCAAGATGGGAGTACGTATCCATTATGTCACATGCTTTGCGACTGCCCAGTCCCTGTGTGCACATGCGGCAATCTACCCACGGTCGAAGGACGTCTTAACCGTTTCCGTGTTACCACCATGCGGGACACTGGATGCAGCAGCGTCGTTGGCAAAAGTTCATTTGTACTACCACAGCAGTATACGGGAAGTATAAGGTATGCCTCCTTGTGGACGGTACGACGAGGAAGGTCCCTACAACAATTGTACGTCTAGACTCTCCATACTTCGTAGGATCGACTGAGGCGATGGTCATGCCAACCTCGTTGTACGAAGTAATTCTGGGTAATATTCCCGACGCGCGACATCCAGAAGACCCAGATAAACTCTGGCACCCCAGTGAAGCAGAGGAAGCACAAGCTGTCGTAGCGAGGGCGCAGAGTCGGAAGGATCCAACGGAAATCAAGCTCAAGGGAACGAAGAAGGACACTACGGTGAAACAGGCGGAGTTGTCTTACGAGCAAACCTATGACCCGACCCTCTCCAAACTACTCGCGCGTAAGAAAGGCCAGGAAGAGTCCAGATTCACCAAGTCACAGGAGTGTTGGTTTGATATCAAGCATGACATTCTTTATCGCTACCAACGGTATATTAACCAACCTTCCAAGCCAGTAGTGAAGCAACTTGTCGCCCCCCGCTCAAGACGCGTACGGATAATGGAATTGGCTCACGACGCTATGATGGGTGGTCATATGGGTGTCAAGAAGACCATGGACCGCACAATGGACAACTTCTATTGGCCAGGCATACACGCTGATGTGTCTCGGTTCTGCAGATCCTGTGATGTATGCCAGCGTACCATTCCAAAGGGCAAGGTAACCAAGGTGCCACTCGACACGATGTCTGTGATTGATGTCCCCTTCAAACGGATTGCTGCCGACATCATTGGCCCTATGTCCCCTGTCTCCAGTCGCGGCCATCGATACATCCTAACAGTAGTCGACTACGCTACGTGATATCCCGAGGCCGTCTACGTAACATAGACTCCGAAGCAGTAGCGGAAGCTATGTTAGAAGTGTACAGTCGAATGGGCTTCCCTGAAGAGATATTGACTGACATGGGTACCCAGTTTGTCTCTAACGTTATGAAGGAGGTGAGTCGCTTGATATCGGTTCGTCAACTGACCACGACGCCATACCATCCAATCTGTAATGGCCTTGTTGAAAGATTTAACGGCACCTTAAAGACTATTATAAAACGATTGTGTTCGGAAGAACCTGAGCACTGGGATAGATATCTGCCTGCCGCCTTATTTGCGTATCGGGAGGTGCCTCAAGACAGGTTTGAATTAAAACATGATCGTGCTTATAAAACGAAGAATACTTCCAACATCGGTCCAAGTTAACAAAATATACACATTTGCTTTTGTCATTAATTCACGCTTGAGAAATGCCTTTGACTTAGTACTCTCTCGGCTAGCACCGTCTTTAGTGTGGAGAAGCCAGTCTTTGTATAAAAGAAATGATAGCACCGATATTACAAAGTTGATCGATTTATTCTGAACGCCGAGAATAATTTCCTTTAAACTAATTTTAACGCTCAGCAGCTCTGATGTCAGTTTCCAAATTTCTTTCGAGAAATAACAATCATGTAACAAATGCATAGTATTTTCCGGGAGTCCACATCGGTCACACAAGTCAGATTCAATTTTTCCCCATTTCACAAGGTTTCTTTTGCAGGGTAAGATTTGATTAATTACTTTAAAGTTAAAGGCAGCTATTTTTCTGTCTGGAATATCCTTAATTTTCCTCTTATATACATCAGCAAAATTAATATCGAGGCGGTTGAAAAGATTTGATAATTTTACTTCTGTGTTCGGTACTTCACTTTTCTTCGCAATAAATATTTCATAATATGCGCGAGTCGAGACGTCGGCGATCGGGGCGGCTAGAGGGGCAGTTGCATATGGACATGAGGCGTATGACGTCTCCGAGTTTATAACGTCTTTATACGGTTTAAGAGCCTGCCGTAGAAGAGATATCTCAGCAAAAATATTCCTCTTGTCTTTCACTCTTTCGTGTATT
Source organism: Arenicola marina (assembly GCA_964019135.1). NCBI lineage: Eukaryota > Metazoa > Annelida > Polychaeta > Arenicolidae > Arenicola > Arenicola marina. The sequence continues at coordinate 26,624,532 of OZ025265.1, forward strand.
GAGAGCTCACATAGTTTCCCCATTGAGAAATCCAAATCTCTTATACGTATGATCCCTACTTCTATGAAGGACTTGAAAAGCAGGCAACAGTTTTTCCCGCATATTTTCTTGTACGAAATAAAATAATTTCGCCAGAGTATTTCATCACGCAGGTTTTCAAATACAATAGGTCGCGTTTCTTCTTTGCTTTGGCTATAGGATTCGCATACTTCTTGGTAGAATTTAGGCAGAAGTTTAATTTGTGGTAGGTTGTTGCTTATTGATATTTTTAAATTTCAGAAAAAGGAAGTCGTCTCCAAGACTATTTAAATGCGATCGGGCTAGAAAGTTCCAATTTTCGTCAACGTTGACGATCCTTTTAACTCATGATGCTTTTATGGCTTGAAAGTGGGATCTTATGTCAATCATTGCTATGCCGCCTTGTTCTATTTTACGTATTAATTGCTTTCGTTTCAGTCTATCGCTTTTTCCCCAAATGAAATTATATAGGATTTTGTCGATCTGCGAGATCGTTTGGTCGTTTGGTATAGCTGTATGTGTCGCTACGAATGTTACTTTAGGAACAAGAAGTGTTTTGATAATGGTTACCTTTCCAAATATGGTAAGTTCTCGAGTTTGCCAGTTTTCAATCTCATCTTCTATTTGTTTTATCTTTTTTTCCCAGTTTAGTTCATTGCATTTGGCTAGATTTTGTCCAATGTATATTCCAAGGTATCTTATGGGAGTGCTTACAACTTTTATATCATTAATGGTGATATCTTTGTGCTTGCCTTTGCCTAAGTACATTCAAATTGTTTTGCTTTTGTTTAGCAGAGGTCCAGCCCTTTTTGAGAAAGCATCAATTTCTTCTAATACAAATTTTATTTGATCTGCATCTTGCAGTAGCAGTGTGCCATCGTCGGCATATTGAGACAGTTTCACTGTTTTTTCTTTATCATGTTGTTTAATGCGGTAGCCTTTTATTTTTTCATTGCTTTTTCTTTTAATAGATAAGATTTCGACTACGATGATAAAAAGTATAGCTGAGAGGGGGCATCCTTGTTTGACACCTCGGTTTACTTGAAAGCTTTCTGACATATGCCCATTATTTTTTACGTACAGATAAGAATTGTTGTATAAAGTCTGGACCCATTTAATGAATTCATTTCCAAAACTGAACTTTTTGAGTACTTTTTCTATAAACAGCCACTCTACCGAATCGAAAGCTTTCTCAAAATCGAGATTTCCATATTAATATGCTGAAGGAGTACCATAGTGGGGAAGAGGCGACTGATAACACCAGGGAAGATACTTCCGGACGTGAAACCATCTCGGCCATCATCGAAGATCCGGCTGAAGTACCGGAGGATGGCTTAAATTTTCCCGATATGGTGTTACCGGAACAGAAGGAGACTTATTTAGACGTACATTACGCGGAAACCCTTTCAGCCAGTCAGAAACAAGAGGCAAAGGATCTTGTGTACGAGTTTAGAGACATTTTCTCCGAAATACCCGGAACCACCACCTTGGCAGAACACCGGATCGAATTATCATCTACTGAGCCTCTTCGTCAACGCCCCTACCCCATCCCGTATGCAACGCGGGAGATGGTCAAGGAGTAAGTAGAGAAGATGATGGAATCAGGAATAATTGAAGACACTGAGTCACCCTACGCTTCTCCCGTGGTGTTGGTCAAAAAGAAAGATGGCTCCGTCAGATTTTGTATAGACTTCAGACGACTGAATGCTGTCACAGTCTTTGATGTTGAATCAATGACCACCGCTGATGCGATTTACGCCAAGATTTGTAAGGATCAGTACTTCTCAAAGATCGTTTTGTCCAAGGGTTATTGGCAGGTTCCGCTCAAGGAGTGCGATCGCAAGAAGACTGCCTTTGTGACCCCGGATGGAAGCTATCAGTTCCGGAAGATGCCGTTCGGGTTGGTAAATGCCACTGCGACTTTCAATCGTATGATGCGCAAGTTGATATCCGGAATCGACCAAGCTGATAACTTCGTAGACGACATCCTCAGTCACTCCCCCTCCTGGGCAGATCAGCTGAATACTCTTCGGTCGCTCTTCCGGCGAATACGAGAAGGTGGGTTAACCATCAGACCAACCAAATGCTTCATTGGGTTCGAATCCCTCGACTTCGTGGGCCACAAGATACAAGGCGGTGCCCTCCACCCGCACCTGGATAAGGTGAAGGAGATAATTGAAGCACCCCGCCCTATTACGAAGCGCCAAGTGAGATCCTTCCTGGGTCTGGTGGGATATTACCATAATTTCATCCATCAGTTTGCCAACATCGCTGCTCCTCTCACTGACCTTACAAGAAAAAAGAACCCAAATATCGTCAATTGGGGTCCGGCTGAAGAAGAGGCGTTTACTAAGTTAAAGACGGTCATTACCCGAGAGCCCATTCTGAAGTTACCAAATGTCGACTTGCCGTTCATCATACAAACTGATGCGTCGGATATCGCCGCGGGAGCGGCGTTGCTCCAACATCATGACGACGGAAAGTTCCCAATCGCATATGCAAGTCGAAAATTCTCCAAGGCTGAAAGGAATTACTCGACGGTGGAACGAGAATGTCTGGCCCTCGTAAGGGCAATTCAGAAATTCTAGAGCTATCTGTTTAGACGCGAATTTCTCGTTGAGACTGACCATCAGCCATTGGCTTATATAAACCGCGCGAAGGTGATAAATAGTAGAGTAATGAGATGGTCTCTTCAGCTGCAAAATTACAGATTTCGCATTCAAGCTATCTCTGGTAAGGACAACGTTTTGGCAGACTACTTGAGCCGGCGATGTCATGAGCTCACGAGCTAGAGTAGAAAGTCTGTGTCTAGTGTCCATTGGCTTGGTATTTTTGGCGTAGTTTTGTGAAGTTTGGTGTATTTATTGAGTTCCTTGGTGTAGTCGGATTTACTATTGTCGATTATTTATAGCTTGTTTGTTTTCTTCGCAGCTTGATGTTTCGGATGATATCCTGGGGTTATTTCTTTGGGTAATTCAGGAGTGGATGATGATTGTTGGATGTAGGTGATAGTTGTTCCAATCAGTATTTCTAGTTGGCCCCAGTTCGTGATAAAATTCTGAGTATTTTCTTGAGATGGGGGCCATTGTCACGGGGCCAACATCCGTAGTCCTTTGCCATCCCCCGTTCCTGGGCTTTGGGGGTGATTAACTCACCCAGCGAGATATTCTCGGACCTTGAAGCGCGAGGGGCCCCGATAATTAGTTCGCAGTGACACGGGTTTACCTGGCACTCCCTTGCCCGGGGGGTTTAAATAGAAGAAGACGCGACAGGGAAAGACAGATGGTGACCGGAGACGAAGCCTGCGTCGTTCTGCTCCGCGCTGTGTGCTGTGTGCTGCCAGCGCGTCCTGTCCGTGCTGTTTGCTGTGTGCTGTCAGCGCGTCCTGCTCCGTGCTGTATGCTGTTTGCTGTCAGCGCGTCCTGCTCCGTGCTGTATGCTGTGTGCTGTCAGCGCGTCCTGCTCCGTGCTGTATGCTGTGTGCTGTCAGCGTGTCCTGCTCCGTGCTGTATGCTGTATGATGTGTGCTGTCAACGCGTCCTGCTGTGCTCCGTGCTGTGTGTTGTGTGCGGTCAGCGTGTCCCGGTCCCGTGCTGTATGCTGTGTGCTTTCAGCGTGTTCTGCTTCGTGCCGTGTACTGTGTGCTGCGTGCTGTGTGCCGTCAGCGCGTCCTGCTGTGAGCTGTGTGCTGTCTGTGTTGTCCTGCTGCGTGATGTATGCTGCGTGCTGGCTACTGGCCCGCGTCCTTCTGCGTGCTGTTTGCTGTGAAGCGGCCCGCGTCCTTCTGCGTGCTGGCCCGCATCCCTGCGTAAACTCTCGAACTCTCATCGTGTTGACTGCAGGAACCGACCGGATCCAAGCTGGCCCTTGGAATATGTAAATATCTTGGTTTATAAATCGTCTGCAGAGTTCATAATCTGATGCGTTAGTTGTCATTCCACCTACTCTGATCCCGACCTTGTCTGTGTGACAATAGGACGAGTGCCTACTTTTGCTCGATAGCCGCGTGTGGTAGTGCTGATCATTGTTTACAAGATGTGGAATTCAACTTTTTATTTTATTTCATATGACTTATGCATGTCGCCTGATGCTTTTGCGTAAAATAAATCATACTGATTGTAAAACACGTGTTCGCGTCAATTGCATGAGGAATAATTATCTTTTGCAATGAAAGGCAAATGTTTCCGAAGGACGACACGAATATATATCATACGAAAATTCGAATACTTGCCTTGAACCTGTATATTTTTCTACACACGATGCTTATGGTAAACCACCCTCTGCTGCAACATCTATTAACTAGGAGGATAATAAAATCGAATATAATAATAGTGATCAATTTTAAAAGCTTACCGTGTATGTGCGTTAACTGGCGAGTCAGTAAATTGTTCTATTCCCAAAGGAGTATTAAATCAGTATGAACAAATCCAAGTAAATAAAACAATCTTGCCCATTGCCGAATGATTGCATGATTTCACACAATGATTCTTTATAACTATAGAAAACATCCACAACTTAAGCGCAAAGTGGAATAACTTTCCACTGGCAAAAATAAAATTTTAATTAAAAGAATAGTAAAGTTTTTCAGGCTCGATATATGATGAGTGCCGTTCAAATCTGCATTGGAACCTCCATGGAGTTACTATCCGTCGTATGTTCGCGCAAAGACCTTTTTCAGACATGCAAAGCCGTTTGTAATCCCATACACATATATATCAAATTGTTATCAGCCGGATGACTATGCTAGTCAGTATTGTTTGGTAGGGTGAACGATAAATTATACCTATAGCTGAAACGAATCGATGTCTTTCGGGTGATATGAGCCATTCTAGACGGACTAAGCATTGAGTCATATTGAGTTTATATCGTGTCTTAGTTTCATTTGTAAAATCATCAAATGTGATCTGACAACGCTAAGACCATTTTGTCCGCATTTCAAATAGAACGGGCAATTGAAAGATCATGCTCATACGAAACGATAAGCAAAGAATAAACTGCTGATTTCCATCTCTGATGCCACCGTTAAACTTTCATGAAACACTTTATAAAATATTAAATCCTTCTTTAAGTGAAGGGTACAATTTGTGGTACCAAAGTGTCCATGCGTTTAAAAAATACTGCTGATATCGTAAAGATAACGTGAATGGGATCATGACAATACAGCAATACTGCTGAAACGCGATATAAAACTGTAGTCTAACTTGATCCCTCGGAATATACAAAATAAAATATGTTGTTATCTGAGGTGAATCGACGATTGTTGAGAAGTTGCATGACGGTAGATGGCTTTCGGCTAAGACATTTAATACGCTTTGCAACACTTGTGTGAGCAGTATGTGAGAAATTAACATATGTGTTCTTAAACAATTAGCCAAGTAGCCCCTTATAACCCAGAAGGTCAATTGCTAACACAGGGCTGTTATTAACACTGACACGTGTGATTGATTGCTATCATGATCGCGTAAGCAGGTCTGATCAAGACCTTGGCTCTATCTAGAAGGCCACCATAACACGACAGGCCTTATATAGGGATTGTTTCTCGTGGATGACATTACAAGTAAATAGTAAATCAACTCTCACAAATCGTCAATTATATACATAATCAGAGTACTTAATCAAGATGGCCGCTCGTGAGAATATAACAATTTAATGACTCATTGGTTTAAGCACAGGGATACAAACGGCACTGTACGTCTAAAGACATACAGCTCTTTATGCGACCACACGACCGACATTAACGCTATGGAAGCCCCAATACAGACTTGAACGGCGCTCATCATATCTCGGGCCTGAAACACGGCAACCGAACCCTGGCCATTGAATAAGCCTCTCCTTACAATACTGGCGGTGTATTTCATCTGGATATACAGTTTTACTGCCGCAGTGATATTAACTGTTTTCATATACCATAAAATAAATTGCTAATCTAAACTTGATGTTTACCAGTTATTTCCCATTTTTCGCGCTAAATATGTTTGACAAGCCACGTTGAAACGTCATTCTACTTTGCTCTTAGCTTTTAATTTTTTAAGAAGTTATGACAATTTTGTCTGTGAAATCAAGCAATCATTTGGTAACGGGCAATATTGTTTCATTCGCTTGTCTATTTTCAGCCGGATTTAATACTCTCGTGAGAATATAACAATTCACTGACTCACTAGTTTCAGCACATATACAGTAAGTTATTGAAAAGTATTACTATTATTATATTGATTTCATTATCCTCATAGTCAGTAGATTATATAGCAGAGGATGGTTCATAGTTAGCGTCTTGGGTCGAGAAATGTATTGGCTATTCGAATTTGCATACGAGATATTCGTGTCGTCCTTCGATAACAGCTGCCTTTCTTTGAGACAGACATTTATTCCTCACGCAATTGCCGCAAACACACGTCGTACAATCAGTATGATTTATTTTACGTAAAAGCATCAGGCGACATACATAAGCAATATGAGACATAAAACAGTTGACTGCCACAACTCGTAAGCAATTTAATTTCGTCAGGGATAATCATATTTTATCTAAATATCAGTCAGGGTTTCAGCCAGGGGATTCGACAGTGTGCCAACTAGTCGAACTCTACCACTTAGTCTCTGAATCTCTTGATAAGAGGAAAGATGTCAAGCTGGTTTTCTTAGACGTGTCAAAAGCCTTCGACAGGGTATGGCATGCAGGCATGATTACAAAGCTACAAGGCTATGGCATAAGTGGACCCCTACTACAATGGTTTAAAAACTATTTATGTAACCGCCGTCAGCGGGTGGTGGTGGAAGGATCCCATTCGGACTGGGGATATGTGGATGCGGGTGTGCCCCAGGGATCAATCCTCGGACCAATCCTTTTTCTCTTATACATAAACGATATGACCGAAGTGGTAACGTCGCACATACGGTTGTTCGCTGATGACACCACACTGTTCATTACCATTGACGATCCCGAGAAATGTTGCACTGTGCTGCAAAAAGATTTACAAGCTCTTGAGCGTTGGGCTAAAAAGTGGTTAATGACTTTTAATCCCGAAAAATCTGAGGCGTTGCTGGCAACGCGCAAGAAGCGCGACTCTGGTAATCCACCATTATATTTGGGCGGCAAACCTATTCAAGATGTGTCTTTTCACAAGCATCTTGGAATTACGTTGAAAAGTGACTTGTCATGGTCTTTAAATAGTAAGGAGATTCTTAGGAAAGCTAATGCCAGAGTAGACTTGCTTGTACCGCTAAAGTGGAAATTGGATCGAAAAACTCTTGACCTGATTTATAAAACTTTTATCAGGCCAACGATGGAATATGGAAGTGTGGTGTGGAGCAACTGTAGCGATGCCGATATCGAAATGCTAGAACAAGTCCAATACCGAGCTGCCAAAATTGTCAGCGGTGCAATTAAGGTTACGGGACGTAATACAGTTTATGAAGAGTTGGGTTGGGAAACACTGGCACAGAGGCAAAAGAGAAGCCAGATTGTTCTAATGCACAAAATTGTTCACGGGTCAGCACCAGTATACTTGCGTGAATTGCTTCCACCATCAGTGTCCCAGCGGAATCCATACAATACCAGGAACTCCCAAAATCTGTCATTGCCTAAGAGCTTTACAGTATCCCACCACCAATCATTCCTCCCTGCAACGGTGAAACTGTGGAACAACTTGCCATTGGAGGTCAGAAGTATTTCAGACCGTGGGGAATTCAAAAACCATCTAGCGGGGACGAAACCAAAAGTTGAACTGTTGAAATGTATGGGAACCAGGGCATTCTCCATTATTTACGCTCAGCTTAGGATGCGTTGTAGCCCGCTTTGTGCTGACTTGTGTCGTATGCACATAATAGACTCACCAAAATGTCAGTGTGGGCATCTATACGAAGACGCTGATCACTATTTTTTCTGTTGTCCGTTATATGTCAAAGCTCGACGCCAGTTGTCTTCAATTCTTGTTCCACTCAGGGCATATAATATACACTCGATTCTTCACGGTCCAGATAACGTGCATGTACGTATTACTATGGAAGTTCAAATTTGTGTTCAAAATTTTATGATAGAAAGCGGACGCTTTAATGTTTTATCTAGACGAAACAAGCACATATAAACAGTGTAACAAAACTGATCGCTAACGTGTAATGTAACTATTAGATGTCAGTTGTTAGACTACAGCCTTGAATATTAGTATATGCCATTGTTGCTAAGTTTTCTCCACTTACTTGTCCAGCGGTCCACCAGCAAACCCGTTTATACCCACGAAAGGATTGTATCAGATTTTTCTGTTTATCTAATCGTGTTTAAATAAATATGTTTAAACCAACTCGTAAGCAATGATCATCATTAGAAACACGGCTATCACACAAAACTAGGCTCACGCCCTACAACAAGTTCCATTTCAATATACATGTGTTTACATCAGAAAGAAAACTCCGTACAACAGAGGATAACCGCCTGACTGGCAGTCCATGAATTAGGTGATATATCTCTGTGTATTGTCCATTTGTAAGGCGTCTTAGAAGGTAGTCGTCCGTTGGTTCAAAACTCTGACCGTGTCACGTAGCAAATCCGACCAGCGGAATTCACATCCCAAGTTTCGTGCCAAAGGTAAGTGTTGTTTGATAACGTGATGTGAGTATTTTTTTTTCAGTGACGAATTAGAGCAACAAGTACAGCAGAATGCTACGGGTTACACAGCAGGCCGAATTCTGCAAGGGAATAATTAACGAAGTGTTATGATTATGTTTAAGTATAACATAAACTTGTGCAATGGCAATTCATTTTAAGTGATCTAGGTAAAACGTAATGCTAGCTAACCACGTTATACTTGAGCTTGCGTCTGTTTGTAAGTCTCTTGGCGTTTGAAAGCATTGACTTTAAACCGACCGTGCCTTTTCTGGGCCTAATTCTCTCCCGCGTGAGAGTCTATTTTGTGGGACTTTCAAGTAGTGCAGTAGTTACATCGGGCCAGTTTAATCCATCGTAGTCATAATCACCCTCGAAGAAAGAAAAAATAACAAGTAAAATTTAGGAACAGTATTAAAGTACCGCACATAAATGAGGACTACAAACAAATCATTGATTAGTGAAGCGTAATACACCACAGTAAATAATCAATCAAGAGCTACGTAGAGATAGTATACGGTTTTCAGATTATGTCGATGCAAATTCAAATTGCTAAGTCATATATGTAAATGTTGGTAATTGCTGAAAACTATTATTCACGAGACTTACAGTGGATTCTGTTCCAGTGACATAGATAGATAGTTTATTGGTAACTTCAGGCACCAGGCCCCTCGTACAAATACAGAACACAAAAATAACATGCAACCAACCAGAACAAACTCAGTTAATTAGAGAGAATTAGGCTAAACCTTTTTTCATACATAGTGAATGTTTTTTGTATAAACCTTGCTAAGGAGATTAAACATGTTTTTTTCCTCAAAAGTCATAATACATAAAAAAAACTCCTAATATCATATGCCGTTAAATAACTTGTAAGAAAATTATTATTGCGGAGATTGTCATACAATGGGCATTTCATTAAAATATGGAACTCGTCAAGAGAAGAAATAGTTTCATATTGTAGGCAATATTTACAGATAGAGTTTTCTCCCGTGCCGTACGAACTCGTCCATAGCACCCTACATCTGAATCTGGCTAAGATCTGCCGTAGTCTAAAATCCTCGAGAAGACACAAGTATGGTTCGCGTATGAGCAACTTCTTATATTCTTTACAATTCATCAGGTCTGTCTTACTCTGCCAGTTCTGGTAAGCGCAGTCAATTACCCTTTTGGAAAATTGTTCAATAAAGGCCTCAGGATCTCCAAGTTGTTGCTGAAACCAGGCATAGCCGAATCCCTAAGAGAAAAGTAAGCGCTTGAGTTTAGAAACCCAGGTCATAAGACCAGTCTCTGTCAGCCTAAATAACATATTGTAAGTAAATTTCGTACGTCTGGTTTCAGGCATTCTTGACAATTTCACCCAGTATTTAACACAACTAATTGTACACCTTACCCTTAAAGGTAATCTATCGCACTCACCATAATTGCTGAATTTGTTGTACTCCATGGTACGCCCAAGACATATTTACAAAATTTCGTGTGTCTATACAATCTTTGACATCGTAACCCCAAACTTCTGCACCGTATGTAAGAATGGGTACTATCATTTTGTCAAAGAGATCAAAATATGTCTCTCCAAACCACCACATTTTTTGAAATTTCTTTAATAATTGTCACTGCTTTACCCGATTAGGAGGCGAGAGTCTTTTGAGCCACAAACCACATCAATTTGAAAGAAAATATGATACCTAAATATTTATAGTAAGACACAACCTGTAGAGGTTTTCCCTTGTAATACCATTTTTCATTGCTTCTCAAGGGTCCACCATTTCTAAATACAATAATCTTACTTTTATCCACATTAATTTGCAATCCCCATTTGCTACTAAATTCTTATAAAACATTTAATAGCTTCTGTAAACGACCCACAGTGCCCGTTCCATTAACAATATCATCTGCAAACATTAACTGAATTAGATTAGGGAAGACCTCATTCCCATACACACCCTCACAGCCAGTTTTCTTACATGTATATGCAAGTTCGTTTAAATGCATATTAAAGAGGAAGGGACTCAATATACACCCTTGCCGAGTACCAATATTGTTGGTAAACGAGTCGGTAAGACCCTTAGAGGTTTGCACACAGGACTGCAGTTTTGTATACATTGATTGTAACACTTTCATTGTATCACCATGCACTCCCTCACTGTATAGTCTGAACCATAGTTGCTTGTGTGGAACCCTATCGAAAGCTTTCGAAAAATCAATAAATGCGCAGTAGAATCTTCCCCCTGCTTTTGACAAGTACTTTTGAATCATAGCCTGTAGTGTAAAAATTTGATCTACTGTAATCCTCCCCCTGTTGAAGCCAGTTTGTTCCTCAAGAGACTTGTCAGAATCTTCTGCCCATATAACACACCTTTCATTTACAACTTTGGTGAATAATTTAGCCAAGTTGGGTAATAGGGAAATACCCCTGTAATTATTCACACTATTTATAGAACGCGCTTTATGTAACGGAGATATCATGGCTTCACACCAACAGGCAGGGTAATATCCTGAGCCCATAATCCTATTGAAGATATTCACAAATATTGGTAGCATTACAAACTTGCTTCCCTTAATCATCTCATTCACAATACCATCAATACCAGGCGCCTTTTGATTGGGTAGGTCATTTATGGCTCGACTGACTTCATCATGAGTTATAATCTCATTAAGTATAACTGGCTCATTAGCTTGGCATTTCTCACAATAAGAATCATGATCAGCTAACGTCGCGTCTACATTTTTTTTGTGCATCAGTATCTATATTTGGGTTCCCTGCAAGTAAATTATTAAAGTAGGTTTTCCACATTGTAGGTGAGATAATGCTGACTGTCTTTTTGTTCCTGAGTTGCCTAATAGCTTTTCAACAAGTTCTTTTGTCCTTCATCTCACTCCTAGGTTTATCCCTCTGTCTGCATCTCCAACTCTCTTTCTTAATAGTGCATAGTCTCTTAAATTTTCTTTTGAAAGCCAAATATTCATCAACACTTTGTTGAGTATTGTTATACCTGAATACATTTAAAGCATGGTTTCTGCATTTCTTGACACTGGTTAATTCCGCATCCCACCATCTTGTCAAACTACCAGTTACAGGTTGCAGATTGCAGCGTGATCTCATACCTTCAGCCGCATACTGCAGCACCCGAGTTAAGTTGTTTACCGCCTGGTCGATATCACCTTCAGAGAGACTGAATTTAATATTTCTTATAACCTCCAGGGAGTTGTCATCTTCTAACCTGCACTTGAAACTTTCTAAGTGTGAATCCTTCCATGTAAACTTTTCCCTAAACTTGGTACATACAATACAATCATTGTTAGCTGCTGTACTAGGAAAACTAATAGGTAAACTTGCATGTGATCTGGCTCTGTATTACTTAAAACTTTGAGATCAATGTCCCAGTCATAAAACATGTCTGCGGATAACAATACATAATCAATTAAACTACAACCTGTTGGACCAATATAAGTGAAAGACCCTTGAGGGTCACTATTTGACCGGCCAATTAATATATGCAAATCTGCTACCTTACAAAAATTGATCCTCGAATAACCAAAGGTGTTAATGGCTACTTTAGAATCTTGTGACTTACGTGGTAAATTGAAGGAGCTTTCTTGGTACAACTCTTCTAATGGCAATGTTTTAATGAGTCATCTTTGATAAAATCTTCCAGGTTTGCTATTCTCGCACTGAGATCACCTATTACCACTATATATGCATGATCATAGTGAAATCTTCTAGAATTTCTATGCAATAATTTACGTTTTGGTATGATGTAGATCCCTCAGGTGGTAAGTATGTAAAACACATTATCATGTCATTTGACCAGCCAAAAAATTCATGATGAAGTAGAATAGCGATGACATATTTTGTATTCGTCTCGATAATTCTGATACCTTGACAAAGATATTCCTTGATAAACAGCACCATTCCACCAGGGGCATGGCCAAAGTGGCTTAATCTCGGAAAATGCTTTAAATAACAAGAGTAATCATGAATATATATTTGGTCGTTATCTGATACCTCTGCCCATGTCTCACTACAAAATATAATCTCAAATTTAGTAATAAACTTCATAAAATCTGAATCTTGTAGTTTGGAAATTAATCCATTGACATTCCAAGAGAGCACAGATATATTTTTACCTGCTGCTGGTGTTATCACTGGTAAGGTGAAATCCAGAGTATCAGAAAGTATCGAATTATTTAGGCCTATCATGTCAATAATTTCATCATTAAAGTTTTCATTAACCCTTGTCACACCGCATGAGCGTGCCTCACCCGGGTATGGGCCTTTGCCATTGTCCTATGGAGATCGGTCTTCATAGCCTGTCATCTGGGTGAGGTTTCCACTGTCATCCAGGGAGTACACATCTCGACCAACGATTAGCTTGTCATACCGAAGCACGACTCGCCTCACGTTTGGTCTATACTTCTCGCGACTTCAACGTGGGGGATTAGCTGCCGACGAATGTCCCTCACCCGGGGGCTGAAGTCCTCGTGGACTTTGAGGGGCGATCCGCGAAGCATCTTCGCCGCTAAACCCAGGACTTTCTCCTTGACTTTCCACTTTTCGAAGCGAGCGATAATGGGGCGGGTGTTTACATCCGTTCCGGTCTGTTCCTCACCGCCTCTCGCCGCCTGTTCGCTGGTTCCCATCCTGCGTTGCATCGACCTCTTCTTCCCCAGTCTGTGCACGCGATCTAATTAGATTTCTTCTGGTGGAACGTCGAATGTTTGGGCCAGGGTGTTCTTGACCTTATCCTCACATTGCTGCCAGTCTTCGGGTCCCTGGGCCTCCGGAATACCGTGTATTACCAAGTTATTCCTTCTGCTGAAGTCTTCCTGTTGACTCAGTTGCTTTCGAAGATCAGAGTTGTCCCGTTCGAGCGAACTGACCCGATCCTCAAGATCCTGGATCCTGTCCAGCAAGACATATGGGGCATTCCACGGTGGTTGAGACGACGCTCCGGCCACATTACTGAGGCTGCTATACCTTGTGATTCTCGATTGTTCATCAGGCGCTCTTGTAGAACTGTTTGGCGTCTCGCTTTGGTGGCCCCGGGTTGGACTCAAAGTCACCGCAGGTTAACAGTCGTTTTGCCAGACAGAACGTCTTGGCAGGGCTGCTGGCAGGCTCACCCTCGCCAAAGACAGTAGGTTCAGGTTGGCGACCATTGCTGGTGTCTGAATCCATTTCTTGGAGGGTGGCACCACACCGCGCTAGTATGAGAGCCAGCACCTTGATCCACTTGCCTGCACCCACGGCAACAATAGCGGGTGGCTTGAAACCGAGCCGCCGTCGTGGCATGGTAAAAGTTCCGATCCTGGCTCGCCACGTTGTCAGATTTGCGCCCATTTTTTCGCTACGGGATCTCCGATAACTTGGATAATTCCTCGATATGCGAATAAGACAATCGTGGTTCGCAATAGTTTGGGAAAGACCAAATCTTCAAGAGCGAGTTTCAGTTATGTGTTTTCGTCGTGAGCATGCGAAGTCCCTGTTCCAGTGACATAGTCAGCATAGTCTGTTGTGAAATCGGGCATTTCCATCCGCAAGAGAAGAAATGAGATTGGTAACCTTCCATCATGCAACTTGCAACTTGATGATAAAGAGTTTCGTTTTCTCTTACCGTCCATGCAGAAGCCGAGATCATCATGGTAACGATGACGGTGAAGACAACATTTGCTGCGTCTATCTTTATTAAGTAGGCTGAGTATGTATTTAATTGATGATTAGTAAGGGCTTATTTACTTCCACCAGACTCATCAATCCTTATTTTCTCTGTTCCAAATGGAGGCTGAGTTTGTAATGCCATCCATGAGAAAGAATCCCTATATAAGGCCTGTCTCTGAATATTATTGTGACCTTCTAGATACAGTCAAGTCAAATTGTTTAGGCATGTTTACGCGAATCGTTGATAACGTCCAATCACATGTGTCAGTGTTAATAACAGCTGTGTGTTAGTAATTGAACTTGCTGCTTATATGGGATCGTTGGCTAATTGTTTAATAACACATGTTAATTTCTCACATACTGCTAACGCAATTGTTGCTGTGCATATCAAATGTCTTAGCCGAAAGTTAATTGCGGAAATGCGTATTCTTGCAGGTTTATCACAACACATTTTAATTTGCATATTCCGATGTTGCAACGGCATATTGCGTGTCAGCAAAAGTCGCTTTATTGCCATGATGACATTCATGTTATATTTCCGGTATCAGCACTATATCAGTATTTTAAAGCATGGGCATTCTGCTGCCAAAAGGGTAATTAATCTTCCTTTAAAGAAAGATTTAATATTTCACAAAGTATTTCATTTCAGTTTGATAGTGGCGTCAGGGATGCTAATCAGCAGTTTAATATTAGCTTATCGTGCCGTAGTGTCCAGCCCGGGTGCAACCTGTCATGATGTCACAGCCGACGACAACAAGCAAACGTGTCTGACGTCACCCGGCTGTCGCTCCATGGACTTCATCAACGACGAGAGCATGGGATAGCCCTGCTATATATGAACCATCTCAGCCATCTCAGCCGACCAGATGCCTTTTTCCACAACCCAGATTCTGGCTGCCTGCCTATGTATATGGGCTGCGGGCTGGTTTCCGGTTGCACACTCAAGCCATAACCGGCGGGACGAAAATCATTGTAAAAACTGCGCTCCTGGTAACAGATCTGACCTTATAGCATTGTGTTCCTACATGTTTAGTAGTTCTGCACCATATTTCGAATTTAAATACCACGAATAACTAATTTCAGTTTTGTCGATTTTATTTTCTTTTCTCAGTGATCGGAGCATTTATTCTATTATAAATCTTCGCGGAAATATGAAATGTATCGGCATATAGTACTCTTTTTCGCCGATCCATGCGCTAATTTATAATTGAATTTGGCCAATAAATATATTCACATGGCCGACCATATGACAAAAAATATCTGCACTTGGCCGACCATATGACCATAAATATTTGGACATTATCGACATTGCCTTCTTTTAATCAAAGCTACTTAAGACACTGACACTGCTTGGTTCCCCCCACCCCCCACCACCCCCACCACCCCCCACCCACCCGGCTGGTTCCCGGCTGCACACTCAAACCATAACTGGCGGGGCGTAAATCATTGTAAAAACTGCGTTCTGGTAACAGATCTGACTTAATAGCATTGTGTTCCTGCATCGTTAGTAGTTCGGCACCATATTTCGAATTCAAACACCGCGAATAACTAATTTCAGTTTTGTCGATTTTATTTTTCTCTTCTCAGTGGTCGAAGCATTTATTCTATTCTAAATCTTCGCGGAAATATGAAATGTATCGGCATATAGTACTCGCCGATCCATGCACTAATTCATAATTGGATTTGGCCAATAAATATATTCACATGGCCGACCATATAACAAGAAATATCTGCACATGGCCGATCATAAATATCTTCACGTGGCCGACCATGTGACAAAAAATATCTGCATTTGGCCGACCATATGACCATAAATATCTGCACATTATCGACATTGCCTTCTTTTAATCAAAGCTACTTAAGACACTGACACTGCTTGGTTCCCCCCCCCCCACCCCCCACCACCACCTCCACCACCCCCACCCCCGTCTCCCGCAAACGTTCGCGAGACATTTTAGAAAACAAATATTTATAAACTAATATAAGTTTCATAAATTTTATTTTGGAAAACGGTAAGTGTGAAACAAATTGTACAACATGTGCCACCTCCATGGAAGCACAATAGATTTTGTTATCTATCTACTTTTCACAAGAAGTTCAAGGTGGAGACAATTAAGGGAGAACCCTAGACCATCATAAGCCAGTCTCAGCCTCGTGATTTCTTAAGGCGATATCACTCTGGATCGAGGATCAGTTCACGTCCACTGTTGGGATCAGTATCTACACCACATTCCCCAGCTGAGGAAGAAGAAGTTGCTTGTGATCAATGTCTTCAGTTTTTTACGCGTGCGCGGAAGAGGAGATATAATATGGTGATCCATTATCCATGCTAATATTCCCGAGCTGTGAATACACGAATATGGCGCGAATTACGCCCGAAAAGAAATTATTTTCGTCGTAGCTTCTGAATATCCTATCAGTAGTAGTATTTTGGAACATTCCTCACTCGACAAAGGCGCTTGCCGAGCGGCCATTTTGCGTTGCTGGCCCGGAAAACGGCAAATGTTACCCAGGCTTTGCATTATGTAGATTTGGGTGGCGCAAAATCTGGTTTATGAACACGCTGACGACGAAACGTAATCTGGAACCTTGACGATATACATGATATTTGGATTATCGTGATCCGCCACCCTCGCTATACTCTTCTGGATCCTTGACGCTGAAGGATGGATTATCACAATCCGATCAAAGCGCTATTCATATAGAACCTCGTCAAAGAAGGAATAGTAGGGAATATGGCGATATATCCGCTATTCAAACTATCCCTAGCCGCTCGCGATTACCGCTCTGTGCTTCTGGAACCTGGACAGCAGGAGTCGGGGTTACCGCTCTGTGCTTCTGGAACCTGGACACTAGGAGTCGGGATTACCGCTCTGTGCTTCTGGAACCTGGACAGCAGGAGTCGGGGTTACCGCTCTGTGCTTCTGGAACCTGGACACTAGGAGTCGGGATTACCGCTCTGTGCTTCTGGAACCTGGACACTAGGAGTCGGAATTACCGCTCTGTGCTTCTGGAACCTGGACACTAGGAGTCGGAATTACCGCTCTGTGCTTCTGGAACCTGGACACTAGGAGTCGGGATTACCGCTCTCTGCTTCTTGAACCGCAACACTAGGAGTGTCGGGATTATCGCTCTGTGATTTTGGAACCTCGACACTGAGGAATAGGTTGATGTAGTTGTGATCCGCCTCTTCCAAAGGACAGGCGGCAGCTGCCTGCTCCAGAATGTCGGAAATGACATGGATGATATAGGCGAATCCTGGTCGGTCGTTGGGACATTCATGCCAGCATGTCAGCATCAAATCATACCTGAAACAACGTTATCCTCATTAGGAGCATGAATAATAATGACCTTTATTATAGGTCAGTGATCGTCTAACTAGAAGGCGCTGTTATAAATTCAGCGGCGCAGGATTTCGTGAGAGCATAGTTTTCGATTTACTCATAGGGACCTGGAAGGGGTAAATGGCGACACGAGACACAGGCATATTTAAAATCGACATTCGACCTTGACCCCCAAATTCCGACACTGATGATCTGAAAAAGCGATATCGACACGGATTTTTGGAAACAAGCGACACAGAACGTCGTGAAAAATCGACGTTCGACAATGAGAATTTTGAAAAATCGACACTGGACACTGGACCCCCTCAACCTCAACAGCCATGCAAAAAATGTCGTTAGTTTGATCAAGAAATATCCTTGATCGTTATCTATCATTAAAATACAACTAATCGAAATATCAGTTACTGCAGCTGCATGCATACCTGTTGTTGTAATATCATATCTTTATTTTAAGATGTGTACATTAATTTGTATCATAGCGCGCCCCTGTTGTATGTATAATGAATCATAACGGGCTACAGTGGCAATGTCAGGGGTCGCCCCGCCCCCGTCACCAATCCCCGCCTTTAACGAGAGCATCACCATGATTCCGTGTCATGATCATTGTGGACCCCATCCCCCCTTATACTTTACCGTTCAATTATTTGTGACTCCCCTACTTTTTATCGAATCTATCCAAAGTGCCTACCCAAGCCGATATACATTAAGTCAAGGAGAAAAGAAAGTAGATAAATATAAGGTACACACTTGGTTTGGAAGACTCCAACTAAAACCCCACATGGGTCGCTGGCGTTGGATCCACCCAAATATAAAATGGATGAAACTCGCTATGCGGCATACCAAACTTATTAAAGACCTCCCCCACCCGGACATCCCCCCACCCCTGGGGGAACCCCCCCCCCGACAATCCCCCCACCCGGACACCTTCCCCCGAAATCTCCTCCCCGGAAAACTCCCCCTAGGACAAGTCCTCCCTGGACAACTCCCCCCCGGACAACTTCACCTAGGACAAGTCCTCCCTGGACAACTCCCTCCCGGACAACCCCTCCACCCCCAGAGACAATTTCCCGCATATTGCTACTCACGTCTCCTGAAAACAGAGAAGCCCCCCCCCCCCCGTAACCCCCTTTCCCCCTAGACAATCCCCACCGGTCCAACCCCAACTCCTGACGACCAATAGTGTGTTGAGCGTGTGAAGGAGCGCGGCGCTGTCTGTTCTATAACCCGTTAGGTTGCATTATAGATGTGCGCGTTTCACTGAGAAATGCTGTCTCAGCAAGCTCACAATAAAACCTGGGCCTCCATAGCTTTAGGCTGATGGTTACTGGCGTTACATTTCACTTGTGTAACTTACAAAGCTCCGACGTATTATTGAGACCCTGCGGATCTCAAGGGCTGGGAGGTGTGTGTGTGTGAGGGGGGGGGGGGGTAGGCTCGCCACGTAATACTGCAGGAAATAAATGGTGCAATTGCGGGTGTGTTTCCAGGGTGTGGTTATCGTCCGGGGGCAATTGCTCGGAGGGGAATTGTCTAGGGTGGGGAGCGGTGTACGGGGCAATTGCTCTGAGAGGAATTGAGAGGGGGTGGAGTGAGGGGGGGGGGGGCGTCCGCGTGGCAATTGCCCGGAAGGAGTTGTCGTGGTAGGGAATTGTCCTAGGGGAAGTTGGCCGGGGAGTGGATTGTCGGTGGGTGGGGGGAGGAGGTATTTCGGGGGGAGTGGCCTCGGGGGGAACTTACCGGAGAAGAGTTGTCCTAGAGGTCAATTGTCCAAGGGGGGGGGGGAGAGGGTTGTTGAGGGGGAGTTGTCTCGGGGGGGAGTTGTCCGAAGGGGACTTGTCCTAGGAGGAATTGTCCGGGAGGGGAATTGTCGGCGGGGGGGGGGGTTTCCCGCGGGGAGTTGTCCGGGCGGGGGATGTCTGGGGGGAACTGACCAGGTGGGGGGGGGGGGGGGGATTGTCCGGGCGGAGTTGTCCTTCTCCCGGAAAGGAGTACGTGCAAGTTGGCAACACACAACTTCACCGTCACGTAGGCCTAGCGCCATGGTTGTATTGCACATGCAAAAATACGATAGGGCGGTCCCGCAGTCACCGTATTTGGTCAGACAATTACGTGTAGTTAGTAAGTAACAAGGAAAACAACGTATTATTTTGGGCGGACGGATCACGACAGGATGCAAAGACCAATTCATCACATGTCGAGTCGCTCTGTGGTGGTAGCTATAGAGACGGATGTGTCGGGTGGGGCGGGGCTAGAGGGAGGGTACAGGACCGGTTGTGAGGTATGACGTCAACAGTTATTAGAGAAACCAGTTAGTGGCGATGGGTGGTTGAGTCACAATTGCTCTTGCCATGTGAATCGTGAATGAAAATATTACTCATTATATTAATTGAGGGGAGAAAGTACCAGGAATGCTTGAAGATTGGCGATTAGCGGTTTGCAATTTTTGGGGATCGTTATCTGTATAATTCCGGGTTCAGCGAGAAGACCCTTTGCCTATTTACCGCGATCCGTTAAAGCAATCTGTGATTTCCTCGATATTCGCAATATAAACTTGAAAGGTTTTTTTTTGCGCCGGGCTCTGGAGCAGTCTTCATCTTAGAGATTCGATATATCCCTCCCTATTTCTTGGAGATCAGCGATCCAGAGGAGGTGTCCCCCCTCCCCCCCCCCCCTCCCCCCCACTTAAATTATTCCTTTCGTACGGAAGCCGCGATCAAATCGTGTCTCATTTCCGTTATCGATAATAAAGGGTTCGATTTTAGTTGATTCAATTTGTCATACTGTGAGAATCCACATCTGTATAGACTACCCAACATAAAATAAATGAAATATGTACTCAGGACAAGGTTTTATATATGCTGGTGTTGGAGACGAACATTTATATGTAAAACCCGTGCCCGTACGTAAACCAACTTGTGGCATACGGGGTGGGGGGGGGGTCTTTAGGTCAATATATGTACCGCGGCACATTCGTGTAGTAAGGACAAGTGGGAGTCCCTTCGGGTAGGGAGGGGGTGCTAATACGCTTAATATACAATCCAGAACATCTCTATATGGATCACAAGCTATGCATGGGCTGTCACATCATCATATATCTCATACATCACATATATCTGGACATTATATATAGGGGACTGGAAGGACGGGAGGGAGGGAGGGTCTCTAGTGTCCAGTGTCGATTTTTCATGACGTTCCGTGTCGCTAGTTCAGTGTCGTTTTTACAACAATCTGCGTCGATGTCGCTTTTTCAGATCCTCAGTGTCGGAATTTTATCAATATCGAACGTTGATTTTTCAAATAGGCCTGTGTCGCGTGTCGCCATTTACCCCTTCCATGCCCATATATATATATCTACATGTGTATACATTATATCACAACCACGTATATATCACAACCACGTATATAGCACAACCACGTATATATCACAACCACGTATATATCACAACCACGTATATATCACAACCACGTATATATCACAACCACGTATATATCACAACCACGTATATATCACAACCACGTATATATCACAACCTCGTATATATCACAACCACGTATATATCACAACCACGTATATATCACAACCACGTATATATCATAACCACGTATATAGCACAACCACGTATATATCACAACCACGTATATATCACAACCACGTATATATCACAACCTTTATGACAATCACCTTCATATAAATATAGATTTATATACCCGTATATGTAACGACCATAACGTTAAGCGAGAAGAACACATTGACTGACACATTCCACGCTGAACAGTGTGCATTCGTTATTTTTATTTATTCATTACTATCCGTCATTGTCGTACACTGAACTATACGAATGTGTGCACGGCATGTCAATAAATCACTGGTTACATGATACAGTTGCACTGTATATATATATGTATCCGGAATACTCACACGTCATCCGGACAGCTGTCTGGTTGGTGCATCCTGCGTCCGGCCCTCACGTAGCTCCGGATGTCCCAGTTGGACACGTCTGGATACGGTGTGGCTCCCCTGGTCATGAGCTCCCACAGCAGGACCCCGAACGCCCACTGGACAAATGGACAGTAACGGCAATATACGTATAAACCTGGGATCGTCTCGTTCGTTACCGCGGGTGTTAGCCCAGATATGAGGTGACACTGAGCCAGAAGACATGACATGGAGAGATATATCAAAGGCGGATCCAGGATTTTGGAACAAAGGATGGGGTCCATTTCCACTAGAGTATGAGCTTTCATGGAACAATTATATCGAGGTGGAGGAGGGGGATGAGTTTCCCGAAAGCTGCAAACACGGGGGGGGGGGGGGTGAAGGTGCACCAACAAGAGTAAGAGGGAGCTCGTCTCTCCTGGATCCGCCAGTCCATGTGTGCCGCGCAAAATCGATCATTGCACTAAGCATTGAGTAATACGTGAGTTATGCAGAAGCGTTAACATAAAGAAACAGACTACACTTCCAATGCTTAAATGATTGAAAAAAACACAATCATATTTTCTGCTTCAAATTGGAATAGACCGATCCAGGCTGTCAATCATTCATGTCACTTTTATCCAATTGTGTGGTGCAAAAACAAGCAACAAACAACAAGCCGATAAACAAGCAACATGTCATTTTCTTGTCAGTTTCAGACATGATTACTTCTCACTTGTACCTTCCATAAGCTATGATTGTCAATCTGATACTCACGAGTAAAGAAAAAGGACGGGGCTTAGTGTCGGAGTGTGAATCGGTCTATTACACAGAGGTTCAATTGCACACCATGTATTGCATTGTGACTGACCACATCGGACTTGCTGGTGAAAACAGCATTCGTCAGACTCTCGATAGCCATCCACTTGACCGGAAGTCTGGCCGTTCGGTCCTCGACCCGGTAGTACTCCTTGTCATAGATGTCACGTGACAGGCCGAAGTCCGCGACCTTGACCGTCAAGGTCTCGTCCAACCTACGGACGCAATCGTGTGAATATATCGCAGAACGAGAGCTAATGTTGGACTAAGGTTTCATTCCGTTCCAAATGCCGTAGACACCATGTTAAACAGTGACGTTAACTGATGGACGTATCACCCATGCATAACAAGTAGAAAATTCTGCTCTCTACCCATTGGGTAACTTTGAATGGTTCGGTCAGTAGACAGCAGCATTGTGATATATATTCTATATAAATTTTCAACTACGCAGGAAAGTCATCCGCAAATGTCAACAGAAACGCTAATGGACTAAAGAAAGAAACACTTTGATACGGTACCGCATGATTACTTACATACAATTCCGGGTTGCTAGATCTCTGTGCACAAACTTGTGGTCTGCTAAATAGTTCATCCCTTTAGCCACTTGCCGACCGAATTCAAGCAGTTCACGTGCTGTAATCTGAAAAAAACAATTCGCACATGCATCTTGGACTTCAAAAATAATATATGGGTCTTTTAAACGCTTGTCGCTTGAAAAGACTCAGCAGGACATATCCCCACACCCCACTAATAAACCCATCCCTAAACCCACCCCCTGTGCACCAATTACTATAGCCTCAACTGGGTTGTTTCCAGAATCAAAAGACCCCCCCCCCCCTCCCCTCTGATAAAAAAAGGGACAGAACAAAATCGCTGAAAGTTACCTGAAGATCTGGATCAGCTATATATTTCTTCAAGCTGCCGTAGAACATGAACGGAAGCAGTATCATAGGAATTCCTTGGTCATTAATGGAAACGCCAATCAGACAGAGGACGTTGTTGTGGTGGAAATCTTTCATGATCATTCCTTCTTTTAGAAAGCTTTCTATTGTCTCGCGATCAACATTGTGTCCTGGAAAAACATAAATATTTATATTTATTTATATATATATGCACACGTATATGTTTATTTACATTTTACAATTATGAAACGGCATGCAAATAATCAATTTGCACATAATCTTACATCTGAGTTCCTCGCCCGCTTGCCTCTGAGTGCCTTACCCCCATTGCTTCTGAGTGACTTGCCCTCACATTTGATTGCCCCCTTATCTTTGAGTGCCTCGTCCAACTGCCTCTGGCTGCCTTACCCCCTTGCCACTGAGTGATTTTCCCGTAACCATTGATTGCCCCCTTGCAAGAATCTCTTGCAAGAGTGTCTTACCCCCTTGCCACTGAGTGATTTGCAACTATCCTTTGATTGCACCCTTGCCGCTGAGTGCCTTGCACCCTTGCCGCTGAGTGCCTTGCCATTTTGCCTTTGAATGCCTTATCCCCTTGCTTCTGATGGTCTTGCCCCAGCTCATTACTCCCGAATGTCCTTCCCCAGCACCCATACCTCTGAATGCCGCGCCCCCTTACTCCTGATGGTCTTGCTCCAGCTCCTAGCTCCTCCCCTGTCCTCTTACCCCTGAGTGTCTTCCCCTAGACCTATTACCACTGAGTGTCTTGCCCCTTGTTTCCCAGTGTCTAGCCCCCTTACCCCTGAGTGTCTTGTCCCAGCCCTTTTACCCCAGAATGTCTTGCCCCCTTGTGTTTCAGTGTCTAGCCCTCCTATCTCTGAGTATCTTGCCCCTTGTCTCCCAGTGTCTAGTCCTCTTACCCTTGAGTGTCTTTCCCCAGCCATCCTACCAATGGGTGACTTGCCCCAGCCCTCTTACCCCTCAGTGTCTTGCCCCTTGTCTCCCAGTGTCTAGCCCTTTTCCTTTTGAGTGCCTTCCCTCTTGTCTCTCAGCGTCTAGCCTCCTTACCCCTGAGTGTCTTGACTCCTTCTCTCTCAGTGTCTAGCCTCCTTACCCTGAGTGCCTTGACCCCTTCTCTCTCAGTGTCTAGCTTCCTTACACCAGAATGCCTTGCCCCCTTGTGTCTCAGTGTCTAGCCCTCCTATCCCTTAGAGACTTGCCCCAGCCCTCTTACCCCTGAGTGTCTTGCCCGCTTGTCTCTCAGTGTGTAGTCCTCATACCCCTGAGTGTATTGACTCCTTGTCTCAGTGTCTAGCCTCCTTACCTCTGAGCGTCTTGGTCCCTTGTCTCTCGGTGTCTTGACCCTCTTACCCCCGCGTGTCTTGCCCCCTTGTTTCTTACTCTCTAGTCATTTTACCCCTGAGTGTTTTGCCCCAGCCCTCTTACCCCTGAGTGCCTTGCCCCGCTGTCTCCTAGTGTCTAGCCATTTTAACCCTGAATGTCTTGTCCCAACTCTCTTACCCCTGAGTATCTTTCCCCAGCCCTCTTACCCCTGAGTGTCTTGCCCCTCTGTCTCCTAGTGTCTAGCCATTTTAACCCTGAATGTCTTGTCCCAACTCTCTTACCCCTGAGTGTCGTTCCCCAGCCCTCTTACCCCTGTGTGTTTTGCCACCGCCCTCTTACCACTGAGTTTGTTGCCCCCTCGTCTCTTAGCGTCTGGCCCTCTTACCCCTGAGTGTCTTGCCCTAGTCATCTTACCCATGAGTGTCTTTCCCCAGCCCGCTTACCCATCAGTGTCTTTCCCCAACCCTCTTACCCCTGAGTGTCTTGCCCCATTGTCTCTCTGTGTCCAATCCTCTTACCCCTGGGTCTATTGTCCCCTTATCTCTCAGTGTCTAGCCCTCTTACTCTTGAGTGTCTTTCCCCAGCCCTCTTACCCCTGAGTGTCTTGCCTCAGTCATCTTACCCCTGAGTGTCTTTCCCCAGCCCCTTACCCCTGAGTGCCTTGCCCTAACTCTCTTACCCCTGAGTGTCTTGCCTCAGTCATCTTACCTCTGGTTAACTTGCCTCAGTCATCTTACCCCTCAGTGTCTTGCCCCAGCCCTCTTACTGCTGAGTGTCTTGCCCTAACTCTCTTACCCCTGATTGTCCTACCCCAGTCATCTTACCCCTGAGTGTCTTGCCCCAGTCATCTTACCCATGAGCGTCTTGACCCCTTGCCGTCTAGTGTATACCCCTCTTAACCCTGAGCATCTTGCCCCAACCCTCTTACGCCTGAGTGTCTTGCCCCAACCCTCTTATCCCTGAGTGTCTTGCATCAGCCTTCGTACAACTGAGTGTCTTACCCGAGTCCTCTTAACCTTCAGTGCCTTGCCTGAGCGCTCTAATCCCTCTGTGTCTTACCACAGCTCTCTTACCACTGAGTGTCTTGCCCCCTTGTCTCTCAGCGTCTGGCCCTCTTACCATTGACTGTCTTGCCCCAGTCATCTTACCCCTGAGTGTCTTGCCCCAGTCATCTTACCCCTAAGTGTCTTGCCCCCTTATCTCTCAGTATCTAGCCCTCTTACCCTTGAGTGTCTTGGCCCCTTGTCTCTCAGTGCCTAGCCCCCTTACCCCTAGGTGTCTTAAACAAGCCTTCTTGCGGGAGTGTCTTGCCCACTGGTCTCTGAGTGTCTAGCCCTCTTACCCCTGAGTGACTTGCCCCAGCGTTCTTACCCTTGAGTGTCTTGCTCCAGCCCTCTTACCCTTGAGCGTGTTACCTCTTTTCACTCAGTGACTAGGCCTCTTACCCCTGAGTGCCTTGCCTATTTGACTCTCAGTGTCTAGTCCTATTACCCCTGAGTGTCTTGCCCCCTTTTATCCGAGTGTCTCGCCCTTTCAACCCTGAGTGTCTTGCCCCAACTATCTTACCCCTGAGTGTCTTGCCTCAGCCCTGTTACCCCTGAGTGTCTTGCCCCCTTGTATCCGAGCGTCTAGCCCTTCTAACCCTGAGTGTCTTGCCCCAGCTATCTTACCCCTGAGTGTCTTGCCTCAGCCCTCTTACCCCTGAGTGTCTTTCTCCAGCCCTCTTACCCCTTAGTGTCTTGCCCCAGTCATCTTACCCCTCGGTGTCTTGCCCCGTTGTCTTCTAGTGTATAGCCCTCTTAACCTTGAGTATCTTGTCCCAAACATCTTACCCCTGAGTGTCTTGCCCCAACCCTTTTTATCCCTGAGTGTCTTGCCCCCTTGTCTCTCAGTATCCAATCCTCTTACCCCTGGGTGTCTTGTCCCCTTATCTTTCAGTGCCTAGCCCTCTTACCCCTGGGTGTCTTGAACAAGCCTTCTTGCCCGATTGTGTCTTGCCCCCTGGCCTCTCAGTGTCTAGTCCTCTTACCCTTGAGAAGCTTGCCCCTTGTCTCTCAATGTCTAGCTCTCTTAACCCAGAGTGTTTTGCCCCATTACCCCTGAGTGTCTTGCCCCTTTGTCCCTCAGTGTCTATCCTTTTTACCCCTGAGTGTCTTGCCCCATTACCCCTGAGTGTATTGCCGCCTTGTCTCTCAGTGTCTAGCCCAACTACCCATGAGCGTCTTGCCCGAACCGTGTTGCCGCTGAATGTCTTGCCCTTTGTCTCTCAGTGTCTAGCCCTCTTACTCATGTGTCTTGCCCTCTTGTCTCTCAGCGTCTAGCCCTTTTACCCCTGAGTGTCTTGCCCCCTTACCCCTGAGTGTCTAGCCCTCTTGCTCTGACTGTCTTGCCCCCGTGTCTCTCAGCGTCTGGCCTTCTTACCCCTGAGAGTCTTGACGGCCACACGGTCGTGGGTCAGGGGGCCGTAGTCGTTGCTCGTCCTGTTGTCACGGGACAACGTTCCTTCGTAGACGCAGCCAAACTCACCTGCAAAATAGATAACACTGTGAAAATCTTTCATGACCACGCTTCTGGTTTTGTCTTGATCCAGACACGACTATAAGGAGCTTTATTTAAGGTCACACTTGAGATTGAGGGTGAAAATTAGCATTAGACCAAGTGATATCGGCCAGCAGTGACCAGTCTGATGTAGTGGTGCTTATTTATGTGCATAAGGCCACGAGTAACATAGTAACAGACGGTTAAGCGAGCCAAAATGTACGAAACTTAACTTTTTGCCGAAATAACAAGTCGCCTTGGTCATAACACTTGAATGGGCATTGTCAGATTTAACAAAGTTAGAGCTCCACGAAATCTCTTCAATTTGGTCCCGAAACGTACGCAAAGAATGACAGTACTTACAGATGTGCAACACGAGAAAGCTATTAATATTACAGCAGTGGCGGACTGATTTCCCTGTGAATAATTTATATGTATATAAGAAAGTACCGTTTAAAATATGCCTATCAAGTGTATTAATCACAAAACCATACAAGGATCCCTACAGTATAAAACTCAAATTCACAGTATCCGGCTATCATCTGTCTAGTATGTGCACATGGATCTTCTTTGGGTGTGCGATTATGGATTGTGATTTAACTTTTACGTACCAATTAGGCCCACGTGGCCTATGGGATAAATGTTTAAGGATTTGTCTAAATACTGAGCCATAAACCAGTTATAAAACATGATTATATAGATAATCATATATGGACTCATATTTGGCGCCCTCGAGATTGAAGTTGGGACGGTGATTGCGGACCATCGCACTATGTCTATGAAATGCTCATAATCCGGTTTTCTGGAACAGTGAAGATTTATATCGACTATTATTTTCGTGTTACACCGACACACATCTACGAGATTTCTGTTTGTACGGGTGACTGCAGACCGATATGACTGACACGTTGCAAATATGGCCCAGCAATAACACTGCTTCGTCCCGATGGCAATGCATGTGTCACTCAGCCCCGTTGTAATAATAGACGTGGTTGGCAGATGGGGTGACGAAACATGAACACACTTCCCCATCATGCCGAGATCACAAGCACTCCCCTCTGTTGGTGGTCACAAGTAGTGCTTTGTCAGTCAGCACACGGCCTATGCATGGCGTCCATGAGCTGACTGACACGGTACTGAGGCTAGCAATGTACCTTTTTTTCATTATATCTACACGGTCTAGTAAATTTACCTTGAAGTATACTATTATAACGTGCTTTATGGAGAATAGAGGTATTTAAATGGGACCTGAATTTTTAAAAAAGGTAATGGACCATTCGTCCAACGCTAGGTATGGGTCGTCCTGGTCACTGTCAATCTTGAAATTGAGAGTAAAAGGTATTATTGTAGCTATGTGGATTCATCGACCATTACGTTACAGAGTTACTTTGGTCCATAAATAAGGAACGGTGTGAACATTTTGAGCTATGTAATGGAATTCAACGTTTGGCTGTTACGGACAGATATGGCATTACGACAGATCAGGAGCGCACAGACATCTTTAAATCACGAGCTGTGCGAGCGCAGATGGCGTAGCGAGTAGAAATGAAATGACTTGATGTTTGAGGCCGCATTTGTGCACAAAAGGGCTAAACTGGTCCAAGGAAACGCCCGGGACGATGAAGGATGAATGAATGAAACATGCCCCGAGAATATGTTTCCGGGCCCGGATAGGAACACAAGACCTTCATGATAATCTCATTATCCACGATTATCTACCGTGCCATTGTTATCAAGACATTTGACAATTCAAAGTAGTTTTCGGGATTATCGCCGTGCTCATAACCGGATGTAACCTTACCTTGCCTTACCTCACCGATTATGGATAACGTTCATACAAACGTCACATTCGTAGCCCAAGAGTTTGAAGGAAGCTACCCACTGTTCGGAGATTACCCCACCCCCAAAAGAAAAATAGTTAACATGTGTAAGCGTTTCCATAAATGTCCAAACGGTCGGCCGTCTACGTCCGGCACATAGACAGGGGCCGCCCCGATAGCTCAGTGGGTTAGGGTGCTGTCATTGATCGCGCGGGCCACCTGAGAGCATAACGGCATGTGCATTGGTGGTTCGAGCCCCGCCGTGGACATGTCTGTGTGGTCGTAGGACAAAGATCCCATACCCTTCGTCGCAAAGAGTAGGGGGTTACCCCCGGTACATGGCTTCGCTCTCCTCCCCCCCCCCCTTCTCCCATTGACGCTATATGATAAAAAGTGGTTAAAACGTCCTGAATGTACAACCAACCTGTACATGCACACAGTCAACATGAACGTGCAACGTGCGGGTCCACGGTGGTCTATGGCTGACGGGTAAAGGATATGTCTGAATATTTCTCCTGACTACTGTTGGCGGCGAGAAGCTACCTGGAGACAATATCGCCAAAGCATCGTCACTTTTGATGATAAACCTTGAACATAAATAGATGGGAACTATATTGCGCACTATTGGCTGGAAAATAAATTGCACCAATGTGGCTGCGTACAAATAATCGCTGTTTGGCGCTTGTTTCCGTTGCTCGTACATTGCGGTGTAAATTACCCGATTAATTAGTGAAATGACCGCCATAGGCCATTCGTCTATTTACCTTGGCCAAGCACCCCACCAATGAGAACCATCCTATCAGCTATCACGTGATCTCTCATCAGATTCTTGACGTCATCATTCATCCCAGGCCAGTGATCCCACGTTTTGCGCAGTTTGGCCAAATCGCCAGGTTTCTCTTGGCAACCGTCGCCCGGAGTTATGGTAACAGCTTTAATGTCCTCCTCTCCAGCCTCGCTTTCGGAACCGTTGCGAGATGAATGGGACGTGTCGTTGCTATGGCGACAACGACAACATCGCATGACGAATATAATGACGAGGACGACGACGAAGACGAGGAGGCTGACTAAACCGATGGAGACACTCCCTGCTTTCCCCATTGCTTCTGCTTCCGTGGTATGGGTCGGGACACGGGCTCCGATATTCGCCATGGCAGAAGAATACATGCGCGCTCGTCACTGACTTATGACTTTGCCAGCCGCTTCCTAACAATAATATATGACGGCAAGCAATTCTGTTGCGAGTCGTGCCTACCCTAAAGGTCCGGCTGTTTATATGATTCGCTGCCTGCCATCGTTTTATTACCCGCCATCTCTCATTGGCCAAGGCGGATGTTAGGACGAAACAGGATGCTGACGGCAACTTCCGCTAACCTCAGTCTGTCTATGAGAGCGTTCAGCTACGACACTACAGTGACCCTAGATCGATGTTATAGTGACACTAGTGCGACAATAGAGCGACACTAGAGCAACGGTACAGTGCCACTAGAGCGTCACTACAATGCTTCTAGAGCAACCCTACAGAGATCTTAGAGTGAGACTAGTGACACTAGTGCAGCAATAGCAATAGTGACACTAGAGCGGTGCCACAGTGATACTACAGCGACACTACAGTGTCACTATGGCGACACTATAGTCTTACAAGGAAGACACTACAGTAACACTATAGCGACATTACAGTGACCCTAGAAAAACACTACAGTGACACTAGAGCGACACTACAGTGACACTATGGCAACACTACAGTGACACTATAGGTACATTCCAGTGGCACTATAGGTGCACTGCAGTGACACTAGAGCGACACTACAGTGACACTAGGGCGATAAAACAATGTCACACTAACAGCACTACAGTGACACTAGAGCGACATTACAGTGACACTATGGTGACATCACAGAAACACATTACACATTACAGCGACGATACAGCTGTAATACACTAACAGAACTTGAGTGATTCAATGACTAACGTGACACTAGAATTTCACTACAAATGACGCTGCAGTGACCGTAGTGACACTCGAGCGAGACTACGGTGGAACTAGAGCAATAATACAGCGATAATAACAGAGATGATAACAATGATGGCACGGCAGGAGTATTGAAGTCAAACCTACATGACACTCCAAAGACACTACTGTAACAATGGCCGGCTGCAGTGACCTTATAGTGACACATCAGGGACACCACCGTGGTGCCACACTAACGCAGCCGGGACACAACTACGTCAACACCACTCACCTTGGCCAAGGATTTTTCCCAGCGTCAGAGATCGAGCGTCCACGATCACATCGCTCACGTTTTGCTTTAACTGATCATCCAATTGGCACCAATAATCCGTGGAGGTAAGTAACTTCGGTACGGTAGACGCAGCCCCTTTATCTTGCGTCTCTGTTCCCTTATTCAACTCAATATCGCTCAGGAAGACGTCATCATCTCCGACTTCGGTATCCGTTGCCGAGCAACTGTTTCGTCGGCGTCGCTGCCGCAGCTTGATGACACAAACCACAATGATAACAAGAACAAGCAAGATGGCGCCGATAATCCCAACCGAGACGCCAGTCGTCGACTGGTCAGGTGCGTCACCTGGCGACTTGGTAACATTCTTGAACTCCATAGAGGGCGTTACCGATGGTCCTATCACCGCGGGCATTTTGAAATAATACGACAGCTGTCTACAATTAGATCCTCAGACTCAATTGATTGTGGCACTAGTTTCATACAATCCGTAGTTATAGTTCCTGACTATATCGTCATAATCTCTGACTAACGAAATTGCTCGCCTCATCGCTTCATAGCCACGCCGCACGACTTCGTCCGAATGCAGCGTATTTATTTAAGGATGGTGTACACCCACAATGCTTACTATTACTGCGGATTTAGCGAAAGGCGAAGGCGAGTAAACACATGTAACCGCGTGGCTGAGTCAAAATCGCACATGCTGCGTTGCATATCCCACAGTTTAGAAAATCTGACACCATAATTTAAATGCAGTAATTGACCCATTATACACCCGGATTTCAAGTGGTGCCCGCTCCAAACACCCGCATGTGGACTATGTGTGCTATATTGTCGGCTTGCGGCGTGTCTGCTTTCACGCACTACGGCCACAGTCATTACCGAGCCACGTTATCCGGAATGGGGGTGTGTTGTTGGTCGTTGCGGGCGAAGCTATGGGACCGTGTACCGAATTATAATTGGAGCCCACTACATCAGGGAGTGCGTTAGAGCAGGAACCAACGTACCCTGAGTTGGTTGGCTGGCAATAGTGTGTTACTGTAGCAGTTGCGGTTGCAGTTTATCCAGGAAATTATACATCATTTCGTCTCTGTTACCACCATCAATCAATATATATATTATCACTCCTAAAATACTGGAAGGCCTCGTATTCTTTATAGTTGAATAGTCGTCACGATGAGTGGCATGGATATGTTGCCTACAAGGATCTGCCCCTCTGAACGGCCCATTTTGTCATTTTAGCTTGCGCAACTTAAGTGATTACATGGAAAAATTTCCATAGCTTCATTGTACTACATTGTACTACATTGAAAAACTTCCATAGCCTCATTGTACTACATTGTACTACATTGAAAAACTTCCATAGCCTCATTGTACTACATTGTACTACATTGAAAAACTTCCATAGCCTCATTGTACTACATTGTACTACATTGAAAAACTTCCATAGCCTCATTGTACTACATTGAAAAACTTCCATAGCCTCATTGTACTACATTGTACTACATTGAAAAACTTCCATAGCCTCATTGTACTACATTGTACTACATTGAAAAACTTCCATAGCCTCATTGTACTACATTGTACTACATTGAAAAACTTCCATAGCCTCATTGTACTACATTGAAAAACTTCCATAGCCTCATTGTACTACATTGTACTACATTGAAAAACTTCCATAGCCTCATTGTACTACATTGTACTACATTGAAAAACTTCCATAGCCTCATTGTACTACATTGTACTACATTGAAAAACTTCCATAGCCTCATTGTACTACATTGTACTACATTGAAAAACTTCCATAGTCTCATTGTACTACATTGTACCCCATCGAAAAACTTCCATAGCCTCATTGTACTACATTGTAATACATTGAAAAACTTCCATAGCCTTATTGTACGACATTGTACTACATTGAAAAACTTCCATAGCCTCATTGTACTAAATTGTACTACATTGAAAAACGTCCATAGCCTCATTGTACTACATTGTACTACATTGTACTACATTGAAGAACTTTCATAGTACTTATTGTACTGCATCCATATACAATGATATACAGCCTAATATTGTTCCCGTCTCTAGCATCGTATCGTCAGGCCTCATTTTTATTTCTGGCTACCATGTTTTTCGTTTATTAACTGAAGCGCCCGCCGGCCGGTCTAATATCCGGGTGTAGCTGACGAAATGATAGCCCTATACGAACCGAACGGTCAGCGGCATTGACATTGGCCGACTTCGCCAACACGACACCATTTCGTGATATTTAAAACCCACTGCAGAGCTTCCATCGGGCTGTTGGTCATCGCTGAGAACTCTTCCACAAGATTGGGCCATTGAGGTGAGTGTTGAACTCAAGGCTGTCAATATGGTAATGTGTGTGATAAAAGGACATCCTGCGAGATAAGTCCGTTTCAGCGATGATGCTTGTGATGGTTGTATATTCATGACGTTTTCACCACTTGTGGTCATATCGCGCTAATGGGAGAGTGGAGCCATGTCCCCGGGGTAAACCCCTACTCTTTTCGAAGAAAGACATGGGATCTTTATCGTGCCACACAGACATGGCCTCAGCAGCGCTCGAACCACCGATCGACGTACCGTTAGGCTCTCATGTAGCCAGACCGAGCGCTCTAACCCACTGAGCTATCAGGGCGGCCCCTTGCAGTGCGAGAAAAGAAGGGCCTATATGACATAGAATGGGTGAAACATACCCCGGATGTAGGTGCCCGGATGAACACCCAGCTCCTGTTGGTCTATCATTTAGTCAGCTGATCAACTGAGCTGTGGCAGATCATTTGAGTGGTAGGGGAGTCTTGTTAAGGGTGGGACCCGCACCGGGGGGAACGGATGTCCGGGGAGGGGTGGGGCGTTAACTTATTAAAGCAATATACTTACATGCGCCATCTTAGAATTTTTGCATTTTAGAATTAAAACTAAAGGGATCTCAAAATTATGATGCATATATTGTTTATATCTCTGAGAGTCTGTACAACATCAATTTCAGCATAACACTGCGCGGTTTATTTATATCGCGCGCGGACGAAATACACACAAAATACCGAGCAGCGAACAAGCGCGCAGGGATTTTAAACCGCCCACCCACTTCTGCTCCGGTGACCAAGTTGCTTCTCTCCGGATAGGGCTGTACAGTCACTTCGGGATCTTATCGAGACCTCACGAGACGGGGATACCTATGCTGTGCGTCAATGCCTAGCATCAACGGCCTGTACGTGCTGCTTACCTTCCGGTTGTTTGCCTTCCCTCGCCTCACACACAAGATCGGCTAAAGCTGCCCTTGGAAGCACAACTAACCACTGAAGTTCCGTGCATATCCGAATTATAACTATCCGAGTACATTTATGTACTGTATGAGCGGTTAGGCAGTTGATAAACCGGAATGCGGTTGTCTCATGAGAGACTGTCAGCGTCTGGCGATATAATGTGCTGCGCGGGGTTTTCCATGTCGTATGACGTAATAATCATCATGACGCGCGTGTCTGCGCGCGGTATCTATGGTTACGTAACAACGCTCCTTATATGGACTGAGCGGGTGAGGACAGTGGTGCTCTTTTTGTCGTAGAATTGTAAACAACGATGATTTGGCTTAAATACAACGCTTCCAACGGTCTCATCAAACGGACCACATGCATTATGGAGAGATAAATGTCTTGTCTTTAACTATATTATGATTTTATAGTTAACAATGCCTGGACCAAAGCAAACAAAAAATGGCTTCACACCCACTCGATTCTTTAGGCACAAACCGCGCAGCTGGCCGGTTCCCAACACAAAAACGTTGACTATAATGAGTGCGCGTCACGCAGTTGCAGCAAGGCACCAGCGTGATGCGCACTCGTTCTAAGAGCACGTGTTTTTTTGTTGGTCCCCAAAAGACGTAAAGCGGAAACAGAAACCGCGAGAACTGTACAGCCCTATAGCCCACAGGCTTTCGGGATTTAAATTCAAGACAGAATATACTTAATTGGCATGGGGAAGAGGCTGATCTTCTCTGCTGGAGATGGATTGGTTACCATGGTGTTGGTGCGGCCAACCGCACGAATTCACCTTTGACAAAGTCTAACGTGTCGTTTTGGCTTTGAAAAGGGTGAAAATGTTACACCCTGGACCGTATCGTGGTATCTACCCAGCAAACACATAACGTTTTTTTAACGTTTTAAAATGGTTTTGAACGTTCCAAAAACGATATGTGTTTGCTGGGTAGTATCCGAGTGGCGGTTGATAAACAGCCTGGATCGCTCTATTGGTGTGTAACCTTAACTGTTGAATATTAAATTTTCAGCAATGCAAAATATGATGGCTCATTTTAGAATAATATTGCGAATAGCTCATTATTCGTAAACGAGCAATGCCAACCTGAGGATGCAGCGGTACATTGTCATTGGTATCACATGGATCCAATGGTACATGTTCACTGGTACCATAAGGATCCAATGGTAAATGTTCACTGGTACCATAAGGATCCAATGGTACATGTTCACTGGTATACTAAGGATCCAATTGTATATGTTCAGTGGTACCATAAGGAACCAGTGGTACATGTTCACTGGTATTCTAAGGATCCAATGGTACATGTTCACTGGTATACTAAGAATCCAATGGTATATGTTCAGTGGTACCATAAGGAACCAGTGGTACATGTTCACTGGTACCGTACGGATCCAATGGTACATATTCAGCGGTATGCTAAGGATCCAATGGTACATGTTCACTGGTATATTAAGGATCCAATGGTACATGTTCACTGGTATCCTAAGGATCCAACGGTACATGTTCACTGGTATATTAAGGATCCAATGGTACATCTTCACTGGTATATTAAGGATCCAATGGTACATGTTCAGTGGTACCATAAGGATCCAATGGTACATGTTCAGTGGTACCGTACGGATCCAATGGTACATATTCAGTGGTATGCTAAGGATCCAATGGTACATGTTCACTGGTATATTAAGGATCCAATGGTACATGTTCACTGGTATCCTAAGGATCCAACGGTACATGTTCACTGGTATATTAAGGATCCAATGGCACATCTTCACTGGTAAATTAAGGATCCAATGGCACATCTTTACTGGTATATTAAGGATCCAATGGTACATGTTCAGTGGTACCAAAAGTATCCAATGGTACATGTTCAGTGGTACCAAAAGGATCCAATGGTACATGTTCCCTGGTATATTACGGATCCAATGGCACATGTTCACTGGTATATTAAGGATCCAATAGTACATGTTCAGTGGTATCCTAAGGATCAAATGGTACATGTTCACTGGTATATTAAGGATCCAATGGCACATGTTCACTGGTATATTAAGGATCCAATGGTACATATTCAGTGGTATCCTAAGGATCCAATGGTATATGTTCAGTGGTACCATAAGGAACCAGTGGTACATGTTCACTACTATATTAAGGATCCAATGGCACATGTTCACTGGTATATTAAGGATCCAATGGTACATGTTCACTGGTATATTAAGGATCCAAGGGTACGTGTTCAGTGGTACCAAAAAGATACAATGGTACATGTTCAGTGGTACCATAAGGATCCAATGGCACATGTTCACAAGGTATATTCAGGATTCAATCGTGCATATTCAGTGGTATCCTAATGATCCAACGGTACATGTTCACTGGTATATTAAGGATCCAATGGTATATATTCAGCGGTAGCCTAAGGATCCATTGGTACATGTTCACTGGTATATTAAGGATCCAATGGTATATGTTCAGTGGTACCATAAGGATCCAATGGTGCATGTTCAGTGGTATGCTAAGGATCCAATGGTACATGTTCACTGGTATATTAAGGATCCAATAGTACATGTTCACTGGTATATTAAGGATTTAATGGCACATGTTCACTGGTATATTAAGGATCCAATGGCACATGTTCAGTGGTACCGTACGGATGCAATGGTACATGTTCACTGGTATATTAAGGATTCAATGGTACATTTTCACTGGTATATTAAGGATCCAATGGTACATGTTCAGCGGTATATTAAGGATCCAATGGTACATGTTCACTGATATCCTAAGGATCCAATAGTACATGTTCGCGAGTATATTAAGGATCCAATGGTACATGTTGACTGGTATCCTAAGGATCCAATGGTACATGTTCACTGGCATCCTAAGGATCCAATGGTACATGTTCACTGGTATCCTACGGATCCAATGGTACATGTTCACTGGTATCCTAAGGATCTCACGGCACATGTTCAGTGACACTGATTCTGCGATGCATGTTCAATCGTAGCAAGCGGATTCAATGGTACATGTTGCAGGGTACACGGGAAATATGAATGTCAGTCATTGTACAGGTTTCAATGACGCACTAACGTATTGTCCTTGACATTTACACTAGCCATGTTTCTTGCAGAGGGCCAATCCCAGGACAACCAGAGACATGTCCGCGTCGCCAGGAGATGATGGCTACTTATGCAGTAGCGAGGTGAGCAGCCAAGTCGTAAGCAGTTTGCCTATCCTGTCTCATGTGTGCACAATAGCGGTCTAATACACCAATGTATATATATTTACATATAATGTATAAGAAATATATATTTTAAGAGGCACGCAACGAATACACGTCCTAATACTAGCCTCAACCTCAAAATATATATGTAAGGCATAGTTTGTTTCGGCGTGACAGGGTCAATCCTGTTTCATGTGTGCTTATAGGGCTGTACAGTTCTCTATTTCCGATTGAGGTCTTTTGGGGACCAACAAAAAAAACACGTGCTCTTAGAACGAGTGCGCATCACGCTGGTGCCTTGTTACAGCTGTGTGAGGCGCACTCACTGTAGTCGACGTTTAAGTTTTGGGAACCGGCCGGCTGCGCGGTTTCTGCGTCAGGAATCGAGTGGGTGTGAAACTATTTTTTGTTTGCTTTGGTCCAGGCATTGCTAACTATAAAATCATGATATAGTTACAGATAAGACAATTATCTCTCCATAATGCATGTGGTTCGTTCCATGAGACTGTTAGAAGCGTGGTATTCTGAGGCAAATTATCGATGGTTACATTTCTGCGACAAACTGAACACCATTGTCCTCACCTGCTCAGTCCATATAAGGAGCGTGGTTACGTAACCATAGATACCGCGCGCAGACATGCGGGTCATGATGATTATTGCGCCATACGACATGGAAAACCCCGCTCAGCACATTAGATCGCCTGACACTGATAGTCACTCATGAGACAACCGTATTCTGGTTTATCAACTGTCTAACCGCTCATATATTACATAAGTCTACTCGGATGGTCATAATTCTGATATGCACAAAACTTCAGTGGTTAAGTGTGTGCATCCGAGGACTTCCTATGCCGATCTTGTGTGTGCAGCGAGTGAAGGCGAACAACTGGAAGGCAGCACGTACCGGCCGTTGATGCTACACATTGACGTAGAGCATAAGTACGCCTGTCTCGTAGGGTCTCGATAAAATCCCTGAGTGACTGTACAGCCCTATAGGTGAGCAAGTAAAGCTCATTATAAATGTTCGCACATCGTGTTCGGTAACAGCCAGTCTGATGTTAAGTTGTTGTTCCCGGGGCCCCCAACAATGGATTAGAAGTTGCAGCATGTTGGGCTTATCAAGTGTGCCCAGCGAGAACAGCCATATTGGGAGAATATTTTGCAAACTATAGACTTAGACAATAGGGAAAATATACCTTCTTTTGATATGGCTGGTTGGTTGGTTGAAAATTCTGGTTATGTCACCATCAATAGAAAAAGGAATGGAAGAGCGTAACCATGTTCCCGGAGTAACGCCCTACTCTTTACGAAGAAAGACTATGGGCCTTTATCGCGCTTTTTGATACGGAGAAACGCCGTGGTCCAGTGATAGCAGACCAACTGGTGGCGAGTTGGAACCCAATTGTGTCTTTGGCCGTTTCTTTCAATCTTCGCATACAGCCTTTCAGATTATAAATGTTGTTTAACCTCATCTTCAAGCTCTACCATCTAGCCATGTGCCCCACGGGTGCACGTCTATCTTCAGGATAAAAAGTACAAACAACTTTCCAGCGGTATGACGAAGCGCCGTGGCCAATCGCTAATTGCATCTGTATGCATACAGATACAAGTTAGGGTGGTGTGCAGAGGTTATAATATTGGTATGGCTGCATCCGGGGGTAGCATTATCCAGTTTTTTCCATGGTCCACTTTATCCTATATTTAAACAAAGTGACCCTAACAGTTTTAGCTTAGTTGACGTTTTTCCACCTTATAGTTATCCATTACGGCATGTTTTATAATTTGTAAATACAAGTTATATATAACTATACGTTTTGTCACGACGCTTTGTCATCACTAACTTATGTGATATGGAGTGTTTTACTTTAACTTGTAGTTTGATACCTGGTATCACAATATGAAGTCTCAGACCGAGAGAAAGGCAACTCCAAGTCATTCAGCGGGAGACCAACATCAACCCTCCAGGCCACATATCCCTGGTACACCCCCTGGTATGCCTTGCATGCAAAACATCCCTGGTACAGCCCCTGGTACGTCCTCCATGCCATATATCCCCGGTACACCCCCTGGTACGCCCTTCATGCAGCATATCCCTGCTACACCCCCTGGTACGTCCTTCCGTCACAAAATCCCTGGTACACCCACGGGTATGTCCTTAAGGCAAAAAATCCCTGGAACACCCCCTGGTACGCCCTCCAGGCATCATATCCCTGGTACACCCCCTGGTACGCCTCGGGAATACCGTATCGGCGGTTTGTCGCCGACCATCGATACGCTTGTTTCGGCACCTGGTACGCCACTTACACCGTATATTCCCGGTACGCCAGCCGCTAAACCCCAC
Source organism: Arenicola marina (assembly GCA_964019135.1). NCBI lineage: Eukaryota > Metazoa > Annelida > Polychaeta > Arenicolidae > Arenicola > Arenicola marina. Next base: position 26,664,577 of record OZ025265.1, read on the forward strand.
CAGCCCTACGGTATAACTGATGGGCCATTCAAGCCACGTTCTCTCACCCTTCCCAGCATGTCCCGAGGAGATATAGCACCCAACTTCGCCCAACAGGTCCGCTCTCGCGAATTATCACGAGACATTCGCCCCGCTCCCTTGACTACCAACCCCACCCCTCCAGGCACCCCACGGTCGATCCGCCCCGTAGTTGAGTCATCGGGATACATCTCCCCTGTTCAGCTCCCCACCCAGACACCCTCACCCGGCCCTGCCGACGCCATCGTGGCTTCCAGCAGCTACACCCCAATGGGTGTATTTATCACACCTCACCCCTCCCCGGACATCCGGTCCCCCCGTGCGGGTCCAACCCCCACCACCAGCCAACCAATCCAGACGGATCCAGATAACTCGGACACGGACAGCGCGGAGGACGTCCCGCTCCCGACGACGCGCAAGCAAAGCCGGATTCAGGAGCGCATTCACAGACCGTCGTACCTGCGGCGCCAGACAGGCAGGCTACTTCCGGGGGAAATGCATTATGGGATAGATGACGTCCCGCCATGGTACCTTTGCCTAATACTGGGCTTTCAGGTGTGTGTGTTATACGGATTCGAATTAAGTCATTATTGTAACGAAAACTAAATCATATCTTCTCATTTACGAATTCTGCCAATTCCTCCTTCTTTAATATTATATAGTTTTCCAAAAAATGGATTGACGGTCGAAAAAGTCAAATACCCGGTATAAAAAAAAAGCAGAGAAGATTTTGCCTCACAAATCGCAAAACCCAATATTGCCGACTATTATCGCTAAAGTGGGAACCCGAGTTGTGCAAAGTGGCATATGATACAATTAGTTCAAACGATGCTTCTTCTCCTCACTTTGCTCATATTTATTCTGCATTTGATGAGAGAAGAAAAATATATTAATAATCCCTGAATATCAGTGTTGGATTGACAATGCAATATCTATCGTCCTTTTGGCAGTGGCTATATAGAGCCATTTGTGATTAATCATTTGTTCATAATCAACGCGCATAAATGTGGTTCACCTGGCTTATTAGGCAAATTGCAAGATGCGTAAAATAAATCAGACCTAATTATAAGAATCGTCGTAGTTATAATGAAAATTGTTTCTTTGTCTAGCACTACTTGATCATGTTCGGGGCCACTATATTCAACTCAGAAGGCATCTCGGAACACCTGTGTTTCGGCTCGGAGACTGACGACATGATTGCCAAGAGTGAACTTGTCGGCACCATTTTCTTCGCGTCGGGCATAGCCACCTTATTGCAAACTACTATCGGTGTCAGGTACAGAACGAATTTGAGGAATTGCTATTAGACTTCTTAGTTAAGTAAATTAAATAAAATTAGTGGAAGGGTCACTATCGACGCCTACCTGCGTGCAATTGTGAATAATCTGGAATAATACATATGTTCTTGTCAGATTGCAATAGTGAATAAGCTGAAATAATACATATGTTCTTTTATCTGATTGCAATAGTGAATAAGCTGGAATAACACATATGTTCTTCTATCTGATTGCAATAGTCGATAAGCTGGAATAATACATGTTCTTCTATCTGATGGCAATAGTGGATAAGCTGAAATAATACATATGTTCCTCTTTCTGATTGCAAAAGTGGATATACTGAAATAATACATATGTTTTTCCCTCTGATTGCAATAGTGAATAAGCTGAAATAATACATATGTTCTTCTATCTGATTGCAATAGTGAATAAGCTGAAATAATACATATGTTCCTCTTTCTGATTGCAATAGTGGATATACTGAAATAATACATATGTTTTTCCCTCTGATTGCAAAGGTGAATAAGCTGAAATAATGCATATGTTCTTCTATCTGATTGCAATAGTGGATAAGTTTGAATAATACATGTGTAGCTCTATCTGGTTACAGAATGGCACACTTTCTAAATTTGCTTCATTAATGTCATTTACAGAACTCTATTTGGTTTACATAAACGTTGCTTTCACGTTGCTTTGTAAACTTTCAGGTTACCGATAGTACAGGGAGGAACGTTCACCTTTGTGACTCCGGTCATTGCAATACTGACTTTGCCCAAGTGGAAATGTCCAACGGCCGGAGGTAAATATGAATAGGCTGCGTGCTTTAACATAATAGAATGGACTTCATTGCCAACATGGTTAGGAGACACTGAGATACGGAGAACGTTTTCTTGCTTGTAAAGCACCAGTAAAACCACCAGGTATCCCGTGAGGCCTCAAGTACACGTACACTGGCTAGTTTAGAGGGTATGGGGGTAGGCCTACTGTGGGATGTGAACCCTTCTTTCTTGTAGCAGCCGCCTCTATTTTTCCGCAGAGGACACCCCTAGATACAAGCCCCCCCCCCCACCCACACACACACACATGCTTGTCGTAACAACCTAAAGTGTAACATAACTTGTCCGGATGTGATAACCTGTCTGGTCACGTTTCTTTCTTGCCGCTAACCCTAACCAGAACCCTAATCCTAAACCTAACCCTAATCTAATCTCGCATGCGCTCTCGTCAGGCTTATACTCTATCACACCTGACGGGTTAACATGCTACACCGGTCGTAAGGATTGGCGAATAATTCACTCAACCTAAAATGAATCAACCATCCTCCTCCTCCCCCTCACCCACCCAACCTCATTGCGCATACCTTAATTTCATCGATGATATTAACAATGTTTAAAACTAAATAATATGTTCTGAATGCAGGGATGAGTGACGCTGAAGCTTTGACCAATGGCACAACCCTTCACATGCTTAACGTCAGTTTGTCCAATATGACAAGCGGATCAGCGTCGATGGCGGAACCGTTATGGAAACCACGCATGCGCGAGGTAAGGTCTGTCAGTCATCTAACCGTAGAAAGACTCAGTGGCTAATAATTGTTAAGTAACAACTGGCAACCGAAAGGGTAACGGCTTTCGTATTGAGCGACACATCGTGCGTAGCAAAGTGCATCGGGCTCAACTTATAGTGCCAGAGATGCCACAAAGCAGTTATATGCGCATTAGCTGAGCATGGGCGAATTTAATCCACGACGATGGGACATTCAATGTATGTGTGTGATGCGGTCGACAGTACCACCAGCGTAGAATTCACGTCTTGTTAATAATGTTGTGTAAGATATGCAGCATGTCAAGTATATGGAGTTTTTTTTCTGTTTTTAATCAAGGTATATGGAGTGCTACTTCTACGTCACTAGGCTGAAAACATTCTCTCCGAAGCACTCTCTGAATTTGTTACTTAATCGTTAGACTGCTTTTGTAAAAGAAATACAAGTAAATGCAATGAATTAAGGAACATTAATCGGGATCATTATGTTTTATTTTCTCCGCGTAGATCCAGGGCGCCATCATTGTGGCATCCTTGTTCCAGGTCGTCATAGGCTTCACCGGGCTAATCGGTTTCGTGCTGCGGTTCATCGGCCCTCTGGCCATCACACCGACCATCACATTGGTCGGTCTGGCCCTCTTTGATAAGGCGGCCGACCTGGCGGCCAACCAGTGGTGGATCACTCTGGTGTAAGTCTATCGCCTTAGTCTAGTCGGCCGATCTGGCGGCCAAGCAGTGGTGGATCACTCAGGTGTAATTCTATCGATTTATTCTAGTCGGTCGATCTGGAATCCAACCAGTGGTGGATCACTCGGGTGTGAGTCTATCGCCTTAGTCTAGTTCGCCGACCTGGTGGCCAACCAGTGGTGGATCACTCTGGTGTAAGTCTATCGCCTTAGTCTAGTCGGCCGACCTGGGGACCGACCAGTGGTGGATCACTCTGGTGTAAGTCTATCGCCTTAGACTTGTCAGCCTTACATCCCTTGGTACAATGTTGCGACACCATGATACCGAAATGTAAGAGCTTTAGTGCACTTCTGTGCACATACAGGCTAATAAAATTAGTCAAAGAAATCCCGCTGGAGGATGAAGTTGGCGAATGACTCATGTCCCATATTCAAGACCCCACTAGCCGTTGTTATGCATCTCAGGTTGCTTACTAACTGAACTACGAATGCTCACGTCTGAGATACCGTAACGTCTTGATAGGGGTGAAAGCGAAATTAATTTTGAATAAAATAACGCCAAAAAAGCAAAAATTATTTTGAGAGAGAAATTGATGATCTAAGATGGTCATGATCATTATTTTGTGGGTAAGACTCCCTAGAAATTGATTATTTAAGGTAATCATGATCTCGCAGGTATTTTTGGGGGAAAAAAATCATGATTAAATGTAGTCATGATCATAATAAACATGATTTTTTTGAAAATTGATGATTAAAGGTTATGATGATCATGATCTTTTTGGTAGATTTTGCTGAAAACAGCTGCTTGAAGGTGATCGTGATCCTGATGAATGGCCACCTGTGTTGTAGGACTGTCGTGCTCATCGTGGCGTTCTCGCAGTACTCCAAGAACCTCCATGTGCCCTGCTTCCACTTCAAGCGGGGTCGCGGATGCCACAAAGTACGCGTGGCGATATTCAGACTCTTTCCGGTAAGGCTGTGTCCTACATGAGGTCCGGGGGAGTCTTGTTCCGTGTCTAGCGCTCTCTCTGTCAATCTCAACGACCAAGGGATGTTCCCCATCGCGTGGCTCATTATGCCTTATGGGAGTACCCTGAACACCGCATGGAACCGTCGTGCTGTGTGGTGTAGGTGCCACTCAGTTTATTATGAGAATTAATGATTAATGTTATTGCGTAGCTCATCTCATGCACTAGCCATAGAAAAAAAGCCGATTAGAGCGTGTAAAGAAAGACGACAGAACGTTTAAAATGAAGAGGATGTGAGCCTCCAGTGCAGAAATGTGAACTATGTCGCATATAATGCCGCTGAGCGCCTATAACCATTTGATAAAAGAACAGAAAACTGACAGTCAGGTTAAACAAAATCAAGATAAAAAAAAATATAAATAATTGAATAGAGACAATAAATCCAAAATTAGTAAATTGAAATATTAAATGACAATAAATGAATTAAACCATGACATGACAATAAATGAATTAAACCATGACATGACAATTAATGAATAAATTAATGACATTTAATTCAAATGAACTAACCTAGATATAACTACCAAACTTATTTCGCATCATGTCATTACCGACCGAATATTTCATAGCGGATTTGAATATTCATGGTGTCACATTGACCTCTACTGCTAGGTGTTATTGGCGGTCGGGATCACCTGGGCGGTCTGTGCTATCCTGGTCGCCACCAACGTCTTCCCGAGTGACCCGAGCTTCTGGGTTGGGGGCAACTCGACCAAGTTCCGGTTGAACGTAGTCCGCAGTGCCAGCTGGTTTCGAGTTCCTTATCCAGGTCGGTCCAAGTGTTAAAGTTGTTCATACATCAATATTTTTCCGGAGAAAGTAGATTTAAACTATGAATGGAAATGATGCTGTATTTGTTTTTCTACTGTATAATAAGGCTCTCATTATCTGCAATAAATAACGAGGTATGTTGTTGAGAATCTTTTTTGCGCGAAGTTGGTGATATCGTGTGAGAAGTGTGCGTTATATGTGTACTACGTCATCGAAACTCGGGCATTGTTCCCGAGTTAAAATCCACACAGTCAGCTAATATGTCCACGAAGTTGTTCCAACGGATTTCGAAAACGATGATGTGTGTGGAGAATATTGCTGTATGAGATTATGATATGCAACATGACTATAACACTTCTGGATGTGCAACTAAGACAACAGTATTAAAACGTAGATGCTCCTGAAAGTAGGGAATTATGGATCTGTTAAGCCCCAGCTAGATATGTCCAGAGTTTAGAACTATTTCTTAACGAAAGGGGGTTTTCAAGCGATTATCATTTTTGTGACCGCCGAATAAGCACGAAAGCAATTGCGTAGGTAATGCTGAAATATACCCCAATATATGGGACACGACAATGAATCAATTGACTGTCTCACGAAGAACCCGTCAACATGTAGAAATTTACAATAAATCGATATGATCACGAATCCCGCAATTCTATGATGCTGACTACTGAGAAATCCACCTCTCTCTTCCCTGCTACGACACCCCCCCCCCCCCGCCCCGCCCGCCACCCCCTACACCTTCACCCGTCCCCTACCCCGACTCCCGGTTCGTGACCCTAGGCCAGTGGGGCATGCCTACCGTCAGTGTCCCAGCAGTCTTCGGAATGCTCTCTGGCGTCCTGGCCTCCATGGTGGAGTCGGTTGGCGACTACTACGCATGCGCGCGAATCTCCAACGCCCCTCCGCCGCCGATGCATGCTGTGAACAGAGGTAAGATTTACTGATTAATTAACATCGGTAAGTAAGAGTTGCGCACGAATCTCTATGAATCCCCTTTGCCGCCGATTCATGCTGTGTTGTCTTGGACATGAACGGTTGTTGATATCGGTGCGGATCCCCTGGGATCTGGAAAGGGCAAATGGCGACACAAGCATATTTGACAAATATACATTCGACATTGACCTTCAACTTCTGACACTGAGGATCTGGAAAAGCGACATCGACATTTCTCAGAAAGAAACGACACTGAACTCAGCAACAATCGACATTCGTCACAGGAGCCCCCCCCCCCCCCCCCATTCTAGATACCTATTCCTCCTGAGATAGGGCGACTCATATAATAAGACATGATTAGAACATTTTAGGCCGTATTGTGCATATGAACAATAGATATGGACATCACGACCCATACAAGAACGGAAGGGGGGGGGGGGGGTCAGGGCAATTAAACCGTTTCGTTACAGATAAAATGGTTCATGACCGATAGCCTTTCAGAAAAAACACGTGATGCGTCTGAGATTAAGAGCATAGCTAATTGACATTATTTTTATATATTACATATTTATAGAATATATTATATAACAGGTCCACAATAAACCCCTTCCACAGATTGTCACCTCCCAGAGTGAAGAGGTTTGAGCGTGCAAAAGCATATGACATGGTTGGTTGTATTTTCAGGACGCTTTAACCACTTTTGGTCATATTGCATCAATGGAAAAAGGAAGGGGTAGTGGAGCCAGGTCCCCCGGGGGTAATCCCGTACTCTTTGCAAAGATGGACATGGGATCTTTATCCTGCGGATAAATCCATGGCCACCACGGGGTTCGAACCATCGATTCACGTGCCGTTAGCATATGACATGGTTTCTCGTGTGAGATGGGTCTATCTCAGCCCAAATCTCCCGTTTGACCATCGCCTAAAGGCTCTGACAGGCTATGGGAGATACACCCATCTCATATTGGAACCAATGCTATATGCATAGCATCTCGTTGCTTACTGGTCTTACATGATAATCCCTTATAGCATTCGCGCCAGCTCTGCCAATGTTTCATGAGACAATTTTGCCCTGTTCCGCTTTCTATAACGCCAGGCTCATGGGTCGTTTTGCACATTGCAGGAATCGGGATGGAGGGCATCGGGAGCGTTATTGCCGGTCTTCTGGGTCACGGCAGCGGGACGACCTCCTACAGCGAGAATATTGGGACCATCGGGATCACAAGGGTAAGTGGAGCAAGGGAGAGTCGCAATCAACTGAATTAGCTGCTCTGGAACTAATCGATAGAACATTAGATAGCCTGGACAAAGGAGACGTACCAATCCATATATAATTAGATCTCACTAAAGCATTTGACGCTATAGACCTGACGTTTTTGTCTCGTTTGACGCTTTTGTCTCGTAAACTCAAGCACTATGGGGTTCATGATAAAGCATTATTATTATTCATCTATATTAATGACGTTACTACTGCTAGTAACCTCTTCAGGTTCATCACTTGACTTCACCAAGGACCAAACGGACTTGTTAAATCATCAGTTGGTGAACAGCTCTACCTGGTTTAGAACAAATAAGTTGACATTGAATTAATTAAATGCAAATATATGGTACTTCATATACCACAAAAACACGTAACGGTCCCAAACGTAATGACTAGAACGTGTAGAGGAATTAAATATACTCGGCCTCGCAATAACCCCAAGCTTGAAATGGCAATCACATATTGATAAAGTAGCTGGAAAGATATCCAAAACTGTTGGGTTTTAAGGACCCTAAAATTCACTCTCCCACCAGAGGCTTTAAACATCATTCACAACTCATTTCCAGCCCCACACCTCAACTATTGTAGTCTTGCGTTGGGATATCAACCTGAAAGGCTACATAAATCACAAAAGAAAGCTATGCGTTTAATAAAGAGAAGTAGATACAATGCCCATACACACCCATTATTTAAGCAACTTCGGTTATTGAAACTTCCCAATATTCACTGGTTACACATGACTGTTAAAACTCTATCACAAACCTGAAAATGGAGGGCTTCCGTCTGATTTTTCGAACTTGATATTCTATCATACTGAAGATGTTCATACATACAATACCAGAAACAAGCAAATGTTACACGCCAACAGACACTATTACGACTTGGAAACCAAATGTATTAGACAGCATCACCAAACTAGTTAATACTGAGCCATCAGACCGTATTGTTAAAATGGACGCACATCGTCTTACTGGTTTCGCTTCCTATGTCGAGCTATGGTATACCATGTGCAGAACCGAACTGTTATGTATGTCAATTGGGTAATTAGTCAATTATGATTGGAAATGAACTGGTTATCTCAATGCTTTTGTAGAAGTCGCTTTATAATTATTTTTTAGTGATGCCCTGATAGTAACGTACCCAATTGTTGTGTTAAAGCTTTTAGATGTAATTGCGTGGTCCATGGTCTGTGTAAATCAATGATAACTATATACCCGTGTCTTCTCACTTCTCACTTGTCAATTTTCAATTTGTTTAATTTTCAATTTGTTTAAACTTTTGTACTTTTTGTACCGGTAAAATTTGTCCGCTTGTCATATCCTTACCTTATTTTTGCCCGGTGTTCGTAGTGTTATTATTAGTTTTTCTGCTATTTTGATGTTATTAAGAATCAAATTCCTGTTGGTCAGGTAGCCCGGGTGACAGCGACCATATGGTCTTAGCCCGGGTCAACCATCCTAAAGGTCGACATTTTGCTAGTTTACATCCACCATTTACTGTTTTAATACTTGCATATTTAGAAAAATAAATGAACTTTGCACTTGGACTTGGGTAAGTGGAGATAGAGATAGTTGCTGAGAGTGTTGTGTAGGTGGCCAGCGATATGATGCCATTGTGTTCCGTCTGTCCCGTGCTGCGTGGGTGGCCAGCGATATGATGCCATTGTGTTCCGTCTGTCCCGTGTTGTGTTGGTGGCCAGCTGTTTGATGCCATTGTGTTCCGTCTGTCCCGTGTTGTTTAGGTGGCCAGCTGTTTGATGCCATTGTATTCCGTCTGTCCCGTGTTGTTTAGGTGGCCAGCTGTTTGATGCCATTGTGTCCCGTCTGTCCCGTGTTGTGTAGGTGGCCAGCTGTTTGATGCCATTGTGTTCCGTCTGTCCCGTGTTGTGTAGGTGGCCAGCAGACGAGTGGTGCAGACTGCAGGCGTTATGATGCTGATCTTCGGCGTGGTTGGCAAGTGTGGGACCCTCTTCAGCCTGATTCCTGACCCTATTGTCGGGGGAGTCTTCATCGTCATGTTCGGTAGGTTCTTCATTATTTCGGCATTTGCTCGCCTATGGAAACGCACAATTAATCACAGACCACGTGTTCCATAATTTCAAGTGGTAGTTGCATTTGTAGTTTATATCTGGGTATTTATCTGTGCCCTCTAAACTCTTAGTTGTATTACAAAGTAGTGTTCTATAATAGATAAGTTAACGACCAAAGATGTCAGACATAAGACTAGTGCCGTTTAGAGCGACTTACAAGGGATAGGGAGTGATACTTATTCCGTATTTTGCTAAATGTTTATGCCTTTAGGAATGATCACAGCTGTGGGAATTTCCAACCTCCAGTTCGTGGATTTGAATTCATCCAGGAACCTCTTTATCATTGGTTTCTCCTTCTTCTTCGGATTGACTCTCCCCGCTTACCTGGGAAAGAATCCTGATGTATTGCAAACTGGTAGGTGGGACCCCCCGGTGAGAGTGGGGGGGGGGGGGGGCGGTCACTGCCTATAGATAGGTATATACAAATGTGCCGCCCAAGCGCCTCTCTCAGTCTCCGTAACAGAAGTACGCAGTACGTAAAGGGGCTTTGACCCAGAGCTTCACCAGCTCATAGTGGTAGTGTTCACATTGTCAAAAGTGATTATTACGGATTAGTATTATTGGTCCATTCTGCGCACCACTCCCATTTGGCTACGATCAAAATTGTGGGTAGATATGTGAGTATATGTGTATCAGTGGTTTTCTTTGGCGGAATGTTGTCATTGTGCTCTGTTTACAATGTGCTATGTGTATGGCTCGTTAGGGCGGAATGTTGTGATTGTGCGCTATGTGTTTCACTCGTAATGGCAGAATATTGTCATTGTGTTCTGTTTAAGGTGCACTTAATATGTATGGCTCGTTATAGCGGAATGTTGTCCTTGTGCCCTGTTTAAGGTGCGCTATGTGTATGGCTCCTTATGGCAGAACGTTGTCATTGTGCCCTGTTTAAGGTGCGCTATGTGTATGGCTCGTTATGGCAGAATGTTGTCCTTGTGCCTTGTTTAAGGTGCGCTATGTGTATGGCTCGTTATAGCGGAATGTTGTCCTTGTGCCCTGTTTAAGGTGCGCTATGTGTATGGCTCGTTATGGCAGAACGTTGTCATTGTGCTCTGTTTAAGGTGCGCTATGTGTATGGCTCGTTATAGCGGAATGTTGTCATTGGGCCCTGTTTAAGGTGCGCTATGTGTATGGCTCGTTATGGCAGAATGTTTTCCTTGTGCCTTGTTTAAGGTGCGCTATGTGTATGGCTCGTTATAGCGGAATGTTGTCCGTGTGCCCTGTTTAAGGTGCGCTATGTGTATGGCTGGTTATGGCAGAATGTTGTCATTGTGCTCTGTTCAAGGTGCGCTATGTGTATGGCTCGTTATAGCGGAATGTTGTCATTGTGTTCTGTTTAAGGTGCACTTAATGTGTATGGCTCGTTATAGCGGAATGTTGTCCTTTTGCCCTGTTTAAGGTGCGCTATGTGTATGGCTCGTTATGGCAGAACGTTGTCATTGTGCTCTGTTTAAGGTGCGCTGTGTGTATGGCTCGTTATAGCGGAATGTTGTCCTTGTGCCCTGTTTAAGGTGCGCTATGTGTATGGCTCGTTATAGCGGAATGTTGTCCTTGTGCCCTGTTTAAAGTGCGCTATGTGTATGGCTCGTTATGGCAGAACGTTGTCCTTGTGCCCTGTTTAAGGTGCGCTATGTGTATGGCTCGTTATGGCAGAACGTTGTCATTGTGCCCTGTTTAAGGTGCGCTATGTGTATGGCTCGTTATAGCGGAATGTGGTCATTGTGCCCTGTTTAAGGTGCGCTGTGTGTATGGCTCGTTATGGCAGAATGTTGTCATTGTGCTCTGTTTAAGGTGCGCTATGTGTATGGCTCGTTATAGCGGAATGTTGTCATTGTGCCCTGTTTAAGGTGCGCTGTGTGTATGGCTCGTTATGGCAGAATGTTGTCATTGTGCTCTGTTTAAGGTGCGCTATGTGTATGGCTCGTTATGGCAGAACGTTGTCCTTGTGCTCTGTTCAAGGTGCGCTATGTGTATGGCTTGCTATGGCAGAATGTTGTCATTGGGCCCTGTTTAAGGTGCGCTGTGTGTATGGCTCGTTATGGCAGAATGTTGTCATTGTGCCCTGTTTAAGGTACGCTATGTGTATGGCTCGTTATGGCAGAATGTTGTCATTGTGCTCTGTTTAAGGTGCGCTATGTGTATGGCTCGTTATAGCGGAATGTTGTCATTGTGCTCTGTTTAAGGTGCGCTATGTGTATGGCTCGTTATAGCAGAACGTTGTCATTGTGCTCTGTTTAAGGTGCGCTATGTGTATGGCTCGTTATGGCAGAACGTTGTCATTGTGCTCTGTTTAAGGTGCGCTATGTGTATGACTTGTTATGGCAGAATGTTGTCATTGTGCTCTGTTTAAGGTGCGCTATGTGTATGGCTCGTTATGGCAGAATGTTGTCCTTGTGCCTTGTTTAAGGTGCGCTATGTGTATGGCTCGTTAGAGCGGAATGTTGTCATTGGGCCCTGTTTAAGGTGCGCTATGTGTATGGCTCGTTATAGCGGAATGTTGTCATTGTGCCCTGTTTAAGGTGCGCTATGTGTATGGCTCGTTATAGCGGAATGTTGTCATTGTGCCCTGTTTAAGGTGCGCTATGTGTATGGCTCGTTATAGCGGAATGTTGTCATTGTGCCCTGTTTAAGGTGCGCTATGTGTATGGCTCGTTATAGCGGAATGTTGTCATTGGGCCCTGTTTAAGGTGCGCTATGTGTATGGCTCGTTATGGCAGAACGTTGTCATTGTGCTCTGTTTAAGGTGCGCTGTGTGTATGACTTGTTATGGCAGAATGTTGTCATTGTGCTCTGTTTAAGGTGCGCTATGTGTATGGCTCGTTATAGCGGAATGTTGTCATTGTGCCCTGTTTAAGGTGCGCTGTGTGTATGGCTTGTTATGGCAGAATGTTGTCATTGTGCCCTGTTTTAGGTGCGCTATGTGTATGGCTCGTTATGGCAGAATGTTGTCCTTGTGCCATGTTTAAGGTGCGCTATGTGTATGGCTCGTTATAGCGGAATGTTGTCATTGTGCTCTGTTTAAGGTGCGCTGTGTGTATGGCTCGTTATGGCAGAACGTTGTCATTGTGCCCTGTTTAAGGTGCGCTATGTGTATGGCTCGTTATGGCAGAACGTTGTCATTGTGCCCTGTTTAAGGTGCGCTATGTGTATGGCTCGTTATGGCAGAACGTTGTCATTGTGCCCTGTTTAAGGTGCGCTGTGTGTATGGCTCGTTATGGCAGAATGTTGTCATTGTGCTCTGTTCAAGGTGCGCTATGTGTATGGTTCGTTATAGCGGAATGTTGTCCTTGTGCCCTGTTTAAGGTGCGCTATGTGTATGGCTCGTTATGGCAGAACGTTGTCATTGTGCCCTGTTTAAGGTGCGCTATGTGTATGGCTCGTTATAGCGGAATGTTGTCCTTGTGCCCTGTTTAAGGTGCGCTATGTGTATGGCTCGTTATGGCAGAACGTTGTCATTCTGCCCTGTTTAAGGTGCGCTATGTGTATGGCTCGTTATGGCAGAACGTCGTCATTGTGCTCTGTTCAAGGTGCGCTATGTGTATGGCTCGTTATAGCGGAATGTTGTCATTGTGCTCTGTTTAGTGTGCGCTATGTGTATGGCTCGTTATGGCAGAACGTTTTCATTGTGCCCTGTTTAAGGTGCGCTATGTGTATGGCTCGTTATGGCAGAACGTTGTCATTGTGCCCTGTTTAAGGTGCGCTATGTGTATGGCTCGTTATGGCAGAACGTTGTCATTGTGCCCTGTTTAAGGTGCGCTATGTGTATGGCTCGTTATGGCAGAATGTTGTCATTGTGCTCTGTTCAAGGTGCGCTATGTGTATGGCTCGTTATAGCGGAATGTTGTCCTTGTGCCCTGTTTAAGGTGCGCTATGTGTATGGCTCGTTATGGCAGAATGTTGTCATTGTGCCCTGTTTAAGGTGCGCTATGTGTATGGCTCGTTATGGCAGAATGTTGTCATTGTGCTCTGTTCAAGGTGCGCTATGTGTATGGCTCGTTATAGCGGAATGTTATCATTGTGCCCTGTTTAAGGTGCGCTATGTGTATGGCTCGTTATGGCAGAACGTTGTCATTGTGCCCTGTTTAAGGTGCGCTATGTGTATGGCTCGTTATGGCAGAACGTTGTCATTGTGCCCTGTTTAAGGTGCGCTGTGTGTATGGCTCGTTATGGCAGAATGTTGTCATTGTGCTCTGTTCAAGGTGCGCTATGTGTATGGCTCGTTATAGCGGAATGTTGTCCTTGTGCCCTGTTTAAGGTGCGCTATGTGTATGGCTCGTTATGGCAGAACGTTGTCATTGTGCCCTGTTTAAGGTGCGCTATGTGTATGGCTCGTTATGGCAGAATGTTGTCATTGGGCCCTGTTTAAGGTGCGCTGTGTGTATGGCTCGTTATGGCAGAATGTTGTCATTGTGCCCTGTTTAAGGTGCGCTATGTGTATGGCTCGTTATGGCAGAATGTTGTCATTGGGCCCTGTTTAAGGTGCGCCATGTGTATGGCTCGTTATGGCAGAACGTTGTCATTGTGCCCTGTTTAAGGTGCGCTATGTGTATGGCTCGTTATGGCAGAACGTTGTCATTGTGCCCTGTTTAAGGTGCGCTATGTGTATGGCTCGTTATGGCAGAACGTTGTCATTGTGCCCTGTTTAAGGTGCGCTATGTGTATGGCTCGTTATGACAGAATGTTGTCATTGTGCCCTGTTTAAGGTGCGCTGTGTGTATGGCTCGTTATAGCGGAATGTTGTCATTGTGCCCTGTTTAAGGTGCGCTATGTGTATGGCTCGTTATGGCAGAACGTTGTCATTGTGCCCTGTTTAAGGTGCGCTATGTGTATGGCTCGTTATGGCAGAACGTTGTCATTGTGCCCTGTTTAAGGTGCGCTATGTGTATGGCTCGTTATGGCAGAATGTTGTCATTGTGCCCTGTTTAAGGTGCGCTATGTGTATGGCTCGTTATGGCAGAATGTTGTCCTTGTGCCTTGTTTAAGGTGCGCTATGTGTATGGCTCGTTATAGCGGAATGTTGTCATTGTGCTCTGTTCAAGGTACGCTGTGTGTATGGCTCGTTATGGCAGAATGTTGTCATTGTGCTCTGTTCAAGGTGCGCTATGTGTATGGCTTGTTATGGCAGAATGTTGTCATTGGGCCCTGTTTAAGGTGCGCTGTGTGTATGGCTCGTTATGGCAGAATGTTGTCATTGTGCCCTGTTTAAGGTGCGCTGTGTGTATGGCTCGTTATGGCAGAATGTTGTCATTGTGCCCTGTTTAAGGTGCGCTGTGTGTATGACTTGTTATGGCAGAATGTTGTCATTGTGCTCTGTTCAAGGTACGCTATGTGTATGGCTCGTTATGGCAGAATGTTGTCATTGGGCCCTGTTTAAGGTGCGCTGTGTGTATGGCTCGTTATGGCAGAATGTTGTCATTGTGCCCTGTTTAAGGTGCGCTGTGTGTATGACTTGTTATGGCAGAATGTTGTCATTGTGCTCTGTTTAAGGTGCGCTATGTGTATGGCTCGTTATAGCGGAATGTTGTCATTGTGCTCTGTTTAAGGTGCGCTGTGTGTATGGCTCGTTATGGCAGAATGTTGTCATTGTGCCCTGTTTAAGGTGCGCTATGTGTATGGCTCGTTATGGCAGAACGTTGTCATTGTGCCCTGTTTAAGGTGCGCTATGTGTATGGCTCGTTATGGCAGAATGTTGTCATTGTGCTTTGTTTAAGGTGCGCTATGTGTATGGCTCGTTATGGCAGAATGTTGTCCTTGTGCCCTGTTTAAGGTGCGCTGTGTGTATGGCTCGTTATGGCAGAATGTTGTCTTTGTGCCCTGTTTAAGGTGCGCTATGTGTATGGCTCGTTATGGCAGAACGTTGTCCTTGTGCCCTGTTTAAGGTGCGCTATGTGTATGGCTCGTTATGGCAGAATGTTGTCATTGGGCCCTGTTTAAGGTGCGCTGTGTGTATGGCTCGTTATGGCAGAATGTTGTCATTGTGCCCTGTTTAAGGTGCGCTGTGTGTATGGCTCGTTATGGCAGAATGTTGTCATTGTGCCCTGTTTAAGGTGCGCTGTGTGTATGACTTGTTATGGCAGAATGTTGTCATTGTGCTCTGTTCAAGGTACGCTATGTGTATGGCTCGTTATGGCAGAATGTTGTCATTGGGCCCTGTTTAAGGTGCGCTGTGTGTATGGCTCGTTATGGCAGAATGTTGTCATTGTGCCCTGTTTAAGGTGCGCTGTGTGTATGACTTGTTATGGCAGAATGTTGTCATTGTGCTCTGTTTAAGGTGCGCTATGTGTATGGCTCGTTATAGCGGAATGTTGTCATTGTGCTCTGTTTAAGGTGCGCTGTGTGTATGGCTCGTTATGGCAGAATGTTGTCATTGTGCCCTGTTTAAGGTGCGCTATGTGTATGGCTCGTTATGGCAGAACGTTGTCATTGTGCCCTGTTTAAGGTGCGCTATGTGTATGGCTCGTTATGGCAGAATGTTGTCATTGTGCTTTGTTTAAGGTGCGCTATGTGTATGGCTCGTTATGGCAGAATGTTGTCCTTGTGCCCTGTTTAAGGTGCGCTGTGTGTATGGCTCGTTATGGCAGAATGTTGTCTTTGTGCCCTGTTTAAGGTGCGCTATGTGTATGGCTCGTTATGGCAGAACGTTGTCCTTGTGCCCTGTTTAAGGTGCGCTATGTGTATGGCTCGTTATGGCAGAATGTTGTCATTGTGCTCTGTTTAAGGTGCGCTATGTGTATGGCTCGTTATGGCAGAATGTTGTCATTGTGCTCTGTTTAAGGTGCGCTATGTGTATGGCTCGTTATGGCAGAATGTTGTCATTGTGCTCTGTTTAAGGTGCGCTATGTGTATGGCTCGTTATGGCAGAACGTTGTCATTGTGCTCTGTTTAAGGTGCGCTGTGTGTATGGCTCGTTATGGCAGAACGTTGTCATTGTGCTCTGTTTAAGGTGCGCTGTGTGTATGGCTCGTTATGGCAGAATGTTGTCATTGGGCCCTGTTTAAGGTGCGCTGTGTGTATGGCTCGTTATGGCAGAATGTTGTCATTGTGCTCTGTTTAAGGTGCGCTATGTGTATGGCTCGTTATGGCGGATTGTTGTCATTGGGCCCTGTTTAAGGTGCGCTATGTGTATGGCTCGTTATGGCAGAACGTTGTCATTGTGCCCTGTTTAAGGTGCGCTATGTGTATGGCTCGTTATGGTAGAATGTTGTCATTGGGCCCTGTTTAAGGTGCGCTGTGTGTATGGCTCGTTATGGCAGAATGTTGTCATTGTGCCCTGTTTAAGGTGCGCTGTGTGTATGGCTCGTTATAGCGGAATGTTGTCCTTGTGCCCTGTTTAAGGTGCGCTATGTGTACGGCTCGTTATGGCAGAATGTTGTCATTGTGCCCTGTTTAAGGTGCGCTGTGTGTATGGCTCGTTATGGCAGAATGTTGTCATTGTGCTCTGTTTAAGGTGCGCTATGTGTATGGCTCGTTATGGCAGAATGTTGTCATTGTGCCCTGTTTAAGGTGCGCTATGTGTATGGCTCGTTATGGCAGAATGTTGTCATTGTGCTCTGTTTAAGGTGCGCTATGTGTATGGCTCGTTATGGCAGAATGTTGTCCTTGTGCCATGTTTAAGGTGCGCTATGTGTATGGCTCGTTATAGCGGATTGTTGTCATTGTGCCCTGTTTAAGGTGCGCTATGTGTATGGCTCGTTATGGCAGAACGTTGTCATTGTGCCCTGTTTAAGGTGCGCTATGTGTATGGCTCGTTATGGTAGAATGTTGTCATTGGGCCCTGTTTAAGGTGCGCTGTGTGTATGGCTCGTTATGGCAGAATGTTGTCATTGTGCCCTGTTTAAGGTGCGCTGTGTGTATGGCTCGTTATAGCGGAATGTTGTCCTTGTGCCCTGTTTAAGGTGCGCTATGTGTATGGCTCGTTATGGCAGAATGTTGTCATTGTGCCCTGTTTAAGGTGCGCTATGTGTATGGCTCGTTATGGCAGAATGTTGTCATTGTGCTCTGTTCAAGGTACGCTGTGTGTATGGCTCGTTATGGCAGAATGTTGTCCTTGTGCCCTGTTTAAGGTGCGCTATGTGTATGGCTCGTTATAGCAGAACGTTGTCCTTGTGCTCTGTTCAAGGTGCGCTATGTGTATGGCTCGTTATGGCAGAACGTTGTCATTGTGCCCTGATTAAGGTGCGCTATGTGTATGGCTCGTTATAGCAGAATGTTGTCATTGTGCTCTGTTTAAGGTGCGCTGTGTGTATGGCTCGTTATGGCAGAATGTTGTCATTGTGCTCTGTTCAAGGTGCGCTATGTGTATGGCTCGTTATAGCGGAATGTTGTCATTGTGCTCTGTTTAAGGTGCGCTATGTGTATGGCTCGTTATAGCGGAATGTTGTCATTGTGCTCTGTTTAAGGTGCGCTGTGTGTATGGCTCGTTATAGCGGAATGTTGTCATTGTGCTCTGTTTAAGGTGCGCTATGTGTATGGCTTGTTATGGCAGAATGTTGTCATTGTGCCCTGTTTAAGGTGCGCTATGTGTATGGCTCGTTATAGCGGAATGTTGTCATTGTGCTCTGTTTAAGGTGCGCTATGTGTATGGCTCGTTATAGCGGAATGTTGTCATTGTGCTCTGTTTAAGGTGCGCTATGTGTATGGCTCGTTATAGCGGAATGTTGTCATTGTGCTCTGTTTAAGGTGCGCTGTGTGTATGGCTCGTTATAGCGGAATGTTGTCATTGTGCTCTGTTTAAGGTGCGCTATGTGTATGGCTCGTTATAGCGGAATGTTGTCATTGTGCTCTGTTTAAGGTGCGCTATGTGTATGGCTCGTTATAGCGGAATGTTGTCATTGTGCTCTGTTTAAGGTGCGCTGTGTGTAAGGCTCGTTATGGCAGAATGTTGTCATTGTGCTCTGTTCAAGGTGCGCTATGTGTATGGCTCGTTATAGCGGAATGTTGTCATTGTGCTCTGTTTAAGGTGCGCTATGTGTATGGCTCGTTATGGCAGAACGTTGTCATTGTGCCCTGATTAAGGTGCGCTATGTGTATGGCTCGTTATAGCGGAATGTTGACATTGTGCTCTGTTTAAGGTGCGCTATGTGTATGGCTCGTTATGGCAGAATGTTGTCATTGTGCTCTGTTTAAGGTGCGCTGTGTGTATGGCTCGTTATAGCGGAATGTTGTCATTGTGCTCTGTTTAAGGTGCGCTATGTGTATGGCTCGTTATAGCGGAATGTTGTCATTGTGCTCTGTTTAAGGTGCGCTGTGTGTATGGCTCGTTATAGCGGAATGTTGTCATTGTGCTCTGTTTAAGGTGCGCTCTGTGTATGGCTCGTTATGGCAGAATGTTGTCATTGTGCTCTGTTTAAGGTGCGCTATGTGTATGGCTCGTTATAGCGGAATGTTGTCATTGTGCTCTGTTTAAGGTGCGCTATGTGTATGGCTCGTTATGGCAGAATGTTGTCATTGTGCTCTGTTCAAGGTACGCTGTGTGTATGGCTCGTTATGGCAGAATGTTGTCCTTGTGCCCTGTTTAAGGTGCGCTATGTGTATGGCTCGTTATAGCGGAATGTTGTCATTGTGCTCTGTTTAAGGTGCGCTGTGTGTATGGCTCGTTATGGCAGAATGTTGTCATTGTGCTCTGTTCAAGGTGCGCTATGTGTATGGCTCGTTATAGCGGAATGTTGTCATTGTGCTCTGTTTAAGATGCGCTATGTGTATGGCTCGTTATAGCGGAATGTTGTCATTGTGCTCTGTTTAAGGTGCGCTATGTGTATGGCTCGTTATGGCAGAATGTTGTCATTGTGCTCTGTTTAAGGTGCGCTATGTGTATGGCTCGTTATGGCAGAACGTTGTCATTGTGCTCTGTTTAAGGTGCGCTATGTGTATGGCTCGTTATGGCAGAACGTTGTCATTGTGCCCTGTTTAAGGTGCGCTATGTGTATGGCTCGTTATGACAGAATGTTGTCATTGTGCCCTGTTTAAGGTGCGCTGTGTGTATGGCTCGTTATAGCGGAATGTTGTCATTGTGCCCTGTTTAAGGTGCGCTATGTGTATGGCTCGTTATGGCAGAACGTTGTCATTGTGCCCTGTTTAAGGTGCGCTATGTGTATGGCTCGTTATGGCAGAACGTTGTCATTGTGCCCTGTTTAAGGTGCGCTATGTGTATGGCTCGTTATGGCAGAATGTTGTCATTGTGCCCTGTTTAAGGTGCGCTATGTGTATGGCTCGTTATGGCAGAATGTTGTCCTTGTGCCTTGTTTAAGGTGCGCTATGTGTATGGCTCGTTATAGCGGAATGTTGTCATTGTGCTCTGTTCAAGGTACGCTGTGTGTATGGCTCGTTATGGCAGAATGTTGTCATTGTGCTCTGTTCAAGGTGCGCTATGTGTATGGCTTGTTATGGCAGAATGTTGTCATTGGGCCCTGTTTAAGGTGCGCTGTGTGTATGGCTCGTTATGGCAGAATGTTGTCATTGTGCCCTGTTTAAGGTGCGCTGTGTGTATGGCTCGTTATGGCAGAATGTTGTCATTGTGCCCTGTTTAAGGTGCGCTGTGTGTATGACTTGTTATGGCAGAATGTTGTCATTGTGCTCTGTTCAAGGTACGCTATGTGTATGGCTCGTTATGGCAGAATGTTGTCATTGGGCCCTGTTTAAGGTGCGCTGTGTGTATGGCTCGTTATGGCAGAATGTTGTCATTGTGCCCTGTTTAAGGTGCGCTGTGTGTATGACTTGTTATGGCAGAATGTTGTCATTGTGCTCTGTTTAAGGTGCGCTATGTGTATGGCTCGTTATAGCGGAATGTTGTCATTGTGCTCTGTTTAAGGTGCGCTGTGTGTATGGCTCGTTATGGCAGAATGTTGTCATTGTGCCCTGTTTAAGGTGCGCTATGTGTATGGCTCGTTATGGCAGAACGTTGTCATTGTGCCCTGTTTAAGGTGCGCTATGTGTATGGCTCGTTATGGCAGAATGTTGTCATTGTGCTTTGTTTAAGGTGCGCTATGTGTATGGCTCGTTATGGCAGAATGTTGTCCTTGTGCCCTGTTTAAGGTGCGCTGTGTGTATGGCTCGTTATGGCAGAATGTTGTCTTTGTGCCCTGTTTAAGGTGCGCTATGTGTATGGCTCGTTATGGCAGAACGTTGTCCTTGTGCCCTGTTTAAGGTGCGCTATGTGTATGGCTCGTTATGGCAGAATGTTGTCATTGTGCTCTGTTTAAGGTGCGCTATGTGTATGGCTCGTTATGGCAGAATGTTGTCATTGTGCTCTGTTTAAGGTGCGCTATGTGTATGGCTCGTTATGGCAGAATGTTGTCATTGTGCTCTGTTTAAGGTGCGCTATGTGTATGGCTCGTTATGGCAGAACGTTGTCATTGTGCTCTGTTTAAGGTGCGCTGTGTGTATGGCTCGTTATGGCAGAACGTTGTCATTGTGCTCTGTTTAAGGTGCGCTGTGTGTATGGCTCGTTATGGCAGAATGTTGTCATTGGGCCCTGTTTAAGGTGCGCTGTGTGTATGGCTCGTTATGGCAGAATGTTGTCATTGTGCTCTGTTTAAGGTGCGCTATGTGTATGGCTCGTTATGGCGGATTGTTGTCATTGGGCCCTGTTTAAGGTGCGCTATGTGTATGGCTCGTTATGGCAGAACGTTGTCATTGTGCCCTGTTTAAGGTGCGCTATGTGTATGGCTCGTTATGGTAGAATGTTGTCATTGGGCCCTGTTTAAGGTGCGCTGTGTGTATGGCTCGTTATGGCAGAATGTTGTCATTGTGCCCTGTTTAAGGTGCGCTGTGTGTATGGCTCGTTATAGCGGAATGTTGTCCTTGTGCCCTGTTTAAGGTGCGCTATGTGTACGGCTCGTTATGGCAGAATGTTGTCATTGTGCCCTGTTTAAGGTGCGCTGTGTGTATGGCTCGTTATGGCAGAATGTTGTCATTGTGCTCTGTTTAAGGTGCGCTATGTGTATGGCTCGTTATGGCAGAATGTTGTCATTGTGCCCTGTTTAAGGTGCGCTATGTGTATGGCTCGTTATGGCAGAATGTTGTCATTGTGCTCTGTTTAAGGTGCGCTATGTGTATGGCTCGTTATGGCAGAATGTTGTCCTTGTGCCATGTTTAAGGTGCGCTATGTGTATGGCTCGTTATAGCGGATTGTTGTCATTGTGCCCTGTTTAAGGTGCGCTATGTGTATGGCTCGTTATGGCAGAACGTTGTCATTGTGCCCTGTTTAAGGTGCGCTATGTGTATGGCTCGTTATGGTAGAATGTTGTCATTGGGCCCTGTTTAAGGTGCGCTGTGTGTATGGCTCGTTATGGCAGAATGTTGTCATTGTGCCCTGTTTAAGGTGCGCTGTGTGTATGGCTCGTTATAGCGGAATGTTGTCCTTGTGCCCTGTTTAAGGTGCGCTATGTGTATGGCTCGTTATGGCAGAATGTTGTCATTGTGCCCTGTTTAAGGTGCGCTATGTGTATGGCTCGTTATGGCAGAATGTTGTCATTGTGCTCTGTTCAAGGTACGCTGTGTGTATGGCTCGTTATGGCAGAATGTTGTCCTTGTGCCCTGTTTAAGGTGCGCTATGTGTATGGCTCGTTATAGCAGAACGTTGTCCTTGTGCTCTGTTCAAGGTGCGCTATGTGTATGGCTCGTTATGGCAGAACGTTGTCATTGTGCCCTGATTAAGGTGCGCTATGTGTATGGCTCGTTATAGCAGAATGTTGTCATTGTGCTCTGTTTAAGGTGCGCTGTGTGTATGGCTCGTTATGGCAGAATGTTGTCATTGTGCTCTGTTCAAGGTGCGCTATGTGTATGGCTCGTTATAGCGGAATGTTGTCATTGTGCTCTGTTTAAGGTGCGCTATGTGTATGGCTCGTTATAGCGGAATGTTGTCATTGTGCTCTGTTTAAGGTGCGCTGTGTGTATGGCTCGTTATAGCGGAATGTTGTCATTGTGCTCTGTTTAAGGTGCGCTATGTGTATGGCTTGTTATGGCAGAATGTTGTCATTGTGCCCTGTTTAAGGTGCGCTATGTGTATGGCTCGTTATAGCGGAATGTTGTCATTGTGCTCTGTTTAAGGTGCGCTATGTGTATGGCTCGTTATAGCGGAATGTTGTCATTGTGCTCTGTTTAAGGTGCGCTATGTGTATGGCTCGTTATAGCGGAATGTTGTCATTGTGCTCTGTTTAAGGTGCGCTGTGTGTATGGCTCGTTATAGCGGAATGTTGTCATTGTGCTCTGTTTAAGGTGCGCTATGTGTATGGCTCGTTATAGCGGAATGTTGTCATTGTGCTCTGTTTAAGGTGCGCTATGTGTATGGCTCGTTATAGCGGAATGTTGTCATTGTGCTCTGTTTAAGGTGCGCTGTGTGTAAGGCTCGTTATGGCAGAATGTTGTCATTGTGCTCTGTTCAAGGTGCGCTATGTGTATGGCTCGTTATAGCGGAATGTTGTCATTGTGCTCTGTTTAAGGTGCGCTATGTGTATGGCTCGTTATGGCAGAACGTTGTCATTGTGCCCTGATTAAGGTGCGCTATGTGTATGGCTCGTTATAGCGGAATGTTGTCATTGTGCTCTGTTTAAGGTGCGCTATGTGTATGGCTCGTTATGGCAGAATGTTGTCATTGTGCTCTGTTTAAGGTGCGCTATGTGTATGGCTCGTTATAGCGGAATGTTGTCATTGTGCTCTGTTTAAGGTGCGCTATGTGTATGGCTCGTTATAGCGGAATGTTGTCATTGTGCTCTGTTTAAGGTGCGCTGTGTGTATGGCTCGTTATAGCGGAATGTTGTCATTGTGCTCTGTTTAAGGTGCGCTCTGTGTATGGCTCGTTATGGCAGAATGTTGTCATTGTGCTCTGTTTAAGGTGCGCTATGTGTATGGCTCGTTATAGCGGAATGTTGTCATTGTGCTCTGTTTAAGGTGCGCTATGTGTATGGCTCGTTATGGCAGAATGTTGTCATTGTGCTCTGTTCAAGGTACGCTGTGTGTATGGCTCGTTATGGCAGAATGTTGTCCTTGTGCCCTGTTTAAGGTGCGCTATGTGTATGGCTCGTTATAGCGGAATGTTGTCATTGTGCTCTGTTTAAGGTGCGCTGTGTGTATGGCTCGTTATGGCAGAATGTTGTCATTGTGCTCTGTTCAAGGTGCGCTATGTGTATGGCTCGTTATAGCGGAATGTTGTCATTGTGCTCTGTTTAAGATGCGCTATGTGTATGGCTCGTTATAGCGGAATGTTGTCATTGTGCTCTGTTTAAGGTGCGCTATGTGTATGGCTCGTTATGGCAGAATGTTGTCATTGTGCTCTGTTTAAGGTGCGCTATGTGTATGGCTCGTTATGGCAGAACGTTGTCATTGTGCTCTGTTTAAGGTGCGCTATGTGTATGGCTCGTTATGGCAGAACGTTGTCATTGTGCCCTGTTTAAGGTGCGCTATGTGTATGGCTCGGTATGGTAGAATGTTGTCATTGGGCCCTGTTTAAGGTGCGCTGTGTGTATGGCTCGTTATGGCAGAATGTTGTCATTGTGCCCTGTTTAAGGTGCGCTGTGTGTATGGCTCGTTATAGCGGAATGTTGTCCTTGTGCCCTGTTTAAGGTGCGCTATGTGTATGGCTCGTTATGGCAGAATGTTGTCATTGTGCCCTGTTTAAGGTGCGCTGTGTGTATGACTCGTTATGGCAGAATGTCGTCCTTGTGCCCTGTTCAAGGTGCGCTATGTGTATGTCTCGTTATGGCAGAATGTTGTCATTGTGCCCTGTTTAAGGTGCGCTGTGTGTATGGCTCGTTATAGCGGAATGTTGTCATTGTGCTCTGTTCAAGGTACGCTATGTGTATGGCTCGTTATGGCAGAATGTTGTCATTGGGCCCTGTTTAAGGTGCGCTGTGTGTATGGCTCGTTATGGCAGAATGTTGTCATTGTGCCCTGTTTAAGGTGCGCTGTGTGTATGACTTGTTATGGCAGAATGTTGTCATTGTGCTCTGTTTAAGGTGCGTTATGTGTATGGCTCGTTATAGCGGAATGTTGTCATTGTGCTCTGTTTAAGGTGCGCTGTGTGTATGGCTCGTTATGGCAGAATGTTGTCATTGTGCCCTGTTTAAGGTGCGCTATGTGTATGGCTCGTTATGGCAGAACGTTGTCATTGTGCCCTGTTTAAGGTGCGCTATGTGTATGGCTCGTTATGGCAGAATGTTGTCATTGTGCTTTGTTTAAGGTGCGCTATGTGTATGGCTCGTTATGGCAGAATGTTGTCCTTGTGCCCTGTCTAAGGTGCGCTGTGTGTATGGCTCGTTATGGCAGAATGTTGTCCTTGTGCCCTGTTTAAGGTGCGCTATGTGTATGGCTCGTTATGGCAGAACGTTGTCCTTGTGCCCTGTTTAAGGTGCGCTATGTGTATGGCTCGTTATGGCAGAATGTTGTCATTGTGCTCTGTTTAAGGTGCGCTATGTGTATGGCTCGTTATGGCAGAATGTTGTCATTGTGCTCTGTTTAAGGTGCGCTATGTGTATGGCTCGTTATGGCAGAATGTTGCCATTGTGCTCTGTTTAAGGTGCGCTATGTGTATGGCTCGTTATGGCAGAACGTTGTCATTGTGCTCTGTTTAAGGTGCGCTGTGTGTATGGCTCGTTATGGCAGAACGTTGTCATTGTGCTCTGTTTAAGGTGCGCTGTGTGTATGGCTCGTTATGGCAGAATGTTGTCATTGGGCCCTGTTTAAGGTGCGCTGTGTGTATGGCTCGTTATGGCAGAATGTTGTCATTGTGCTCTGTTTAAGGTGCGCTATGTGTATGGCTCGTTATAGCGGATTGTTGTCATTGGGCCCTGTTTAAGGTGCGCTATGTGTATGGCTCGTTATGGCAGAACGTTGTCATTGTGCCCTGTTTAAGGTGCGCTATGTGTATGGCTCGTTATGGTAGAATGTTGTCATTGGGCCCTGTTTAAGGTGCGCTGTGTGTATGGCTCGTTATGGCAGAATGTTGTCATTGTGCCCTGTTTAAGGTGCGCTGTGTGTATGGCTCGTTATAGCGGAATGTTGTCCTTGTGCCCTGTTTAAGGTGCGCTATGTGTATGGCTCGTTATGGCAGAATGTTGTCATTGTGCCCTGTTTAAGGTGCGCTGTGTGTATGGCTCGTTATGGCAGAATGTTGTCATTGTGCTCTGTTTAAGGTGCGCTATGTGTATGGCTCGTTATGGCAGAATGTTGTCATTGTGCCCTGTTTAAGGTGCGCTATGTGTATGGCTCCTTATGGCAGAATGTTGTCATTGTGCTCTGTTTAAGGTGCGCTATGTGTATGGCTCGTTATGGCAGAATGTTGTCCTTGTGCCATGTTTAAGGTGCGCTATGTGTATGGCTCGTTATAGCAGATTGTTGTCATTGTGCCCTGTTTAAGGTGCGCTATGTGTATGGCTCGTTATGGCAGAACGTTGTCATTGTGCCCTGTTTAAGGTGCGCTATGTGTATGGCTCGTTATGGTAGAATGTTGTCATTGGGCCCTGTTTAAGGTGCGCTGTGTGTATGGCTCGTTATGGCAGAATGTTGTCATTGTGCCCTGTTTAAGGTGCGCTGTGTGTATGGCTCGTTATAGCGGAATGTTGTCCTTGTGCCCTGTTTAAGGTGCGCTATGTGTATGGCTCGTTATGGCAGAATGTTGTCATTGTGCCCTGTTTAAGGTGCGCTATGTGTATGGCTCCTTATGGCAGAATGTTGTCATTGTGCTCTGTTCAAGGTACGCTGTGTGTATGGCTCGTTATGGCAGAATGTTGTCCTTGTGCCCTGTTTAAGGTGCGCTATGTGTATGGCTCGTTATAGCAGAACGTTGTCCTTGTGCTCTGTTCAAGGTGCGCTATGTGTATGGCTCGTTATGGCAGAACGTTGCCATTGTGCCCTGATTAAGGTGCGCTATGTGTATGGCTCGTTATAGCGGAATGTTGTCATTGTGCTCTGTTTAAGGTGCGCTGTGTGTATGGCTCGTTATGGCAGAATGTTGTCATTGTGCTCTGTTCAAGGTGCGCTATGTGTATGGCTCGTTATAGCGGAATGTTGTCATTGTGCTCTGTTTAAGGTGCGCTATGTGTATGGCTCGTTATAGCGGAATGTTGTCATTGTGCTCTGTTTAAGGTGCGCTATGTGTATGGCTCGTTATAGCGGAATGTTGTCATTGTGCTCTGTTTAAGGTGCGCTATGTGTATGGCTCGTTATAGCGGAATGTTGTCATTGTGCTCTGTTTAAGGTGCGCTGTGTGTATGGCTCGTTATAGCGGAATGTTGTCATTGTGCTCTGTTTAAGGTGCGCTATGTGTATGGCTCGTTATAGCGGAATGTTGTCATTGTGCTCTGTTTAAGGTGCGCTATGTGTATGGCTCGTTATAGCGGAATGCTGTCATTGTGCTCTGTTTAAGGTGCGCTGTGTGTATGGCTCGTTATGGCAGAATGTTGTCATTGTGCTCTGTTCAAGGTGCGCTATGTGTATGGCTCGTTATAGCGGAATGTTGTCATTGTGCTCTGTTTAAGATGCGCTATGTGTATGGCTCGTTATGGCAGAACGTTGTCATTGTGCCCTGATTAAGGTGCGCTATGTGTATGGCTCGTTATAGCGGAATGTTGTCATTGTGCTCTGTTTAAGGTGCGCTATGTGTATGGCTCGTTATAGCGGAATGTTGTCATTGTGCTCTGTTTAAGGTGCGCTATGTGTATGGCTCGTTATGGCAGAACGTTGTCATTGTGCTCTGTTTAAGGTGCGCTATGTGTATGGCTCGTTATAGCGGAATGTTGTCATTGTGCTCTGTTTAAGGTGCGCTATGTGTATGGCTCGTTATAGCGGAATGTTGTCATTGTGCTCTGTTTAAGGTGCGCTGTGTGTATGGCTCGTTATAGCGGAATGTTGTCATTGTGCTCTGTTTAAGGTGCGCTGTGTGTATGGCTCGTTATGGCAGAATGTTGTCATTGTGCTCTGTGTAAGGTGCGCTATGTGTATGGCTCGTTATAGCGGAATGTTGTCATTGTGCTCTGTTTAAGGTGCGCTATGTGTATGGCTCGTTATGGCAGAATGTTGTCATTGTGCTCTGTTCAAGGTACGCTGTGTGTATGGCTCGTTATGGCAGAATGTTGTCCTTGTGCCCTGTTTAAGGTGCGCTATGTGTATGGCTCGTTATAGCGGAATGTTGTCATTGTGCTCTGTTTAAGGTGCGCTGTGTGTATGGCTCGTTATGGCAGAATGTTGTCATTGTGCTCTGTTCAAGGTGCGCTATGTGTATGGCTCGTTATAGCGGAATGTTGTCATTGTGCTCTGTTTAAGGTGCGCTATGTGTATGGCTCGTTATAGCGGAATGTTGTCATTGTGCTCTGTTTAAGGTGCGCTATGTGTATGGCTCGTTATAGCGGAATGTTGTCATTGTGCCCTGTTTAAGGTGCGCTATGTGTATGGCTCGTTATGGCAGAACGTTGTCATTGTGCCCTGTTTAAGGTGCGCTATGTGTATGGCTCGTTATAGCGGAATGTTGTCATTGTGCTCTGTTTAAGGTGCGCTATGTGTATGGCTCGTTATAGCGGAATGTTGTCATTGTGCTCTGTTTAAGGTGCGCTATGTGTATGGGTCGTTATGGCAGAACGTTGTCATTGTGCTCTGTTTAAGGTGCGCTATGTGTTTGGCTCGTTATGGCAGAATGTTGTCATTGTGCTCTGTTTAAGGTGCGCTATGTGTATGGGTCGTTATGGCAGAATGTTGTCATTGTGCTCTGTTTAAGGTGCGCTATGTGTATGACTCGTTATGGCAGAATGTTGTCCTTGTGCCCTGTTCAAGGTACGCTGTGTGTATGGCTCGTTATGGCAGAATGTTGTCATTGTGCTCTGTTTAAGGTGCGCTATGTGTATGGCTCGTTATGGCAGAATGTTGTCATTGTGCTCTGTTTAAGGTGCGCTATGTGTATGGCTCGTTATGGCAGAATGTTGTCATTGTGCTCTGTTTAAGGTGCGCTATGTGTATGGGTCGTTATGGCAGAATGTTGTCATTGTGCTCTGTTTAAGGTGCGCTATGTGTATGACTCGTTATGGCAGAATGTTGTCCTTGTGCCCTGTTCAAGGTACGCTGTGTGTATGGCTCGTTATGGCAGAATGTTGTCATTGTGCTCTGTTTAAGGTGCGCTATGTGTATGGCTCGTTATGGCAGAATGTTGTCATTGTGCTCTGTTTAAGGTGCGCTATGTGTATGGCTCGTTATGGCAGAATGTTGTCATTGTGCTCTGTTTAAGGTGCGCTATGTGTATGGCTCGTTATGGCAGAACGTTGTCATTGTGCTCTGTTTAAGGTGCGCTGTGTGTTGTGAAATGCACGCTATTGCGGAATTTTGTCCTTGCGCTATGTGATGCGATGGCTCCTCGTGACAGAATGTTGGGATTGCGCTCTGTTTAAGGTGTGTCGGAGTTGGACCAAATTCTCACCGTTCTGCTGAAGACTAACATGTTCGTTGGTGGAATGGCGGGATTCGTGCTGGATAACACCATTCCGGGTAGGCCTAGCGTTGGTTGTATGTCACCAGTCCGACTGCCGGGCTGCGTGTGTTCAATACAATTAAGAGGACAATTTTCAATTTTCGTCTTTTGTCTCTGTGTTAGGTATATCTGTGTGTGTGTGTGTGGGGGGGGTCTGTCTGTCACCTAACGCATTATCTCTCGAATGCCTCAAGATATCAAATTTGAAATTCATTAAAAGATGCGGAATGGCCATCTCCAGGCCATCGTCATGTTCGAAGATAGGCCATGTAGGTCAAAGGTCAAAATCAAGGTCAATTTTTCGAAATTCGCTTAACCTTGAAAGACAAGACCAAAAATTGGCAAATTCAAAATTTTGCAAATCGCTTGAATAGTTTTTCTGTGGAAAATTCCCAAACTTTAACATTGGATTTTGGCGAGAAATGGCATCCTCATTTTCTCCATAAAGGGGACAAGTCAGATAAACAACACTTTGCGTGCAACATGACATTAGCATTTTGGCGCGAAGTATTATATCGGTCAAGGTCACGCTGCCAAGGTCAAGGTTACAGCAGAGTCAAGGTCACAGCAAGGCCAAGGTCGCAAAACATGTTTTTCCATGTAACTCCGTTAATATTTGGTCTAGAGATTTGCTTTTCATTTGAGCGTATTCTACAGAGAGAGACGCAAACGACTTATTGGATGATCAATTTTAACCTTTTCGAATGTGCCAAAAAATCGATGTGACTACATGAATGCAGGTAGATGACTCATATGTAGTGAACTATGTACCCATATTACTGGCATCATGTTTGCCAAATGGCATTGAAATCGAACCAGTGGTTTGGACAATCACACATTAACATGGCCAATCCCATTATAAAGCCTCGATACGCCAAATGACTGACTTCGAGATGACACTTCGGCCGATAACCCCGTCGATATGGCATGTCCATAGTCGCAGTCGGTACTAACATCTTCAAATTGCACATATCACCCCGATTTTGGTCTTTCTAGACAAGCTATGCTTGACAATCTCGGTTTTTCTGTCAATACGCAAGCCTATTGATTGCATGCATCTTTTCCTTCGTTGAAGTCAATTCGCGTAAACGTCTTCTTCAATGTGTGGATTATGTTGTCATATGCGACAAGGTTCAGTCTACGACATCCTACATCGATCAAATGTAGCTCTGGTAGTTATTGGTTTTAATAAATTTACGGTTTCTTTTTCTAGCTATTGCATATATAGGACTGCTAATTGAATAATCACCACAGTCGGCGTTGGATTGTTTCTTTATACGTGTAACTGTTATTCCCAGGTACGAACGAGGAGCGTGGGTTGAGAAAATGGCGTCTTCAAACCCAGCCTGCAAGCAGTCGGTCACGTGGCCCATCGAATCGGTCACGTGGCCCATCGAATCGGTCACGTGTTCAGTCCCCGTCTGCCAACTCGGGAGACAAAGAGTACGAGGACCAGGCGAGAGCCATCTACGAGATTTCGGCGATGACGAGAGTTCTCAGGCGCTGGAACTTCACTCGATTCGTACCCTTCCTGCCCACCTTCGACGAACAAATTTGCGAATGCTTCAGGCGAAAGAAGAAAGCCAAGAGACAGAAGAAAAGGGCGCAGCGCGTGGGGACAGAGAGACGGGATGGGGGCGGCCTTGACATTGGTCACGCGTCCGCTGCAGCGGTTTAATCCCGTGGGTGGGGGGGGGGGGGATTTATTACATTGCTGCGGGTGGGGGGATTCCCCCGCCCCCTTTTTACTTTCACCGCCAAAATCCGTTCGGTATGGGCCACGGAACGGATTGTTGTTTCTGGCTCGTTTTGCTCACACAAAGGTTAAATTAGAATTAGCAACATCCGGTGACAATGAAGCATTCAATGAACAATGCCCCATATTATATCATCCACACCGGGTTTTGAACCAGGGGCTATGCTCTGAGTGTTCTACCATTCGATCACGGAGGTTTCTCTCTATTCACGACATACGGTTGGGAGCACATAGTCTATAACCATTTCCGGAATAGATTACGATGTGATATCATTGTTGCAGCATGAATGGGTTGTTAATTATATTCTATGACTGTGTTGGGAATACGTTATTAGGGATATAACCAATTTCTACCCAATTACTGGATCGATCCTGATTAAACAACCTAATTCCATGCATGCTTCTGCCGCTTATGTACTTAGTCAATAAACATAGCAAAATATGACCGCGCGTTGTGTTGTGTATCTGTTTTACATCCGCTTCAAGTACCTATACGATGAGGGGGGGGGGGGGGGGGTACTGAAAACAAAGCCTTAAAGGCAATATCGCGAATGTAGAGGAATTTAAAGAGTGCTATAACGGATCGCAGTAAATAGCGAAAGGGTTTTCGCGTTGAACCAGTAGTTGTACGCATAATGATCCCCAAAAATTAGCAACAGCAAATCGTGAATCTCCAAGAATTCCTGGATGCCAATCGCGGAAATAGGAAAAATATCCCCCTCCCACGATTTATTCAAGTCGCCCATTCGATGAATGTAGGAGACATGATTCGCTGACTTCTGGAATTGCTAATACTTTTGTGCCAGTGGTTTTTATACCCTGTAAGCGGTGGCGCCAACTAAGAAACACCTGCGAATCACTATAATATATTCGGCGCGTTTAGTATATCTGCCGCCTCGCTTTCGCAGATAATTTTTCCTGCGCCCCATTTGCAGCCCCATTTTAAGCCTTTATGTCCTCCATTACACGAGACCCTGGTGAAATTAACTTAACTGAAGGTGTATCTTGTTTAATAACAGCACAACACGATATTTTCCAGCATAAAATATAGCAGACGGAGGTGTGTTGACAGCCGCGTTTTTATGACGTCGTAAGGTGAAGGTCATATTAGTGGGTTTTCATTGGTTAAAAGCAGGAGGCCCATGGAAGAGTCATATTAGGAACAAGCAGAGTGGACATAACATTATTTATCCATACAAATTCCATATATGTCATTTTAGCTTCAAAAATCTACGTTTCGATGAGAGAACGAGTTCGTAGAAGCGATGCGCATACGAGAGGTATAAGAGATGCATGCAATTAGGCATGGTAGATGACATCGGCCATCGCGAAAATATGTTGACAGATGCCCAAAAATAAATTTCTTGATTCCCAGCCCAGGTCATGATGAATTAAAGGGAGAACTCCCCGTGTGCAAAGAAAGGGCAGATGCATGATATAAATTGGTGCTTTCCCGATTCCCAGTTGCTTAATATTAACATTCCCAGTTCCCGATTAATGAAAATCCTTGATTACGACGGTCGGCTGATAACCCATTCCCAATACAAATATAATTATTTTCCTAGTTTCCAGTTCACGATAAAATGAAAAGCCCATTCCCGAGGAACGGAAATACCCCTCCCCCCCCCCCCCCCAACCCCTCCCCTGTTTACGGGCATCGAGCTGTCTCAGACGGTATCTTCTCGCGTGCGATACCGTTACCGACACAATTTATCGGTTAACTACGCAGTGGCTCACTAGATGGCGGTACTCTACTCGTGCTGTGCTGGCCAGTTCGGTTTTAAAGACGTCAGTGTCGCCATCTGGTGAATATAGCCATGTTTAGACAGGGCATCGAGTTTCACCCAGCGGTCCCGCATGGGCTGGCTGTGTGAATGTGTGTGTGTGTGTGTGTATGTGTGTGCGCAATAATGGGGGTGTGCCAACGTTAGACAATGTAGTATATATATGTAACTTTGTGTGGCATGAACACATTAGTTGAGAGCAAGTAGGTGTCTGCGCCGAGGAAAGAGAGAAAGTGTGAAACAAAAGGATCATTTGGGCTACACATATGTAGTGGTATGTAGTGCCCCCCCCCCCCCCCCCACTGGTTTGTACCACCTCAATAGAGTACATCAAGGCGGTCTCAATCGTGACTATCGCGAGGTGCCAGGGTGGTCCTCGGGAATGGGGCGGCTAGATCCAGATGTCAGATGCGACCGGGGAAACCCGAAGTGAGCGGGGGGCGGGGGTGGGGTGGGGGGGGGGGAGCTATGCCGGTGCCATGGTAGTGCCAGTGGGTGGGCGGGCCGTGCCTAGGTTAAACGAAGCTGGATATGGCCAAGGTACCCCCAAAGGAAGGTGAAGGGCTCTACCGGTGCCAGGGTGGTCTTAGGGAGGTGAGATGTTGCCAGGTTATTACTCCCCAGGGGATAACAGAGGTGTCAGAGGTAGAGTAGGGGACCCGAAGAAGACGAATCCCGACAATAATACAAGAGTTCAGACAACGTAACTATAGTATAGGGCCTACACCACTCCATAAGCATCCCCCTCGCGGCATTATATCATGCACGCTTTTGCGGACGGTCCCCCGTTTTCCCTCTGGTCGGGACTGTTGGCCCCTGATAGTGCATGGATACGGATATTGAGCCTCAGGATTTTGAAAGGGGTGGTGGGAGGAAACTAGTACTTTCGGAAAAACTTACAACAGTGGGGGAAGGTGGGGGGGGGGGGGGGGGTGGGGGGGGGGGCGGTACACCTAGAAATGTCCTTAACAATCTATTCGCTCATAAGACGATTCGACATTATCACCCCTGCCACAACACCTCCACCTCAGCTTCCCCACCCTCCTAGTTCCGCGCCTGCATGACCATGGTCAGGTTCTGCCCCCCCCCCCTCCGATAACCGTGATTGAGTAAGACTTTATATATACTGTGTAACTGTAAATTTAATGAAATTATTGGAAAAAAACAATAGAAGAGAAATTTAACGGTAAACAAGTGATGTTTATTACTAGCATTCATTCTCCCGCTCGAGAACAATTTGTTTACAGTCCGTTAATTTAATGCAATCAAAATGACAATAACTTTTGTCAGGTGCACATGTGGCCAGTGCCAGACTATGAAAGAGCCAGAAGAATGTCTGTGCTGCTGCGAGGTTGCACAAGTGGTTCAACTGGTAGCGACGTACAACAAAGATTTCAAGGCACTAGAGAAGGCATCCCTGATTTGCATTACCACACACCCGGGCTTTACACGCATATGATTATGCATACTGGCAAGATGCTTATAATAAGCTGTGGGCCAGAACCAAATTTTGGGGGAGCCAAAAGAGCGTGCTTTCCTGGCTGCATGATTTGTAAAGAAAGATTTTTTTAGGGTGTTCACAGATTTGTGATCATCCTTTGCAATTGGAACTTTGTAAGCAAATAAGATTATATTTATCAAAACTATAAATAAGTGGTAGTGGATTCAGCAACAATTCAAGGAATATTCAAGGAATGGATTAACACAGTTTTCACAATAACATCTTACACACTTTTATCATTGCTTCCATATGAGGATTTTTTAACCCAGTTTTACACTTTCGTAAATCCTATCAAAAGAATCTTACTCAAGTTATGTACGGGCCTAAAATTTCCATATATCTTAATTTAAACATTATAAGACTGCTTAAAAAAACACACCCATCCAGAGAATAAAGTAATGCATATGGTTATTTTGTGTTTGGTTTGAGGATTTAAATTGATACATGAATTAATGTATAAGAGAGAAAAACAAATTGTAGCCTTTAATTAACTGGCACCATGAAAACAGGTTTAGGGTTATTTTGCAATATTATGTTGAATACAGAAGCTATCATAAAATCTGGATACCCAGCATCTTGGAAATAAGGTTGTGCAGAGATAATGACTAGTTAAAATCACTGAGGGCAATATTTGAGAATTTAGTTTCAAGATGTATTTAACAGTTGGAGCTTTAGGAAAGTGACCGAAGAGCAGCTGACTTGCATACCAATTTTGAACAAACAAAATATCCATCTGGCCCCCCATCCCTCCTGTATTTTTTAGTTCATTGGGATAACATAAAGTTTGAAATAAAAATCGGAGAATCAACAAATGGCATAAAGAACATGGCTTATAAGCAATATTATGTAATATAAATATAGCAACAGCATAGGGTATCAGTTAAATATTGGGCACTGAACAAATCCATCAACTCGAATGAAAGTCATTTAGAAAGAGACTTAATAGAAACGTTTTTGAAATAAAGCTTACTTTAATACATATGAATAAAGTGTATTTATCTTGATTATCATGTTTATGGAAGTTAAAAAATCAACAATCATCAATTCTCAAATTATAGTTAAATGTTACTTGATAATTATCAAGGGCTATGTGCTTTGTGATCAATGATTTTCATTAATCGTGAATTGAGAATCTTAATATTAAATAGATCTAACCGTGAATTGAGACACTGCGTGCGACGCGAGCAGTTAACAACTTCCGCCAAGACGAGCGGCGAGTGAGCGGGCGATTCGAAATTTGTTGTGTGGGAAAAGATGGACATGTCATGGAACATCGAGTCTGTTGAAAGATATCAACGGTGCTACCCAGTAACATAACATCTATGGAGTTCAAAAGTACTGGATTTGGCGGTGAGTGTTGCTTAGTTTGTTTCATCGAGATGCGATTCGATGGCAACCCAAGGCGTTCAGGGGTAAACTACTTTTACAAAGGCTCTGTGGCTGTAGACAGGCCCTGCCTACACTACAGCCACAGAACTGGGGCTACCGCTGGACCTGGTCACCAGATGGGCACAGACAGTGTTAGTGACTGTATTGCTGGTCCTTGTTAGCTAGGTTTAGTGACCATGTGAACCTCTTCTTTGAAGGTTCGTCACAGAGAAAATGGTTGGAAAAACTTCAGGCTTCATCTCCATTCTCAGTCTGAGTGTTAATCCAAAAGCCTGCATATTCTGGTGTGCGTTCCAAAGTCAAAGTCAGTCCCGAAAATGGGCCGCGAACAGAGCTGACAGGTGACACTGTTTTTAACACCTTGACAGCTCAAATCCATCGTATTCATGACTGCTGGTTTGTTTCCGCACTTGGAAATATGTGCAAACTGATTGCTGCAGATGGATAATTCCCATAAGATCCAACAAGACACTGTGTTGGTAATTTTACACAACGAAAAGATGCCAAAACAATCCGATTTCAAATCAGCAGCATGCGAGCGAAGCAGAGCACGTGCGTTTGTTTTCATCAATGACGTCATTTGTTGTGAGGCGAAACGATCCGCACGCAGGCTGAACATGACTGGCAAAATTTTGCGCGGGAGACATGAAATCGGCTAAAGTATACTTTCACAGCGTCTTCGAAAATACCATCCCTCGATAAGATGCAAACATACTCCAGAGATTATTATAAAATAAAGATGTTTTGGCGTGGCACAAACAGTTTAAGTTTATATAACTATCTCATAGAAGCACAACAATACCAGTTATCTACAGCAGGGGCGTAGCCAGGGACTTGAGGAAGTGTACGCACCTGCCGCACATGAAACGAAAACAATAACTCCCGAACAACAGGATTGCATGTACCGGCACAGCCCGGTACCGGCCCAGGTTACGGCTGGCTACGCCTGTACTGTCCTGTACAGTAAGTTAGAAACGAGATCCCTAGTACAACCAGCTCCTAGAGCACTGTGGGTAACCATGATGAGAGGGCTGTTCTGGTGTACGAACCGTTACATAATATGAACTTTAGACATTGCTGGGGGTTGCTTTTTAAAATAGGCCCATTCGTCTCCACGTTGATATGGCAGCTTTTTATGATACATAATACAAGCCGCAGTGTTCAGAAGGCTAGTCGTATCGCAAAGCATGCGGCATACGGGAGGGGGAGACGGAGGGGCGGAGGGAGGTGGAGGGGGAGGGGGGAGCAGTCACAGCTTTATTGTCGTTCGGTTCACAGAAGTTCGACTGTACCGCAGACCTGTTGGGTACGCGGCGCGTCGCTTTCACTATCAATAAGCTGAGTGGGCTGAAGGAGTCAACTGTTTCGTTTGCCAGTTTACAACCAGCTATCAGTCAGCTGTCTGGGCCAACCTTGGATAGCTTTTACCGCGATAATTACACTTTATTCAATTAACAATTAATTAATGAATAACATAATCAAATATATTAAGTAATCAATAACATTATTATATATTAGATAATTTACTGCCTTGTGCTTGGCCCAATCATCGCAACCACACTGTCTGACACGTGAACAGTGTCTAATTGAATCGTTATCGGGAATATCTATATAAATAACTACCCGTACGCCTCCATATTTACAATTCTAGACACGTACGCTTATTTGTCGATATAAAATGTGAAATATTGGGTGATGGTTGGCTGCTGGGCTCGCGCTAGGATATTTTTTCATTAGCCAATTTGGCTAATTCCGTGGAAAAACATTAGTCAAAATTAGCCAAATATATTGGTTATAAATTCGTTATAAATCTCATAATTGGAGACGAATGTAGTAGATCTACCATGTAATGTGAACATGAAAAAAAATGTGTTTGTAGTTGAAATTTTATATTCGCCATTTTGGCGAGTGTCCAGGAAGTTCTTATCGCCAAATCCCGAATTTTCTCGCCAAATGGCTATTGGCGAATGCTAACGCGAGCCCAGGGTTGTATATTCAGGAAGCTTTAACCACTTTTGTTCATATCGCGTCAATGGGAGAAGTTAGGGAGAGTGGAGCCATGTCCCCGGGGGTAACCCCCTACTCTTTGCGAAGAAGGATATTGGGATCTTTATCCTGCGACCCCCACAGACATGGTCACGGCGGGTTGCGAACCATCGATCCACGTGCCGTTAGGCTCTCAGGTGGCCAGAGCACCCAAGGCGAGCCCTCTTGCCCACTGAGCTACGGGGCCGGCCCCTCGATGAATGGAGGAAAATATGCCCCATATAGGCCTACCCCCCAGGACAGGATTGATTTGCTGACAGTCTATTTCGCAAAAGAGGCTCCCACGTGTTCATGTGACCCGTATTTTGGACACCCCCACCCCCGTGTCCTGTCCTGTCCTGTCCTGAAGAGAACGACTGTTTCAGCCAGACGAGCAAACACAAGCACTTCACCCCTTTGTAATAGTCACGGTTGTTCTGTCAACGCTGTAGGCTATGCATGTTACTCTGTATATAGATAAAGATATAGCTGAGTGCACACTCTAAGCTAGGCTCCCAGAGATCGCCGGGTGCTGTATGAACCGGTGTCACCCTAGTTATGGGAGTTTTAAGGCGTATACACAATTAACTGGAGGGTGAACAGTTTTTGATCCATGTTCGTATCGCAAGTAATTTTACCTGAATTCTAAATCAAATGACGCTGTTCACAAATATGGATAAAAAGAAGATTAAAGAATTTTCAGGCAAATGTTGGGTGCTTGGCGTTGGCCTTTGGTTCTTGGTGATTCGTGCACATACTCAGAAACAGCCAAAAAAGTCCATTCTTGGTGTGGATGGGGGTGGGGCTATAGCCCCAGTTCTGTGGTGGTAGGACGGGCTAATGTCTGACAGAGCTCCTTGAGAACCAGACCTGTGCTTGGGGAGACGAGCCGGTCTTGCGGAAAGTGACGTATGTGTGTTTCCTGTATCTTCTACTGGGGCTCCAGCAGGGGGTATTTGTGACGTAACAA
Source organism: Arenicola marina (assembly GCA_964019135.1). NCBI lineage: Eukaryota > Metazoa > Annelida > Polychaeta > Arenicolidae > Arenicola > Arenicola marina. Next base: position 26,703,057 of record OZ025265.1, read on the forward strand.
TAATAATCACTTGGGCTTTTTAAACCGGGCAAGTGTTATACACCCGGTTAGTTAGGTTTACTTAATGATCTGAGAAAAGGCGCAGACATCCCTTGATACAACTTAATCCCCACCTCAACGGTTCCATTGGTGGCGCCAGTTGAGGATGGGGTGGTGGGGGGGGGGGGGGGAGGGGGGGGGGCAAGGGGGGTCCTGTTCTCAAATCACGATTTAAAAAAAAAAAATTCGGTCACGATGAATTAAATGGAAAACTCCCCACATACAATGGAAGGGGCGGATACATGATAAACATTGGCGATTTCTCTATTCACGGCTACTTAATATTAAGATTCTCAGTTCATGATAAATAAAAATCCTTGATCACGACGATCGGCAAGTGTCCCATTCTCAGTTCGCGAAGAATTATTTTCCTCGTTGCCAGTTCACAGTGAAATGAAAAGCCCATTCATGAGGGACGGAAATAGCCCCGCCCCCCACTCCACTCCCAGTTCTGCAACGCGCCTAGCTCTGATATTCAAAGCCAGCATAGGAAAACTCTTTTTGATGCAGAAAACAAGCATTTTGGCGGCCAAAATGGAATCCCGTACACGATTTATTTGTCACATGTTAGTGCATATTTTGTCGGAAAAGCGCTGAGAGTAAGAAAAACGTTTGCCTAGAAGATTGCTAGTAGTTTTGATGTCAGAGCTACAAAGCCTCATGCCCTGACAACGAAAAACTTGGTCACTTGTAACAGAGGAGGGGAAGGGCGGGGCGGGGAGCTAGGGGTATTTCCTTTCCTCTGGAACGGGCTGTTCATCTCACCGATGACTGGGACTGACGAAAATAATTCTTCGTGAACTGGGAATGAGATATTAGCCGACGGTCGTGATCAATGATTTTCAATAATCGTGAACTGAGAATTGTAATGATAAATTACCGTAACTTCGGAAATCGCCAATTTATATAATGTATTCGTCCCTTCAATTGAATGCATGGAGTTCTCTATTTAATTCGTTGTGAGCTGGGAATAAAGAAATATTTTCTTCGTGATTTGGGAACACGACCCCCCCTTGTGCCCCCCAGAGCAATGAGGCCCCAATGAATCCGTCTTTGATGCGTACGCTTTGACTGACGTCACACTTGGGCACCCGCTTACGGCTCCGACATACACTTTTGTTGACACAGCTCATATCATTTCGTTCCACCAGATAAACCGTTTGTGCTTCATATTCTGGTAAAGGATTATCTTCATTAACTTACGGATTAACGCTATAATAAGGTATCTATATGTCGTACATGCTTTGTTTTTTAATGTGTTGAATTGTTCAATCTAGATACTTTAAGCAGATAAATATGATCAGTTGAACACAAATTTTCACAAGATGTAGCCCGTACTACATGTGTAAGATTGTCGTACAACTATGGGGGGCCATCATGCATTTTAATTGGAAATTGTTTATTTCGCATTTGAGGCACACAACCTGTGGATCATACACAAAATAAATGAGAGCGAAACGAAAAGTGCATTAAGTGTGGTATAGAATCGAACGGGGTATAGAATTGATTAGAAAAATCAACGAATGCGCAGTCACACCGCCCACGAACACCACCTTTGAATCTTGCTATACGGAGTGCTAAGATGTCTGTCTAAAGTGGAGCGCAGTGGCGGATCAAAGGGGGTGCGGGGGGGGGGCGGGGGCGGGCTCCCCCCTTTCAAGAACGAGCCAAGCACTGTTAATGTCAGCCCAATGTGTACGTGCCTACGGCTGGCTACGCCCCCGCCTGAGACTCAAGCCGCCCGCACGGTTGTATGGGGCGCCAAGTAGGGCCCCAGAGGGGATTTTTCGACACGGCGACACGGGTGATTTTTAAAATCGACAACGCGACATTGGGGGTGTCTTAGAATCGACATGCGACATAAGACTTAGCGACACGCGACATGGAATTTTTCTTAAAATCGACACGCGACATGGACCTTTTCTTAAAATCGACACGCGACATGGACCTTTTCTTAAAATCGACACGCGACATGGCTACCCCCCATCAGGGGCCCTCCAAGTGTTACCCCTCTCATTTCGCCAACCAAAGAGGCTTCTGTCTCTACAAAAGTGCATACGGTTGCGCTACGCAAGCTCCGCTTTTACCGCTGCTGTCGGCCGGGAGCAAATTTCAAGATTCTTGTAGCCAGCTCTGTGTATCTTTCTTATCAATTTGCGGAGCGCCTACAGGCCTACTATCAAAGGCGTGTAGATCGATGCCTCACAAAACTATCCATTACCGTGTTAGTCGAGTGCCTTGAAACCTCGCTCACAGCCTACACTTCAGGCCTACTGTATTAGCCTTGTATATTGATGCATGACTCAGCACCCAATATTGTATTGGTCGTGTACAATGTGAACACCTCACTGTTATAACCCCTAACCAATACCTCACTCACCGGTGTCCCATACATCACTCACCCCTACCCCATACCTCACTCACCCCTACCCCATACCTCACTCACCCCTACCCCATACCTCACTCACCCCTACCCCATACCTCACTCACCCCTACCCAATACCTCACTCACACCTACCCCATACCTCACTCACCCCTACCCCATTGCTCACTCACCCCTACCCTATACCTCACTCAGCCCTACCCCATACCTCACTCACCCCTACCCCATACCTCACTCACCCCTACCCCATGGTTCACTCACCCCTACCCCATACCTCACTCACCCCTACCCCATACCTCACTCACCCCTACCCCATACCTCACTCACCCCTACCCCATACCTCACTCACCCCTACCCCATACCTCACTCACCCCTACCCCATACCTCACTCACCTCTACCTTATACCTCACTCACCCCTACCCCATACCTCATTCACCCCTACCCCATACCTCACTCACCCCTACCCCATACCTCACTCACCCCTACCCCATACCTCACTCACCCCTACCCCATACCTCACTCACCCCTACCCCATACCTCACTCACCCCTACCCCATATCTCACTCACCCCTACCCCATACCTCACTCACCCATACCCCATACCTCACTCACCCCTACCCCATACCTCACTCACCCCTACCCCATACCTCACTCACCTCTACCCCATACCTCACTCACCCCTACCCCATACCTCACTCACCCCTACCCCATACCTCACTCACCCCTACCCCATACCTCACTCACCCCTACCCCATACCTCACTCACCCCTACCCCATACCTCACTCACCCCTACCCTATACCTCACTCACCCCTACCCCATACCTCACTCACCCCTACCCCATACCTCACTCACCCCTACCCCATGGCTCACTCACCCCTACCCCATACCTCACTCACCCCTACCCCATACCTCACTCACCCCTACCCCATACCTCACTCACCCCTACCCCATACCTCACTCACCCCTACCCCATACCTCACTCACCCCTATCCCATACCTCACTCACCCCTACCCCATACCTCACTCACACCTACCCCATACCTGACTCACCCCTACCCCATACCTGACTCACCCCTACCCCATACCTGACTCACCCCTACCCCATACCTCACTCACCCCTACCCCATACCTCACTCACCCCTACCCCATACCTCACTCACCCCTACCCCATACCTCACTCACCCCTACCCCATACCTCACTCACCCCTACCCCATACCTCACTCACCCCTACCCCATACCTCACTCACCCCTACCCCATACCTCACTCACCCCTACCCCATACCTCACTCACCCCTACCCCATACCTCACTCACCCCTACCCCATACCTCACTCACCCCTACCCCATACCTCACTCACCCCTACCCCATACCTCACTCACCCCTACCCCATACCTCACTCACCCGTACCCCATACCTCACTCACCCGTACCCCATACCTCACTCACCCCTACCCCATACCTCACTCACCCCTACCCCATACCTCACTCACCCCTACCCCATACCTCACTCACCCCTACCCCATACCTCACTCACCCCTACCCCATACCTCACTCACCCCTACCCCATACCTCACTCACCCCTACCCCATACCTCACTCACCCCTACCCCATACCTCACTCACCCCTACCCCATACCTCACTCACCCCTACCCCATACCTCACCCACCCCTAACCCATACCTCATTCACCCGTGTCCCATACCTCACTCACCCCTACCCCATACCTCACTCACCCCTACCCCATACCTCACTCACCCCTACCCCATACCTCACTCACCCCTACCCCATACCTCACTGACCCCTACCCCATATCTCACTCACCCCTACCCCATACCTCACTCACCCCTACCCCATACCTCACTCACCCCTACCCCATACCTCACTCACCCCTACCCCATACCTCACTCACCCCTACCCCATACCTCACTCACCCCTACCCCATACCTCACTCACCCCTACCCCATACCTCACTCACCCCTACCCCATACCTCACTCACCCCTACCTCATACCTCACTCACCCCTACCCATACCTCACTCCACCCCTACCCCATACCTCACTCACCCCTACCCCATACCTCACCCACCCCTAACCCATACCTCATTCACCCGTGTCCCATACCTCACTCACCCCTACCCCATACCTCACTCACCCCTACCTCATACCTCACTCACCTCTACCCCATACCTCACTCACCCCTACCCCATACCTCACTCACCCCTACCCCATACCTCACTCACCCCTACCCCATACCTCACTCACCCCTACCCCATACCTCACTCACCCCTACCCCATACCTCACTCACCCCTACCTCATACCTCACTCACCCCTACCCATACCTCACTCCACCCCTACCCCATACCTCACTCACCCCTACCCCATACCTCACTCCACCCCTACCCATACCTCACTCACCCCTACCCCATACCTCACTCACCCCTACCCCATACCTCACTCACCCCTACCCCATACCTCACTCACCCCTACCCCATATCTCACTCACCCCTACCCCATACCTCACTCACCCCTACCCCATACCTCACTCACCCGGTACCGAATACTGATTTAGTCGTGTGTATTAATGCCTCACTCAGCATCAACTCAATCTTGGATTAGTCGTATACATTGATACCTCACCTACAACCTGCTTAATTAATACTTTATTGTTGTGTACATTGATACCTTACTCACAACCAAACCCAAGCTGTTGTAGTCGTGTATATAAATACCTCATTTACCACCTGCCCAATACTGTATTAGTCTATTCAGTTATTGTGTAGTATACCATGGCCCTTATGCAAAATGAGCCGCTATAACTAACTTACGCATTAAACATTGAAACTGTGTCTCGTGTAGCAAAATGTTGTATGAGCAGGTTTTCTAAATTTCCCTAACTTTGAGTGTCTCTTCCTAATTCGAGGTGTCTGCGCCCCCCTCGCCCCCGCCCCCTCCCTCCCCCATAAAAAGATGGGATGTCTCCCTAACCCGAACTCGGGGTGTGTCCCATCTCCTCCCTCTACCTAGGTTGAATCTTTGGAGTTCAATTACACACTTTATTGTGTGGGGTACCACCTATATCACATATACCCGCCACTGGAGCGTCCCTTGCGGTAGGCCCCCTGAACTTATTATATTTTCATCTAACTCCGCCCACGCTGTGAATCCGTAGCTTAAAATGTTCGTGAATATTTTAGCCAGTACACAAAGTAGAGAAATCCCTCGATAATTATTTTCATCTAATTTGGAACCTTTTTTTATATGGAGAACATCATACATCGACTTAAGGACAGTGAATGTTTTCCCGTCTATGCCATTGCGAAAAAGTCGATACATTAGGGCTTGGTGTGGAATAGGAATAGTCCACGAAAAGAACATAAAAAAGCGAAACCTCTCTTGCTGATTAGTTACTTCTGAATTAAGCTTTGTAGACAAAATATATTGTCTACTGTAATACAGGCTTTTCTAAACCCTGCTTCTTCGCTTCTAATTCCCTTATTATCAGCCCATTTACATAATCTGTCGTTCAAAAGCCTTGGAAAATGGCAAGAGCAGCGCGACGGCCCTGGAAGTTATTGCCTCTTTTTGTGAACGGCGCATAGCGCTGCCTTTGTCCATTCCATCTTCAGCTATTCCATGACTTGCTTCCCGCAAGCAAACTACACTTAACCAAAGACTTTGCCAGTTTTTTTTATAAACCTACCACAAATGTCATCTCTTGTTTTCCCAATAATTCCGATTGTACATGTTTTACGAATATTTACCGTGATGTGTATATGCGGTACAGTGCAGACTAGTACACTACCTCTGGGTTTATATTGTAACATAATATTTTATAGGTGGCGCCCCATAGGGCAATCTACCTACCTGCCACCTAGCGAATGCCATACAACCACTTTGTGTGGTTCTTCCTGGTTTATATTATTACCTCGAACCCTGTTACAGCGATATAAACCAAGGCACTGTTCATATTGTGATTTGGTCCGTATAGAAACGTAAGTAATACACGATCAGACAGTGATGAACGGTAGTCGGTAGTCGGTAGTCAGGAAAGCTAAGCTTTAAGATACCAGTCGGTTTCCGCACAACAGTCCCATGTCATAGGCAGTTGAGGCAGATGCATGCGCTTGGTGAGTGGCCGACAACGTATACTTGCATGAAGGAGGGATCAATAACACCATTCTTGGCTCATGTGATAATATGATATATAAACTTCATATTTACCATAAAACCCGCATGCATATGAAGCAAGAGACCAGCCTAACGAAGTATGTTGTAAGATGCGTACTTTCAGAAACCATTGCCTAGTCAGAAAAGTTCTCGCCATCAACACCAGTTTTCGCCAGGCATCGACGTTCGGGAGGTACAGTTCAGGATGTCATGGCATGGAAATCTGGCGTTGTTGTGTGAAACCAACACTGTTACATAGGGCTACCGTTCACGCGGCTGAACCGGGTGAAGGTTTTGAATACTTGTCGCTTCTTTAGCTGTCGTGGCAATCTGAAAGCAAATATGGAGAAATGTTCTTTACTATAAGGCTAGTATAACACTCCTTCTCAATTCTTGTACGTCAGTGCCACTATCTGATAAATATACATAGTTCCATCCCAAACAGAAATGGCAGTAACCATTAATTTGTGTCATATCACATTTTGACACCTTCATCACTTCAGTGCTCCATCCATGTTGTCAATGATGACATGCAAAAAGACCCCCCCAGAAAGCCCTACATTGCAAAATACAAAAAGGAACGGTAAACGGCGTCGCGAACAATTAAAAACCAATGTTCAGGACCAGCAAAAGCTCCAAGTACCACAAATCCGGGGACACAGCCCCCTAAATCGTTTTCTCTTCTGTTTTAAAACATAATCATAATAAAGGCAGTGATCGAGAACCGGAGTAACGCATTTTGGTTTTATTTCTATAAATGTTGGTCCGTGATTTTACCAGACAGATGGCCTGATCTCTGACGGCCACCTTGGTGCGATCTGCTTGCTATTTGTGCCATCTTTTTCTTGGTGCTTGACCTGGTACCTGCACCTGTCAAGTATAAAACGGAAATATGTAACACTCACATGACATCGTTTATTTACTATTTAAACAAAAAGTGAACAATGGACGAGCGGCGCTGTTGGTTTTGTGAGTTTAGAAGCTGGCGCATTTAAATGCCACAAGTTGCCATGAAGGCCGACTAGCTTAGTCGGTAAAGTGAGGGATTTTGATCGCAGGGTTGTGTGTTCAGTTACCGCTCAAAAACAATAAAGCAACTTCTTGTCCATTTGTTTCCCCTTTAACTGATAGCAAGAAACCATGTTTTCTCATACTGAAACATGTGGGTCACAGCACAGTCGTCAGTTTTCTGCAGAACAAACCTCCATCGTAATATAGACGATATGTCATTTGAAGATGAAATCGGAAGAGCAGTTCAAACGTGTTATACATTTTTGTGAAACAGAAAACGCTCGCATCGTTTCATCGATTGTCATTTCAAAGATCAGAAACTGGAATTTCATCTTGTTCAGAAGTGACTTTTTTGAAAATTGACTTTGCTAAAATTTAAAACAGACTTATGACATAGAGGTTGCGAAGGATGTTCACAGCGTCAGTGTTAATACGTATTGGTTTTCGATTACTTTTTATCAAGCTAAGCTCAGTACATGTGCATGAGTGTAATACAAATTGCTTTTGATTTCAATTGTTTTAATTGCTCTTTTTAGGATGTGACCATCAACATTTTGTATTCACTCCTTTCCAAACATATCCTATATATAACCCAGTCAAAGCATTTGATAATAACGTAATGTGAGCTTATTGCTCTCTAAAGAAAGAACTTGATTAATATTTAAATCTTGCAGTCCTATATTCTGTGCCACTGTCACTTAGCTGAGCCTTAAACCACCCCCGGACCAGGGATAGTTATCCAAAGTGGTATCGGATGTTTTAAACGATGGTTTAGCCTATTCCACCTTCATGCATACGGCCACCTTCACCAGTGGATAAATTCAACCATGGGTTAAATTAACCCACCCTCTACATACCAGTTCCATGTTATTCCATGGTTTAACGGTGGGTTAAGCTAACTCGCAACTTCGGCATTTGTGGATAATCAGGGGTTGATCCTGTCATATGTTTGTCCCAGGAGCTTCAAGTCATGGAGCATTTGAAGCCAGTTTGTGCGTGAAGTGTGCAGTTAACAATACTGGGGTCATTGGCTGCTGGTTTGATGTAATTAACGAGACATCCTAGTCCTCCAAAGCGCACAGTACACGAATTGCAAGTCTTTTGCTTTTCATACAGATGGGAATGGCTGACCCCGAAGAGTATCCTGGCCTGTCGGACCCAATTCAGGACTCGCAGGGTAAATATTTCACAATAGAGCGTGCATATTTGTGGAACAATCCTCGTTAAATCTGAAAGCTCTAGGTCGAGGTTGAGTAAAATGTTTTCATTCAGCTTATACATATTAGATGAAAGTTCAGATAGTTTGTTTGGGGACGCAGCTAGATTAAAACAATTAAAACTTATACCTGAATATGTAATATTTGTTCCTCATGATTACATGGTTCGGCCGATGTACGTTTCGACTTAATTGTGCACGTTTTACATGTCCCATTCGTATTATGTTCCAATATTTTCTTTTTCTGTTTTCTTTTTTATATGCTTATATTTTCTTTTTTATTCTGTTCATTTATTATGAAATTAGTTGTAAGCCAACGTGGGTTGGGTGAAGTGTTGTGTCTGGTTTATTGGACGTGTATGTATCCCCTCCCCCGAGTGACCATAGTCATGTGCGAGAACGTAAATCTATCTATAATGTGTTTCAGCGCCCGCATCCAATGATGACGGGCGAGATTACCCACCGCTTCGGAATGACGGACCCCCGGATGTTGGCCGTGTCGCTGCCGACGGGCCTCCTCCCGAAATGCCGGGTAAGAGATATACCACCCGTCCATTAACAGAATCAGCTCTATGTGGTTAAATAGCTCAAATTTCGTTAAAGTAAATATATCATGCAAACATGTAATTCTGATATACGACGGAAACAACTTATAAATTAGGCCATTGGATTTATTAACTAATAATACGTCTTACGTATATAATTGTTATGGATTTAAAAGTAAGGCAGTCATATAGCGTAACAGTCGTTTTAATATTATTAAGTTAGTTTTTTCCTGATCAGTTTTGACGTACTTGGTGTGAAATCTAGTAAACATCTGTACATATTAATTGAAAAGCATTAAATAATTATATTTAGCAAGTGCGTCAAGTGACTATTATAACTGTCAATAACCTTGTTATATGTTTATCACTATATTATAAAGATTTAATTTTTGTGATATTGTTTATGTCATTTATAAAAAAAAAATTAAGAGAGCCAGTTGACAGATGTCTTAGTTTCATCGCTGTAGGCCTCTCACACGCATCTTATTGTAATTGCAAGTCAAGAAAGGTGATTCGTCTGTTACACCTATATATATATATATATATATATATATATAACCCTGTCATCAGAATTAGGCATCCCAGTTATGCGCATATTCCAGCATTTGGCAGACCGCCATCTTAGGCAGACCAAACGGTGGTCTGCCTAATTTTCCAGAAGTCGTTACTCATGTGAACGTGTCTGATTTCTCTATATTCGGTGCTTACCGTGAACCTAGACGCCTACATAATTAAAGAAACCTAAAAACCTTAATATATTCTTAATCTAATTGAACTGTGAAACATTTTAGCATCTTAGAATTACGGTCGTGTATATATACAAAAAGTTAAAAACCAGTCTTAAGTGCCCCCCATTAAATTCGCTATTATTTACAATTTGGGGTATATATCACAATTGTGAAGGGAGAATTATAATATTGCTGTTATTTCGCGTCTTGTTTGACCGATCCTCATGAAGTTATGCCAAAAACATAAAAACAGGCCAATTTGTACACCATCGTGTGCCGCGGTGTACATCTTTCTGACGTGTGAACATCGCGCATGCGTACTCGCATTGTCAATACCAAAATGGCGACAGTTTAGCAGTCGAAGCGTCGCCGTCTGCACCTCATTCTCGCAAGTGGACAACAATCCAGGTAAGACTAGCTTTCATATAGTTATACTTTGCATTCGGGTAAATAGTAGATTATAGCGATCAATGTATGCCTAGTCGAACTGTAGAAACAACGAGATAAAGTGACATTGCTGACTTTATGACCTGTGACATTGGCAATCCGATCGTTCGCCGGTTCAACACCGAAAGGCGACAAGTTGACAGTCAAACAGACGTCAAGCAACGATACAGTTTTAAATATTGCAATTTTTAGTAGATCTAATATTCTACAATATTCATGAAATGCTACAATTTTTCTTATCTCGCAGTCGCTAATCCTAGTTGATCGGGTTTCAGAAATATTGTCTGCAAAGTCTATTCGTGTCCGTGACCTTGGCTTGTTCTAAATTGTTCATGAATGTTGTTGACATGCCTAAAGGTTGTTTAGGTTAGGCTAACAGGAATGTTAGAGGGGTGGATCTAGGCCTATACTATAGGAAGGAGGTTATAGGATAGACGTACTGCCCCCCCCCCCACCCCCTTGAAAACCTGAGCATATAGATCTACTGTAAAAATCAGGCTTTTCGACGAAACAACTGATTCACAAAGTCAGTGACATTATGTAGATCTATGCAACCCATTGCCATTGGCAGTGGCAGATCCAAGCCAAGCCGAGGCAAGCTGGGGGGAGGGGGGGGGGGGGTTATACATACTCCTCTCAAGTTAGAGGATGTCAAAGACTATTAAAGTAAAACAAATTTTGATGACCCTTATTGAGAAAGACTGTTGTTTTTCTCATCAAAATCAATGCTATTTAATTACCATAATGAACAAAGTCATAGGTCAAAAAGGATAAAATGCAAACCTGACACTGCTACATGGTATAGGTAATTTCAGTGTTCATGCTACTGTCTCTTGTATAGATAGAATATATAGAATTAATTGCTGATTTTATTACATAGTGATATACTTATCATAAAATAAATAAGCCACAGTCAACATGGTCAATATACTGGTATCATTGATGCTTAGAAAAATAATAGCTATATAGTGTTGATCTGTTTGGTTATTGGAACAACCTTTTTATTTGTTTCAGAATTAATTTCAATGGCACTTTCAAGAGGAAAACAGCTTGTAAGTCTTATGTATATAATTCTGAAACTTGTTTTTATTCTAACTTAATTGGTTTTGTCAAAATAACTGTTGTGTTCTATAATTAGATATCTTATTGTTTTGACCAAGGGATCTATTAAATTCAGTTGGAAACATGGCCAGAAATGTGGCATCTGTGTTATATAGTATATAGCTATATTATTAGGCCCAGACTCTCCTTGAGTAAATAAGTTAAAGTATTATATTTGTATCTATATCATAAGCATATGGGAGCAATAAGCACATGAAGCATTTAACATGTTTAATCATAATTGAATTTTGTTTCTTGTTATGACAGTATATGGAATAATCTGTATTTTCAGTTCAAAGCTAGCATCATGCCGAAGAAAGTAAGTATATGTATATCTGGTATATATGTACTCAACATTACTGCCAATATATATAAAGATAAGCAGGTTTACAATTAAATTAGTAAAATTTCTTCTGAAGTTAATCTATCATGTCTTTGGACTAATTTTAGCTTTACCATGTTTACAGAAACAAAGCCTGTTATAATGGTACAACCTATATACAATCAACATATCATCTAATCATAATTGAATTTTGTTTCTTGTTATGACAGTATAACAATTATATGGAATAATCTGTATTTTCAGTTCAAAGCTAGCATCATGCCAAAGAAAGTAAGTATATGTATATCTGGTATATATGTACTCAACATTACTGCCAATATATATAAAGATAAGCAGGTTTACAATTAAATTAGTAAAATTTCTTCTGACTAATGTCTTTGGACTAATTTTAGCTTTACCATGTTTACAGAAACAAAACCTGTTATAATGGTACAACCTATATAAAATCAACATATCATCTAATTATTGACATTCTGGCCAACTAGTACTGATTACCTAAAATAACTGGTATAAATCTTTCTTAAAAATGATATGATTAATATTTAATTAGTTTACAAGTACTGGATGATGGAAATTAATTATTCCCACTAAAAACATAAATATATTAGAAGGCTAGCTAAAGTTAGGGTAATATTAAGAATACCAGTACATATATCAGATATATCCAGAAAATATTTGTGACATACAGTTTGTGAATTAAAGAACATGTTGTAGATAAAAGTAAAATGATATAGCAGCTAGTCCAATGATATCTTTGATAAGTTGTACATACTTAGACCAAGTATATGTTTTTTTCACACAATGAAGTAATGTAAACGAAATTTCAAGATTCCTAAAACAGGAACATGATTTTCGAAATATTTTATCAGCCTAAATCATAAAACAACACTCACATTATAATAAACTATGAACAAATTAATAGCAGATAAAAGGGAATATATATATCCAGGGTAGTACATTAGGCATTTTGGAAAGACATTTTTGAATTTCCGAGAGTTGTGATATGTATATATTAACTTTTGTAATAAAGTTAAATTAACATATAGTTAATAGTAATATAATACTTAGTATATATTCATAGAATATATATAGTTATATAGTTGCATGAATTTGGAAATATGCCAGTTATGGTATTAAATAACCTGAACCTGCCGTTAACAGTGTCAATTGTCATGAGAATGACATTGAGAAATTATAGGTGAATGAGTGAACTTAGTTATCTGTACATTTCTCTTCAGCTAAAGGATATGTCACCAGTCGATGATGCAAGGATGTGGTCTGGACAAAGACGACTTTAGGATCGGCTCAGTTTCAAGCGGCGGTGGGGGTAAGAACATGTTTACGTTATAATAAAGCAATAATTTAAGATATGCATCCAAATCGATTGTATGATGATTAATTACAACACAAATAATATTGTTCTATGATTTATTTATGCGTGTGGGCGCCCCAAGGTTTGCTTAAATCGGGACCACCGCACGGGATATCTTGGCACAAGATGCCATCTTGTCGGTCAATATAGCACTTGTAATGTCTATTGTTTACTTTTATATACCGATATTAAATAAACCTTTATCTTATCATGTTATATCTCATTAAAGCTGTAGATATCGTGGGTTAATTATCATTGTCGAAGCGCCTAATGCGATGTGAACCGGTAACATTTCGAATTATACGTGAAAACATGTACCGGTAGATGATTTATGATTATCTATACTTAATTATCTATAAGAAAATATAATTATGTAATGCTTATGACCCGTTCAGTAGTGATTTGAAAGCAGATGGTGTTCTGTATAATTCTTTTATAATCTAGGGTAGGCAAACGACCATACGGAACATACGACATAAATACGTTTTACAGTTATGAGTAAATGTGCCCGAGTTACCTTTTTATTATTTTTGAAGAAGAACCGGTACCCCTATTTTATCTAGCCAGTCTCTTTTTTTCTTTGCAAACCACTTTTAACGAAATTACGTTATGTTTTTCAGCTTCATCTGAACCGTTCAGCGCCAATTATGAGGAAGACGTGTCAGTCACTGGTGAATATTTTTTTTTTTTTAAATACAGTAACAATATAATTAATTTGGGTCGAGATTCAGGTATAATTAAGATTGGAAAAGCTGTACAATTAAGACCAGATATAGTTTGGTAATAAAATACTGTGTTCTGCATAATAAAGACTAGACTTGCTATTGGTGTAGTATATACATATAAATTCATTTAGTTTCAGTGACATGGTTCAAGAAAGACACCGACTCCTCAAGGCGTCCTTCGGCGACTTCTTTTCATGCAGGCTTGACGCCAAAGACAACAAAGGCAATCTTCCAAGTATGTTTCCGTTTGGCATCATATGTTAATGCATCTTTTTCCTGTGGTTGTCATCTAGTTATTTTCACATTCTACTGAAGTACACATTAACTTTTGGTATATACGCTAAATTTAATTCGATTTAGGGTGTTTTTAATGGAAATACATTTAGGTTCTTAGTGTATAAAACTAAACTTTTCTTCATTTATTGTACGCAATAAATCATAGGGCATGCTGTTAAGCCACTTTTTTTGGATAAACTGGTACATCATGTGGGGAAAGTGCCGCTTTGCTATCTACATCGTCATCAAAATTCGGGCATATGATGTTTGCATGTCATAATGTATGTGGAAAATTGTTGTGTAATGCAGTTTTAACGGACATTTTAATTTCAGGCAAAAGGAGAAATTCTGTAATTCATAGCCTCACAGCAGCCTATGTGTCTCCAACAACTGACGGAAATGGCTGCATATAAGAAAACAAGAACTAAGCTCTTCAACAAAAGGAAGACAATGCGACTAAAAATAATTAAGTCGTTACAGGAACTCCTAGGTCACCCCCCTCCCTCACCATCATCTTTGATCACCTCATGTCTCTCACTATCACCATCCTAGGCCACCTCCTCTCCCTCACTATCACCATCCTAGGTCACCTCATGTATCTCACTATCACTACCCTAGGTCACCCCCTCTCCCTCACCATCATCCTAGGGCACCTCATTTTCCTCACTATCACCATTCTAGGTCACCCCATCTCCCTCACCATCATCCTAGGTCACCCCCTCTCCCTCACCATCATCTTAGGGTACCTCCTTTCCCTCACTATCACCATCCTATGTCACCCCGTCTCCCTCAAAATCATCCTAGGTCACCTCCTCTCCCTCACTGTCACCATCCTAGGTCACCTCCTCTCCCACACTATCATCCTAGGTCACCTCCTCTCCCTCACTATAACCACCCTAGGTCACTCCGTCTCCCTCACCATCATCCTAGGTCACCTCGTTTTCCTCACTATCTCCATCATAGGCCACCCAATCTCGCTCACTTACATCCAAGGTCACCCCCTCTCCCACACCATCATCCTATGTCACCTCTCCCTCACTATCACTATCCTAGGTCACCCCCTCTCCCTCACTATCACCCTAGGTCACCTCTCCCTCACTATCACCATCCTAGGTCCACCCATCTCCCTCACACTCATCCTAGGTCATCTCCTCTCCCTCACTATCACCATCCCAAGTCACCTCCACTCTCTCACTATCACCATCCTAGATCACCCCTTCTCCATCAACATCATCCTTGGTCACCTCTCCTTCAATATTACCATCCTAGGTCACCCCCTCTCCCTCACCATCAGCTTAGGTCACCTCCTCTCCCTCACTATCATCCTAGGTACCTCTATTCCCTCACTATCACCATTCTAGGTCACCCCCTCTCCCTCACCATCATCCTAGGTCACCTCTCCCTTACTATCACCATCCCAGGTCACCCCCTCTCTCTCACCATCATCCTAGGGCACCTCCTCTAGCTCACTATCATCCTATGTCACCTCCTTTCCCTCACTATCACAATCCTAGATCACCTCATGTCTCTCACTATCACTATCCTAGGTCACCCCCTCTCCCTCACCATCAGCCTAGGGCATCTCATTTTCCTCACTATCATCCTAGGTCACCTCTCCCTCACTCACACCATCCTAGGTCACCCCTTCTCCCTCAACATCATCCTAGGTCACCTTTCCCTCACTCACACCATCCTAGCTCACCCCTTCTCCCTCAACATCATCCTAGGTCACCCCCACTCCCTCACCATCATCCTAGGCACCTCCTCCCTTTCACTATCGCCATCCTAGGTCACCTCTCCCTCAATATAACCACCTTAGGTCACCCCCTCACCTTCACCATCGTCCTAGGTCACTTCATTTTTCTCACTATCACCATCCTAGGTCACCCCCTCTCTCTCACCATCAACCTAGGCACCTCCTTTCCCTCACTATCACCATCCTAGGTCACCCCTTCTCCCTCAACGTCATCCTTGGCCACCTCCTCTCCCTCACCATCATCTTAGGTCACCTCTCCCTCACTCACACCATCCTAGGTCACCCCGTCTCCCTCAACATCATCTTATGGCACCTCCTCTTTCTCACTATCATCCTAGGTCACCTCTGCCTCACTCACACCATCCTAGGTCACCCCTTCTCCCTCAACATCATCCTAGGTCACCTCTCCCTCACACCATCCTAGGTCACCCCTTCTCCCTCAACATCATCCTAGGTCACCTCTCCCTCACTATCACCATCCTAGGTCACCCCCACTCCCTCATTATCATCCTAGGCACCTCCTCCCTCTCACTATCGCCATCCTAGGTCACCTCTCCCTCACTATCACCGCCTTAGGTCACCCCTCACCTTTACCATCGTCCTAGGTCACCTCATTTTTCTCACTATCACCATCCTAGGTCACTCCCTCTCCCTCACTATCCCCATCCTAGGTCACCCCTCTCCCTCACCATCATCCTAGGCACCTCCTTTCCCTCACTATCACCATCCTAGGTCACCCCCTCTCGCTCACCGTCATCCTATAGCACCTCCTTTCCCTCACTATCATCCTAGGTCACCCCCTCTCCCTCAGTATCATCCTAGGTCACCCCCTCTCCCTCACCATCATCCTAGGTCACCTCATTTTCCTCACTATCACCATCCTGTGTCACCCCCTCTCCCTCACCATCATCCTATGGCACCATCTCTCTCTCACTATCACCATCCTAGGTCACCCCCTCTCCCTCACCATCACCCTAGGCACGTCCTTTCCCACACTATCGCCATCCTAGGTCACCCCCTCTTGCTCACCATCATCCTATGGCACCTCCTCTCCCTCACTGTCATCCTAGGTCACCCCCTCTTCCTCACCGTCATCCTAGGTCACCTCATTTTCCTCACTATCACCATCCTAGGTCACATCCTCTCCCTCACTATCACCATCCTAGGTCACCCCCTCTCCCTCACTATCACACAGCTTAGGTCACCCCCCTCTCTCACTATCATCATACTAGGTCACCCCCTCTCCCTCACTATCACCATCCTCGGTCACCCCCTCTCCCTCACCATCATCCTAGGTCAACCCCTCTCCCTCCCTATCACCATCCTAGGTAACCTAGGTCCTATCTATAATTAAATAATTTCATGAATTTCATGCTCAGTGCATTAGCTATAGCTTGTACACATATGTTTCTAAAAGACAGCATGTTTGTTAAGAATTTTATCCGCAAGATATTTGTCCTCACGGCGATTAATGGTTTGCTTCATATTGTCCTACTTCACAATTGAATCAAATCAAGTAGGAACTACGCACCATTGTGTGATTACATAAATGTTATAACTTAGACAGCTTAGACAGTTGATCATATGATAAATTGCAAACCCATTGTATTTCTTGTAGTTAAGTTGTCAATTGAATAAAAATGACCATTATACCTACACCTGAATATCGGTTCATTCACATTTTATCGACGAGCTACCATTATCGCCCAAAAGGTCCATTTACCTCATGCAGCTCTGTATGGCATCACTTACGTCTCTTAATCTGACCTATAAGACTCCTATACTATTACGCTCGCACAACCATATATCAAATACAAGAAATCAAATATTTCGTTTTATGCATTTTGCAATGATTGCATCTACCCTCCAAATATGAAACATTGAGATATGTTACATATGCTTCGGAATACGTATACCGTATTTTTCTGAGGATGAAGATGGATATATACGTGTTCTCATTGTAATTGGAATACCCGTATATACACTCGGTCTGCCTATTGATGGAATATCCGTATACACTCGGTCTGCCTATTGATGGGATTTAAGTAAACAGCCTGGTCTGCCTAATGCCCAGCTAACACTTATATTTTTTAAGCAGACTAGATATCATGTATATTAGTTAAATATAAATATTGTAAGTGCTATTTCCCTTGTCCTTTGTTACAGACAGATTAACTAGTCTAATGGTGCAAAGTAATACAATAAAAACATAATCATTGACATTTGTGGAATATATTGAGACGGTCTGCCTAATGCCTAATTGTAAGCTTGGTCTGCCCAATGCTGGAATCATATATATATATATATATATATATATATATATATATTGTTTAAGGTTAATAATAAATTAGTAGGCTTATTTCATCTAAAAAACTTGTACATTACATTGTCATGTGCAAACTGAGCAGAAGCGGTGCTTATATGCTCGTGCAGATACCCCCCCCCCCCACGAACAAAAGTTCAATTATCAATAATATCTTTTAACAACATACTTTATACCGTTCTCTTAAAAAGATGTATAGAGCATCATAAGCAAGACAGATAACTTTGTAAGTTATTGGACGATCTTGTAACATACTTATGAACATCTTAGTTTTGGACAAACATTTTCTTTATAATTTTGGATGAATCTCATGGTATTGCTTATACATAACAATTAACATCTTATATTCATAAAGGCAGGCTAAGGGTAGAAGACTTTTGGAGCACCATATAAGAGTCTACTAGCGCTTTTTTTGCAGAGTATTCAGTGGCTTAACTTAGGATTCAAATGCATTTCCCCATTATTCGATAACATGCGAAAGATTTGGAAATATAAAACTATAGTATAACATAGTAAGGTTTCACTTTTAAACACCTTTCTGGCCTTTGTGCCTAGCCTGCATGCCTAACCCATTAGCTATTTTGCCCTGTATGTAGTGTACATGGTCATTCCAAAACTAAACCAGAGTCAAGTTGAACCCCAAGGAATTTTGTAGTATTTACTTGAGTAATAATTTCTCCTGCCATCAGGATTTCGCTCTGCATGGTAATTTCTTTACGAGGAGATTTAAATATCATGAACTTTGCCTTCCCAAGGTTGAGAGTGAGTTTGTTTAATTGCAGCCAGTATCTATTTTTTTCCAGTTCAAAATTCAGGGTAGAAGTCACATCGGCAATATCTTTACCCGATATAAAGAAGTTAGAGTCATCCGCAAATAAAATACTGAATAGTTTCGCACTGACCTGAGCAATATTATTAATATCAATTAAAAATAACAGGGGACCAAGAGTAGATCCTTGAGGCACCCCACAGTTGATTTTTGACCTTGATGATTTGGGGTGGTTGTATTCCACATACTGGTACCTTGAATCTGGACAATTGTTAAGCCATTTTAGAGCTACTCCACGAATCCCATACCGTTCGAGTTTCAATAAAAGAATTTTGTGATTAACCATGTCAAATGTATTTGAAAAGTCTAAAAATACCCTAGTGTGAACTCTCCCTTATCTATTGCTGAGGCCATTCGATCTGTTAAAGGCACTAGCGTCAATGTGGTGGAGTGGTTAGTTCGAAAGCCAAATTGATTCTCATAAAGCAAATTATACTTGCTAATGTAACTTCAGTCGTTTGTACATTGACTCTTCAAAGATCTTTGACAAAGCAGGAAGAATAGAAATGAGATATAAGTGTGTATACGAAGACATATGTGTAATAATGTCAAGCAACTGTTTAACTACCTTAGGTGCTGTAATGCGATTATGATCAGTCGATTGTAGCGGTAGACATTATACTATATAGACATTATATTAGACATTATAAGTATCTGCACTAGAAAATGTAAGTTTACTCCTAATTTATGCATACAACATGATGGAATAATGAACGACTTCTGCAAAGTTGCAGGTGCGATAGAACGAAGTGGACCGCAATCGGCCCCCGTGCGCACTGTCATGGCATCAGAGGGTGGTAAGTCGCATTACTTATAACAAGACAAGTTTTTGTGTTAGTTATTCGCACGTTTTAATGCACTTTTCTCTCCTTTAGTCTTCAACATTAGGGATTCATGACTGTCGTTTCAGCTTTACTCGTCTAAAATTAGAGGAACCAGGAAAGTTATGCAATATTCGGTTGAAATTTACATAAAAACAAGGCTTAAAATGATGGAATAAACTGCGCTGCATTGCACCCAAAATGCAAGTACGGACTTATAGCTGCACAATTGTCAACAGTTTATTATAGGTTAAACAAGTATTTTCTAAAGCAAAAACCCGAAATGCCAAGCGGCGAATGTAATGACTTTTACTAGGATGTACCTAGCAGTAAAGCGGTCATATTCCCGGTTTGCTGATACTCTTGCTGATATTCTAATTTAAGAATATATATGTGTACAGAATATATAACTTAGTACACGATGTGTGCCGATGATAACTTTCTATAAAGCGACTATATGGACAAAGCGAATTTAGTTTACAAACTCTTTTATTGCGAATATTTGATCTATTTTAACAAACAGGTTCCGCTGTCCTGTAATATCGTATAATCACCGTTGTGGATACATTGTGATACGATACAGCAAAACATCACGGGCTAAGGGCACAAAGCGAAAAATAGTTCTACCTAATGTGACAGCGTAAATAAGCAAGTATAAGCGAGATTCTAGCAAATTTTTTAAATACCTTATATTACCGCCGTGCACTATGCAAGGGATTTGTTCGTATAAATTCGCTTTCAAATAATGACAGATAAGATCGCGGCATTAGATATTAAATGGTGGAATAATCCATGTATTCGGGAAATTTGCAGGCGCAGTCGGTGGAACAGATGGCGGGCCGGGGGAGGCAGGTATGTTAAGTTACGTTGACAAGATCAGTAAACTTTTCACTTTATTGTGCAGAATCTGCAGATATACTCCACCGCGTAAATTGTTTTTCCTTTTTCTTTCTTTTTCTGGCTAAAAGGATCAATCAAATAAAAGGTTCCAATTAATAACATTGTTACTTTCCTTTCTTCATACGTAAACCTTGTAAGGTCACTAAAGTATGAGAGTCTACATTACTAAACCACATTGATTTATGCTTTTGGATATCAAGATTTAAATTATGATGTGATTTATAATAATTATTTTATTTATACGTCAATATTTCGACATATGGTATATAACATATACATATACATTTTTGTTATACATAAACAGAGAGACTCGTTCTTATAATTTGCTCCCGTCGTTAAGTTTCTCCGCGGTGAAAGAACTTTGCAAAATCGTGGGCATATTACATATAGACATAGTATCTTATATTTATTGGGAACTCAAATGAGTTGCAAGCGACAATAACCAACCAATTCGCTGGATATGACTCACTGATATCCGGTTATACATGGGTATACGTTAATATATACTCGCCTGCATAGTCGTTATCACCTACGATATCACATCTGTGCACTTGGAAAATAATTTATTGCATTCATGTAAATTATGCAACCGTTGTTAGATCAATAAAACACGCCCCATTATATATAAATATATATAAATATCAAGCAGCTTATTAAATCATAAATGATAGGCCATGATCAGATAGAGCCTACTTATTACTTTCACATGAAAAGCTCACTCTAATATTATCCGCTCAACGTACTGTCTGGCGCAACCTGAAGATACTATCCACTACATACTTAAGTGTGCAGTCTTCTCAGCACCCAGAAACCGACTTTGTAAAGACATATCCTTTCTAAAACTTTACAATACAAGATTTAAAAGAGACTTGATAATTGAGAAATAGCATTTGGGCTCGTAGTTATAACTTGCTTACATTTCTTAACCTAACAATATCTGAATGATTAAACAGTTGTTGTTTGTACGGCATTATTATATAAAAAATCTGTTTAATTTTGTATATGCATATATATATTTTTTTTTTGGGGTGGGGGGGCGGTTGGGTTTTTTTTTCTTTCTGCACGAGCATATAGGCACCACTTCTTCTCAGTTTGTTAATGAAAATGTAATGTACATGTATTTTAAATGAAATAAACCTATTATTAACAAAATTATGTTAATATTAAGTGTGCTCTGCCCTACGTTAAAGCGGAAGCCAAGAGCAGCAATAAGTGATTTTTTTATTGAAACTATGAGACCAAAGGAGTTCATCCCCAGAAGGACATATTTTTTTATTAAACTGATAACGGAGTAATTATCGATTAAACGTTAATCACTGCCTCAGTTCTTGGTGTAGCAAGCTGCATATTACATTATTTCATTAGGTAGGCCCTTTTTTCTTTTCGTTTACAAAACCACATACGCACGTTCCACGTGTGAATTTATCATGTACACGTACATCTTCATGGCTCCCGTGATGCAGTGACCCGCGAAGTCTGCTTGATCCTGATTGGTTGATAGCAGGCCGATTAAATGTCTGCGCCCACCGAAAGTGCACTTATGAGCGACAATATGTTTTTTAGGAATAAAATAAGTTTTTCTCTGCAAATTCGTAATTATAATTGTTTTTGTTTTACGAAACAGATCTTTAGACTATATTTTCTCATTGGCACTGCCCTAGCGGCTGGAATTGGCTTCCCTTTCAATGGAAAATTAAAAACTTTAGCAGATTTATACGTGTTTAAAGTGCAAAATGTAAAAAATGTGTGCCTCTTTTAAAGATCACTTCTCCGTGTTGCCTTATTAAAGCAACGTAAAACACATAATTGACAATCTGCATTGTACGGCTTGTTGTTTTCGTTAATTTGTGTGCTATATAAATTTAATTTATTCATTTATCAATCGCTATGTAATTGTACTTGTACTAATAATATTAATAATACGTTTATTGTGCACTGTAGGCTCACAGCCTCAAAATACAAATATATGCAAGTAAACATCAAGTAAATAAGGTAACATTTTGAAATAGATTTTTCCCTCAATTTGAACGCATCGTGGAGTAATAGCACGATGTTATATAGGGTGGGGGTATCTATTGACATCATCAAAAAGATAAATTCCCATCGTAAATTGTGCCACTGATCTGTGACATCAGGTAGGTATTTTTTCTTGACGCTTTATACAAAGGGCAAAAAAGCAGATTAAGTGTATCTCCTCTTTTATATTTCACCATTAGTTTCAGAATACATACACAGCATTTCTTCCCTTGGGATCCTTAATGTCTGCCCTTCTTTATGTTTAGTCGATGTGCGGAACATCGAAATTGGGCCAGGAGTTTTCGTAGATAGCTTTCTTTAATAGAAAATATATGCGGTTCTGTTG
This sequence comes from Arenicola marina, assembly GCA_964019135.1. NCBI lineage: Eukaryota > Metazoa > Annelida > Polychaeta > Arenicolidae > Arenicola > Arenicola marina. The sequence continues at coordinate 26,726,403 of OZ025265.1, forward strand.
TCAAGGTTCTTTTATACTTTCTGTATGTGTCAAGTCGATTATTTGCTTCTAGGGAGTTATGCCAATTTGTATGTGCTCTGTACATCAGTTCACCCTTAGTTGATTCTAAAAATAGATCCTCGTGTCATATTTGCTGATGCGTCCAGGTTTCTTCAAATCCCAACTCTAACAATATTATTTGCACTTCAGTGGCCCATGTGAGCCCCCCCCCCCCCCCTATAATCTAATTCAAATAGCATAATATGTGTTTCTCTTGGGATAGAATTATCATCATTATTAATGAGCTTCTTCCAGAACTTTGACATCATCATAACACAGATTATTTGGACTGGCTACGTTCCTTCTTCCATATAACGACTGCATTCGATGTCGATGCAGGTAGTTTTAATATCCATTTGCAATATTTCACTTAAACACTCTCTATAACGTCCTTCACCCTATATCCCCAAATCTCTGCTCCATAGGTTAAAATCGGAAATACTATTTTGTCAAATGATTCGAATTTGATCTTAGGTTCTACCCCACCATATTTGCTATTCGCACATTTGATAAAATTCAAAGCCTTTCCAGCTTGTGCGGAGAGGGTTTACTGAGCCAAGGTCCAGACTAGCTTAAGGATAAAGACACTAAGTACTTACGAAATGATACAGTCTCTATCCTCTTCCTTTTGAAGAACCATTTTTAATTTCTCTTGTGTACCCCCCCTCCCCCCCCCCACCCTCTCTCCCTCCATTCCTGAAAAACATTTGTCTTGTTTAGAATAATTGCTAACCTCCATCTTTTACAGAACTCGTTAATCTTATCAATAAGATTCTGTAATCTACCCATAGTATCAGCTTCTTCAATCACATCGTCTGCAAATAGTAGCACGCACACATTATCATATATATGGCTTATCTGAATCACCGGGAAATCACTCGATCTGCAACATTCTATGAATTCGTTCAGGCAAAAGTTAAAAAGGAAGGGGCTGAGTTGGAACCCTGTCTGGTTCCTGTATTGCATTCAAACAAATCAGTTAGCGCATCTGGTGTTATTACACGCGACCTCAATTGGTTGTACATTGATTGCAACAGCTCTATTCTTCCATGGACACCTTCGGTGAGCATTGTACTGATATTCTTCAGTGCGGACATAATAGTCTTCTTGACATTTATTTTATCTGGGAACATTGAATATCCATTTTAAGAAGATATATTTGTACAGAATATATTATTTGGTACCCGATGGTGCCGATTTTCTATAAAGCGACAATATATGGACAAAAGCAAAATTTGTTCACAAAATAAACTTTTTTAGTGCGAATATTTGATCGATTTTAAGGGTTCCGTTGTCCTGTATTATCGTATCATTACTGCTGTGGATACATTGTGATACGACTTACTGGCACACTATCTTTGACTCGGAGTAAAACGAGTACAATGGTCTGACGTAAAATGACAGCGGAATTAAGGAAATATCAGCGGAATTCTAGCAATTGCTTTAAATACGTTATGTTACTGCCGTAGAATATGCATGTGATTTGTTCGTATGAATTCTTTCGCAAATAATGACAGTTAAGGTCGCGGCATTATGCATAAAATAGTGGAATAATCCATGTTTTTGGGACATTTGCAGGCGCAGTCGGTGGAACAGATGGCGGTCCGATGGAAGCAGGTATGTTAAGTTACGTTGACAGAATCAGTGGCCTTATTTCTTAATATGCCTATTTAGAAGTGTCCATAAGGAATTATGTTTATTCGATTGACCTACCATGGAAAATATACTGCACGTAAGACATTTGCAGTGTGTTGGTCTTAAAGTGCCAATTAAGACATCTATCGTGCCATGCTTACCATTACTAATCGCTATCTGAGAATATTACTCATATTCCATGGTGGTCAAAAAGATCATCCATGGTGGCCTATCAAATGTAAGGTTCTAATTAATAACATTGTTACTTCTAGTTTATCATGTGCTAATCTTGTAAAGTCACTAAAATATGAGAGTGTACATTACGAAACTACGTTGCTTTTATGCCCTTTGATCTCAAGATTTAAATTACGAGGTGATTTATGTTCATTATTGTATTTATATATCAATATTTCGAAACATGATCTATAAAATATACATATATATTTTTGTTATACATAAACAGAAAGACTCGTGCTTCTAATTTGCTCCAGTCGTTTAGTTTCCCCTCTGTGAAAGAACTTTACAAAGTCGTGGGCATATTACATATAGACATTGTATCTTATATTTATTTGGAAGTCAAATGAGTTGCAAATAACAATTAACAAGTGGCAATTCGCTGGATATGACTCACCGATATCCAGTTATACATTTAGATTATGCAACCGTGGTTAGAGTAATATAAAACACACCCTTATATATAAATATCTATAAATATCAACTAGCTTATTAAATGATAAATGATAGGTCATGATCAGGATAGACCCTACTTATTACTTACAAATAAAGTCAGTGTTGCAAATATTATGAATCTTTTTTATATGATTAATAATTAGACATATTAAGTACATTTCTTTATGTAACTAGGGTGAATAGTACGTCCATGAATGCTTGCCATTTGCCTTCAAAGCAGATCCTCCTTTTGGCGTAGATTAATCATTTGGTGGATAAGATAGGGCACAACTTTTGCCCTGTTATCATGGAAATCTGGCTCTGCCAAGCCGCACCATAGTGTTGTAATTGCGTTCAGGCCCCTCAAAGGCTTTGGGAAATTAGATTCAAATGTAATATAGCCTTTTTTGGCCTCACTAAATACTAGAATTAACTGTGACATCCTATGCGACCTGTTCCTTCCCGGTTCATCTGCATTTACCATTGAAGATAACACATTAATTTTTCAATCTATTATTCGCTACATAGTCAGTGCCAAACGTTTCTCGTGACATATTTTCCTAAGGTGTCATACTGAGTCTAGCCCGGCTGTTCAATTATGTCACAGGACTGATTTGTTTTTTGTCTTTTCATTGCTGTTAATCAATTACAAGTTCTATCGGAGGTGAACATGCATTAATATGTGAATTCGCTGTGGCGAATCTCTTAAAACAAAGTTATATACAAAACAAAATCTATACAACAACGTTCCAATTAAATGCGGTATCTAGCGCCAAGCGTTTCCCCCTCAATCAAGCCTATATTTTATTCAGCTATGGGTATATATACATTTCAGCGGAGATACACCGGCATTAAGATGTCCCATGGTAATTGTCCTTGTTAGCTCTTGGTTCTAGTTATATTTCGTTCGTTACTTAATGTTGACGTTTGTTGCAATTGTTTGTTTCATGTTGTGGCAATTTCTTTACGTTCCTAACGAATGTTTGTGTTTTGTGATCGATGTTTTGCAAGCGTTGTTTATTTTGCACGTTTGCGGCAGCAGGTGTGTTGTGATCTTATTTACGTGTGTGGTTTGAACAACCCCCAACCAAAAGTATAAAGTGAATGTCAAGATCAACTATGTGGATGTACAAGCATCAGACCAAAGATCCAAAGATAAGAGCTCGAATACTTCACCTTACTTTATTAATGAGACGGATCAGACATTCAGAGCGCAAATTTTATAATCCTCTATCTGCACCACGCACAATTATTGCCTGAATTGTCTTGTGACAATGGTGAAGATTGAATACCTAGCTAGGTCATTGAAGAACCCGTCTGCATGTAACATAATTGCCTTTTGCAGTTACACCTGATGGTCGAACGGACAATCCGAACCCTTTCTATGACTTGATCAATTTTCTTGAAAATTCGTTTTCTGTTTCGTTTTAGCTGGCGGTGCCCAGTGCATCGGCTGTGGTGACACTGGCAGTACACACTCTTGCCCCTGTCAGCGGTTCAGGCTCTGCCGCCCATGTCTGCTGGGCTTCGGACCCAAAGCAGAGTGCTACCACTGCAGCTTCGGGGCTATTTATGTGAGTTCTATTCGATCATAACTTTACCTAAATTTAGGATATCCGTTCCTGTTCGTTTTTCCTCAGCATTTCCATGCTAATGAGTATGTTATATATAGTTCTACGTGACCTCACATATGATTATCAGACGTTCTATATCGTACCTAATGTGATATAATACATATATTTTAATAGACCATTTTAGTTTTCAATTGTTTTATTTCAGTCCTTTCAGTAGTGAAGGATGTCCCTATCTTCCTAGGAAACGGCGGCTACTAAATTGGTTCTTTTATGCACCCCACGCTCCGCTCCACAAAAAATGCACTTGACATAGACTATTAGCGTTACATCATCCCTGGAATACAGCATGTTTTTCATATAAATGTTCTACCACTGTTGTGTAGTTTGCATTTGGCATTGCGTACGCGAATGCATTCGGCTTCATGTTTTTGACCTCCATCGATTTAAACAGTTGGAAAAACACTAAGTGACCTTAATAATATTAATATATAAATTTGTCGATAAACGAATCTTATAAGTGGTGGATTTGGGTTGGCATCACATTCATTAAACACAAGTTATTAAACACAAACATTTATTAAGTTTTATATTTCGGGTTATGACTTTTTTTTGACTTGGGGCAGAGGCATTATTTCATTGCCGAAGGTCCTCTGCCCAAATTTTCGGTCAGACCATGAGAAACCTGACTTTACCGGGGGTGATTTAATGCGCCTATCCCAATCGTTACCAGCCATGAATTTCTTTTATGCACCCCACGCTCCGCTCCACCATAAATACACTTCACATAGACTATTAGCGTCACATCATCCCTGGAAAACAGCATGTTTTTCATATCAATGTTCTACCACGGTTGTTTAGTTTGCACTTGGCAATGTGTATGCGAATACATTTGGTTTCATGTTTTTGACCTCCACCGATTTAAACAGTTGGAAAAACACTAAGTGACCCTAATAATATTAATATATAAATTTTGTCGATAAACGAATCTTATAAGTGGTGGATTTAGGTTGGCATCACATTCATTAAACACAAGTTATTAAACACAAACATTTATTTAAGTTTTTTATTTCGGCTTATGACTTTTTTTTGACTTGGGGCAGAGGCATTATTTCATTGCAGAACGTCCTCTGCCCAGATTTCCGGGTCTGGCCATGATAAACTTGACGTTACCAGGGGTGATTTAATGCGCCAACACCTATCCCAACCGCTACCCACCATGATTTCATAAAAACCTCTCAGTTGCACTATTTTGAATTTGCAATAAACCTTTGCTTCGCTTTTATGTGTTGTGTTGGTATGTAATTTGTTTATGTAGTGAGTGTTAAGCGTAAGGCGGTAGCAATAACAAGCAATACGACCAAGATTAAAAACGTTAAGAGGCGACATTTGCGATCTTGCTGTCGCGTTCTCGCGATCTCGCCCTCGCCTTCCGAGGCTCGACTATATCCCTGGGCCCCGCGCGATGGCCCCGGGCGCCGCGCGATACAGGGCACAGGGATATGACTCCGGGCGCCGAGCCGGCGGCTCTGGGTGCGGGCTATGGCTCCGGACTATGGCGCCGGGCTATTTCTCCGGGCGCCGGGCTATGACTCTGGACGCCGAGCCGGCGGCTCCGGGTGCGGGCTAAGGCTACGGGCACCTGGCACCGGGCTGTGGCTCTGGTAGCTGGGCTATGACTATGCACTAAATGGCACATTATTAAAATATATAAAACTATGTGCCATAATTGTTTTGTGCTGCAGCAACGATGAGAGTAATTATCTCATACTCGCAGGGAACCTCTAGGGAGCCCCGGGCTCTAGGTCACGTGGGCGATGAGTCACACGGTGCCACATGACCGACGTGCACTTGATTTCGATCCGCCATTTTTCAAAATGTATATAGTTACCATTATATACGAAGATGCGAGATCTTTGATTAAGCAGGGAGTGAAGCATGTCTGCCTCGGGTTGGGTTCCACCCCAACAAGAAGCGGGGCTGTCCGACATACCTCGCCCCAATGGGGCTATATTCCATGCGTCAGCCCAAATCAGGAATAAAGAAGGATTGCGATGATATCACATAGGTTAAGCTCTAATTGACCGTGACCGGCTATCAATTGTGTGGGGCTATTTGGCGCGCACTGGCCGCTGATTGGCTGTCATGAATCGTTTCGACGCTATTTTGCCGGCAGGTTTCAATGCTGGGACATTGCACCGAGAACCGGCCGGCAAAAGAGGGTGTTTCGCCATTTTACGAGATTGCCACGCCTTTGATGAGCTAATGCGTTGTGTGCATGAGAGTGGCAGTCATACTATTTCTCTTGTTTGCATGTTACAAAACATCGCATAATAAAACTCTGTTCCAGCGCGAAAATTGCGGCAAATCATAACGTCATTTTCCAAGCAAACTTACCAAACCAGGGGTGCGTACCTTATGACTGTCGACCGTGGTCGCACGCCATACGGTACGACACATATAGATATGAACTTTGCGGATTGGTCAAGGACAGTTGGCTCTAGTTCAGAAAAAAATGTCTCGTGAATATTCATGACTACCCACAATAAATGAAGAGCTAAGTTAGAGTAGAAATCGGCGGTTGTTGCGATTGGCAGCGATGGCGGCAAACTCGTAAAATGGTTTTATTCCTGGGTAACATGTAGCCTCATGGCCTCTATCTTGTATGATAGTTCCGTATACTGTAATACAGCATACTGATGAGCCTCCAGAACGCACTCTGTGCGGAGGCTGAATCGACCAGCATTTTGCCAGACGTCCAAATTGTAATTCTATTAGCAATCTCAGTTGAAATAGCTCTGTGCTGGCCTTTTCGAATAACTTAATTGGCAACTTCTTCATTCGCCAAAACGACATGAATACCTTTTATTATCTGTTTTATACATATTTCGCAAAATCTCAAGTTGAAAAAGTTCAAGTCTCAAGCATCATTTTAATCGCAAGCCAACCAGCGAACATGAATAATATATTCATTACATTAGATCCAAGTGTCTCATGGTAGCAAATGACGCGCCCAGATTCGTATGCCGTACAACAGTTTGCACAGCTAAAATAGTGCTGACCGCTAAAGCAGCCTACTTACATGCGCCATCTTCGATTTTTCACGTTTTAGAGTCAAGACTAAAAGTATCTCAACATTATGATGCATATGTTTTATATCTCTTTGAGTCCGTAAAAAAACAATTTCAACATAAAACTGCGTGGTTTATTTATTGCGCACGGACGTCTTAGCGAGCCGTGGTCGACATGACACAGAATACCGAACAGCAAACAGGCGCGCAGGAATATAAAGCCCGCCACCAACTTGTGCTCCAGTGAACACATTTGATTCTCTCCGGATAGCCAACGGGCTTTCAGGATTTAAATTCAAGACAGAATACACTTATTTGACATTGAGAAGAGGTTGGTAATACAAACAATTACAGAATATATTACTTTAAGGACGCGAAAAATAGTAAACCGAAAGTGGGTGTATCGTTCGCTGAGAGCGACGCAGTCAGTACTTTGCCCAGCGGCCCTCCCCCCCCCCCGGTCGCACGTTTTGATTGACCCCCACCCCCCTCCACACCCGCGGGTGTCCCAAAAAATTGAAGACCCCATAGGAACGTCATCTGGGGCATGGACCCCCCCCCCCGCCCCCGGTTACGATGGGCCCTCCCCCCCTTCTCAAATTCATCTATCCGCCCCGAATGTGGAACATTCAGTTGTTCCCCCCACCCCCTTTCAAGGATTCTTGCACACGCCCCTGCCACGCACTACTTAATTACTGGCTGTTACCAACACGCCAATGGCCCATTATCACGGCTAGACGGAAGGTTGGTCGGTTGTATATTCAGGACGCGTTAACCACTTTTGGTCATATCGCGGGGATTTTGCGTGTTGTGTATTATATAAACAAATGATGTTATTACGAACATGAAAGTTTATGGGATATACCATTCAGCCAATACTGTTAACCATATTTTTTTATACCCTCTCCACCTCTCCCTTCTTGGCGGCAGCCTAGAGCTGTTCCTCTGCGGGTAAAGGTTAATCCATCTCTCTCTCCCTCTGACCAGTAGCAGCAAAGAATCAGACAGCAACGGAGATTGGGACAGAGAATTTCTCTCTCTCATTCCCTGACCCATGGCTGCAGCCAGGCAGCATTGCAGATCCGGGCAGAGAATGTCTCCCTCTCTGACCAGTGGCATTCGCTCGTACATTTATTTACCTTCTACAGCGTGTTTTCCTTCCTATGTCAGGAGGGATGACCTGTTTGTCCCTAATCTACCTGTTTTTTCTAAAGATCTATATGAAAGTTTGGCGTTATGTTACGTTATGCCCTGTTCACACGATGCAATACGTTGTACAGTTCAATGCCAAAAAACTAAGTTTCGACCAACTCTGCAATTGGAGGTCCGGTTTTCCACGCATCGTAAGATTAGCGCATGTTCTCAAGTTTTGATCAACTTCGGGATTTGGGAATTGTCAACCAATCAGCGTCGAAAATTTTGGTATTTGTGTGGAACATTTTAGCCAATCAGCGTTGAGATGATAACGTTGACTTTTTGGTTTGCATACTGACAATGATAATGTATGTGTGGCTTGTATGCATGACGCTATGACGCGCGATGCCCTAATGGTATGTTCGTGAAATGGTGGTAGTGAAAATCGTTGAATCTGTCGGTACGCGGTTTGGCCGTGTGAACTGTTGGCCGACGGATACATCGACCGTTGTTGCGACTATTGACGGACTGTTCGTACCGTGTAAACCCGACATCAGGGTACGCGATGTTGCATTGGACGGTGTAACCCTTGATGGTCTTCATAACTTTCATGTAAAGTTAATACATAAATTATTTCTAGTGTGATTATAGGACATAAGGAAATGTCGGTATGTATATTGCATATGAATTACGTATGATCTCAAATTCCGTTTTTTAAGTGGATTTTGAGATCTATGATTGTTTTGATGAGAAATTTGTATCGGTTTTGCTGGGGCTTTCCATCGGGCGTCAAGCTTCCAGTTCTTCAGCCATTGTGGTTGTGACCTGTTTCAGACAAGCTCATTTAATGCGCATGATTGGCATGGACTGCCATTTTCGATTTCGTAGCAGAAGGACGATTTTTAGCAGAATAATTGTTTGGTCTCCTTGAGTCAATCGCAATTTATCCGCTCGCTAAAACAGTACATTCGTGAAAATTAATGTACAGTTTAGACAATAGAATGACGTCATAGCAGTACTTTAATCTGGGTAATTCCTTTGAGCCACTAACTTCGCCGCTGTGATTACCTCACGGATTTGCTCTTTATGCAGATCATGAAGAACTTGTGTGAGTTCATCGATAATAGCGTCTCTGGCCTGCATTGCCTGCATGATCTCTTTACCAAGAGATTTAACTTGATCATTCCACCATCCGTCTAGTTGACCTTGCAAAATTTGTTGGGTGGTATCTTCATAAAGGAATGGTCTATCAGTGAAAGTGATCACATATTGAGAATAGCGGACGATTTTACTCTCGAACTCCCTTGCTTCATTAAGGCAATTAATACAGTGCATGCCGCCATTCCTCGCACAATAGCCACACCATAGGTCATTACCAGCTTCAGACAAGAAACATAATAAGGTAGTCGAACGAACATCCTGGGCTTTCTCAAATCTGGCGCCGTGTCCCATTTCGTCTATCCGAGCTAAGCAGATACGCCACAAATTGTTGTCATCCATACCTGCTACTGTTCATGTACATACACCCTGAAACACAAGCGCCAGTCTGAGTACAAAATAAAATTTTATCCATATTTTAGCCTAATACGGACTACGGTATTAAGGGATTCAAACCGATATATAACGCTGTTTATTTAGATTTCCCCGCCAATTAAGCAAGCGAATTATCAGGTGAACTATTCATGTTAACACAAGGTTACACATGTGCTTTGCAACAAGTGCAAAGCATATGAATATCAGAGGGTAAAGGGTCCTATAAATCTGGCAATATTAGAATACGACAAAATATATTGGAATACGTCAACCATATATGAGCTGCATTAACTTGATCGACATAATACAGTTCCGATATTCATGAGTAAACTGTGCCGCAGGAGCCTCAATCGCGGGTGGATGAGTGGGGTGGGGGGGGGGGGGGGTGGCGGTGATGGTAGAACTCATAAAGCACTATTAAAATGAGGTTATTTTATTTGACATGAGTGTTGCCGCCCCACCCACCCGCCATTGAGGATCCTGTGACTTTATATATATAAATAGTCTATCTATATAATATGAAAATATGTACCATGTGGATGGTTTACCGTGTTTTCGTTGGTTTTCAATATGTTTGTACGTACGGTTTTCAAGAGCAGTTTCACTCCTTTTCTCTCTATAGGTCTGTATAGGTCTGTTCGTCTCTTCTCGGTAGGTCTGTATAGGTCTGCTCGTCCTCACTCGGTAGGTCGGTATAGGTCTTCTCGTCCTCGCTCGGTAGGTCTGTATAGATCTGCTTGTCCTCTCTCGGTAGGTCTGCATAGTTCTAAGTTTCTGGCAGCGCAGAAAAATGTCCCTTTTCGGTAGAACGGTTATAACCCAATCAGTGGTCATTCCTAGATTAGTCTACTTATTGTCTGTATTACCGAGTGAAGAGCCTCTCTTCTTCAAGCACATACAGAGAGACATTTTTAATTTCCTGTGGGAGGGAAACCGGACAAAATAAAGCGCACTGTCATGTACAATAAGAAAACCCTTGGAGGTATGAATGCGACAAATATTGTTGTGAAGGATAGTTCACTGAAAGCCGCCTGGGTCAAACGATTTGTGTCAATTGAAGCTCTCTCGTGTTTAATAAGCGGTCACTTTGGATCAATCGGACAATTATTTTGGAAATGCAATGTGCGCGTGAAAGATGTTGTGAACCTCCCAAACATATTAAAGGTACCTTTCTGTTTAATGTCGTCAGTTCATGGTGTGAGTTTAGCTTTCACGAGGTATCTACTAAAACATACGTTTTAGAGGAAGTAATGTGGTTCAATTCGTCAATTAAAATCGAAAGCCAACTGATCGCTCTAGAAAACTGGTTAACAGCGGGAATAATGTATGTAAAAGATTTAGTTACACTGGATGGTGCACTACTGCCCTATGATGACCTTTGTGCGAAGTACAAACTAAAAACAAAATATATTGCATTACTATGAGGTGGTTCACAGTCTACCGGAGAATTGGAAAAAAAAATTATATAATGCGGACAATCCTGTTGTAATGCCGATAGTTGTCCTTATGTGGCGTACAATCAAGCCACAAGAACATGACATAAATGCGGTTAAAACATGTAGATGACCGAGGTGCACGTTACGTACTATTTGCACCCGTAATCTTTGGCAAGATATAAAGAAAGAATACGTAAACTACGAAGCTTGATGCAGTGTAATATATAAGGAGAGGCCAAGCCAGGGGACACAGATGTCTTTTAGGAACTGTAAGGGGGGTGGGGGGGGGGGGGGGGCACGTGCCCCTTGTGCCCCCCACCCTTCCGTGGTGTCAGTTCAGCAAAGCCTTGTAGATAACCTCCTGCGTAATTTATCGTCCGCCTCCGTCTCCGATGCCTCCACCCTGAACGCGATGAGCGTGCCTAAGTCCGCGAAGATACGTCCTGGGGAGAGGGGTGGGGGACTACATTGGTACCGTGGTGGGGGTGTGCCGCCCAGGTCATAGAGAGCATATGGAGAGCTAGAAAGAAGTACAAGATATTGTGGTCATTGACAGAAAAAAAAGCAGTTAAAAAATGCATAAAAAATAGACACTATCATTCATGACAATGTATATGGGATTAATTATTTGAACACTTTTGTTATGGGCTATAATTTCTTTTGTTGTGCAGCAGCGACAGGAGTAATTGTCTCGTATATAGGTTGGGGAATAAAACAGTGCGCCGCCAGGCGGCGGCCTTTCTAGTAAAAAGGTTAATATATGGAAATTTGTTATTCATAAAAAAAAATTTAAACCCAATTATCGTGTTCTGTCGTTGCTAGCAGAACAAATGCTTTGCTTGATTAGAGCAATGCTCGGTATGCTGGCCTTGGTTAAAACACTTCGTCAATTGTTACCTGTGCCAATTGTTTGGCCCTAATAAAGATTCTTCATACAATATGTATAATACCTCATCGGTGGATTTGGACATATGTTGAGGGCAGTATTCACACTATGAATTTTTGCCAATGGATATGCAATAGTGACATTTAGGTGCATTTTGGGCCATGGTGAACCAGGTAACAACCATATAGGTTCTCAAAAGCAGAATACATTATACAAGTTTAGCTCACGAAAGAACTCAACCTGTTGTTTAATATTGGTTTAGTACATATATCAGGAGAACCCTGGTAATAAGGGTGTTAGTTGGGTCTGGAATTTCAGTAATACGTCTGGATATATTCGGCCATGATAGTCGACGAATGATATTTTTTTTAGAGAATCAAGACTATATTGAGCTCTTGTTGTGTTCGCTTAGTCAGGACGAAACCGTTGTCGAACTGTTCAACTTGTTTTGCTCCGTAGAGTACAGGGGCGGATTCAGAAAATCTGGATAGGGGGGACCGGTTTCAGGGTCGGATCCAGATATGCTGGATACGGGGGGCGCGGTTTTGGTTTTCATATGTTAAACGGTATAAATTATAGAAATTTCGGCCCTAAAAGGGGGGGCAGGGGGCCCGGTCGGCCCCTCCGCCTGGATCCCCCCCTGATGCATGTGAAGAAACTGTTAGCATACCAGGATTGTCATGATGCAATCTACTGCCCATTGTTGACTAAATCGTGAAATATGGCGAGTAGCTAGTTTAGTGCTATTTCATAATAAATAACAATTCTTGTCCTGAGCACCAGAACGTGATCTGCGATAGGCAACTTATTCCGTGATTGTCAACTTGCATAATTCTTATTTCGTGATGCGGGATTTTTATTTTTGTAATCCTGAGAGGAGATAGCCCTCTTACCGCCCCCCTCCCCCCCCCCCTCTTCCCTCTCAGCCTAGACACGCAAATTTTAAAATGTAAACGGCAGCTATACTTGATACAGTCACAATCGTGTTTACAACGCGTTGCTCAGAAGCGTTTTTGTTTAGAGTGAGAACAGCTGAGGGCTGATGAACAAGACCGACTAGCGAGTCAAGCCTTTATTGTAAAAAAAGTCGTAGGCTAACATGAAAGCTGACAGTGGTATGCGCATGGGTGTAGGCCTATCAATATCGGTGTCTTGGTGGCAGGGCACCGTCACACGCCTCTCGTCACACATGTACGTCGAGCAATTACTCCAGTTTAGTAGCTCCCGATATATTTCAACATATTACTTGCTCTACCCTTCTGCGTACAAAAGACACGATATAGCTCCACACACTTAAAGCGCCGTTTCCGTGAGTTCGTAGTATGTCTGATAATCGCCAGAGGGCACCACATGTGTTTGGCGTTAGTTGTGTCCGCAAGATGGCACCACATTCAACGCGTTCCGTTCTGATTGTGCGATGAAATGCCCGCAATGGTGGTGATTATCTGCACATAAAGTCTCGTTCGCCAAGACTTTCGGTTTACCTATTTTACCTCACATGAAAAAAAATGACTTACAGCTGCATATACTTCAACATAGCGCGTGGGTTTGTTGGGGCAAAAAGTCTCGCGGCCCGATCGTGTGAACTGTATAGCACTATATTAAGGGAGTGTTCGATTTGCACGAAATCAACATTTTTTACAGGACAGGGCCTGTTTAATGTAATCAGACAGGACCTGCTTAGTGTAATCGCACAGGGCTTGTCTATTGTAATCAGACAGGGCCTGTCTATTGTAATCGGACAGGGCTTGTCTACTATTGTAATCGGACAGGGCCCGTCTATTGTAATCGAACAGGGCCTGTCTATTGTAATCAGACAGGGCCTGTCTTTTGTAATCGGACAGGGCCTGTTTAGTTATTTATGTAACGAAGGCCAGCTACGCCAGTGAAGGGGATCACATTGTTTGCGTTTGATTTTTTAGCTCTCCATTAACACAACATTAAACACGGTGACTGCTCATCCTGCAAATGCCACACCGTAACGGATTTTGAGCCAAAATACACAAAAGGCGATCCATATCAACACGTTCGACCATCGAGAGTTAGGCACCGTGTCCCATGTCTTCCAACCTGGCTTGAAATATGTTGTCTTTGTTGTCCGGATTCATAATACGATTATTGAAAAAATGCACTTCTAAATAATGTACCTTTCGCAACATATACTTGATTGGGTTAAACATTGCAAAGTTTCATATTTATATATCATTTCAGACAATACATCCCTGCGAAACATTAGAAAATATAATTATTGTCCGTGCGGTAAGTATGAATTATGTTATGTAATTGATAAGATTCTTTTCACAATTATTCTTTACCTTGTTTTCTTTTTTACTTGCAATTACATAAATACATATCTGTATTTTTATGTTAATTGCTAAATAAATAATTTTATTTGCGAAAACAAGCGAAAACAACATATATATGAAGTATTTATTACAATGAACGCCACATTTGTTTACAAGTGATATGATGATTCATAATAATCTCCTTTATGGTCTCCTCAATCCAATACGTTCTATTGGATGTTACGTTTGAAGTTACTTAGACCAGATAGCACATCTCGGCTCGACTGATTACACCGTGACATTTATAGGAGTCAAGCGAGTCAATACTAACAAAAATATGTTAGTCTTCATTATTACGACGATAACGTTTATATTGTTTTCTGAAGCCAGCAGACTGCTCTGCTCCGTCCGCCATCTTGCCAACTCAGTGAAGGAACTGCGCATGCGCACATGTCGGATTGCATGTACCGATACAGCCCGGAAAGCTAGGAACGGGATCCCCAGTACGCGCAGCTCCTGGAGCACTGTGGGCAATCATGATGCGAGTGCTGTTCTTGTGTACGAAACGTTACAGAATATGAACTTTAGATATTGCTGGGGCTTGCGTTTAAACATCCTGTATAGGCCCATTCGTCTCCACGTTGATAAGGCAGCTTTTTATGATACATGAAACAAGCCGCGGTGTTCAGAAGGCTAGTCGTATCGCAAAGAATGCGGCATACGGGAGGGGGTGGAGGAGGGGCGGGAGGGAGGGGAGCAGTCACACCTTTATTGTCGTTGGATTTACAGAAGTTCGACTGTACCGCAGGCCTGTTGGGTACGCGGCGCGTCGCTTTCGCTGTCAACAACATGGGTGGGCTGAACGAAAATCAACTGTTTTGTTCGCCAGTTTGCAGTCAGCTATAAGTCAGGCTGTTGGGGCCAACCCTGGATAGCTTTTACCGCAAAAAATACACTTTATTCAATTAATGATTACCAAAATAATTCAAAATAACAAATTGCATATAAATAACATAACCACATATAATAATTATTGAATAATGTGGAGAACCCTGTCGAGGGTTCACGGTTATCTTCATCCGTTTACTTGATTCAATTGAAACAACAGCATTGGTCTCTTTTCTTGTATTTATTCCGCATGCACATTTCATATACATCGAGTATAAGTCAATTTCGATAAGTCCCGGTCAGTTTTTTCCTTCTTCCCCCGTTCTACCAGATTCCGGCCCCTTAAATACGGGCTAGCCCCACCCAAAACTAGAGGTCTGGACCTGCAGTTGCAGGGTCCTTGCCAACTCCGGCGGGTAGGGGGGCGGGGCGGAGGTAGTCGCGGAGACTTCAGCGTGCGGTGTGGGCCCGTCCTGGCCAAGCCAGGCGGTCATGAGAGAGGGCCGGGGGGGGGGGTGGGGGCGGGAGGAGGTAGTCGCGCAGACTACAGCGTGCGGGACCCACCACTGTGGGTCCCTCCTGGCCCAGCCAGGCGGGTGAGGGAGGAGGGGGAAGCAGTCGCGCAGACTACAGCGTGCGGACCCACAACTGTGGGTCCGTCCTGGCCTAGCCAGGCGGGTATGAGTGAGGGGGTGGAATGTGTCCCACCCCAGCCACTGGGAGCCGGACCTCAAAGTAGAAGTCCGTCCTGGCCAAGCCAGGCGGGTATGAGGGAGGGAGTGGGGGTATGTCCCACCTACCCCAGCCAGCCCTAGCTGGACTCACCACACTATCTCCCACCAGGATGTTCGCTCCTGCGGACATGGTTATACATTTGACAACTCATACACGTTAAAAATCACACAACTCAAAGTAAATTTCAGTTAACTAATGCCTTTAGACGCATGTAATCCATCGCAGGGTCCTTTGCCCGCTCTCCAGCTAGAGAATAACGTCAGTCACGAATCTCGGTGGCAGCCTCGCAGCCCCTCTGGCATCCTTGACCTCCCCGCGGTAGTCTGTCGGGTGGAACTCGTTCTCGCGTCCCTAGCCGCATGGCATCTACATTCCTGGGCGCCCCGGGGCCTCGCCCCCCGGCAGTACTGCCCATTGCCGGTCTGCCCCCTGCCACTCGCCGACCTTGACACGGTTGAAGCGGCTTGAAGGCGAGACCGCCGAGCCCCTTCGTCACCTCACTGGCACCCTGTACCGGTACGAGTCTCTCTGACTTGGGCTGTGATCTCCCACCTAAGGTTGCTCGGGGTGTCACATCACGCTTCATGCGTCTCAAACCCCGCCGAATGGATCCATAACACCTTCGGGCTTGACTGATCTAATCCTCCTCTTGGCCATCTCTCGCCTTCCGGCCCCTGGGTCCTACCCACCGACCTAGGCAAGACAGCCACATCTACACCATAAACATGACGCGAGCCCACACAGCGCGCTTCCCCTTGCCGTTGCCGACCTGTGACATCGATGTCTGGGACACACCGACCCTTCGAGCTCCCCGCGGCTTCACGTCATCCATTCCATTGAATGACGACCACAGTTTGTGTTTCCGCACACACATATCGCACCCACCGCATGGCAACTCAGCCAGTACCTTATCCCCATGCGTTACTCGACCTCTCGGCATATCGCTGACCGGTGCCTTCTCTGCCGCGAGTGATAATCTTCCACTAAAAGATCGCTGCGAGTACTTGGAAATTTCGCCCTCTTCCCCACGCGTCACTCTCCGACATTCAGCCCTGTCGCTCAGCAGCGCCGCTTCACTCCCCGGCTTATGGCGCTCTACCGCGGTGGATCTTCCACCTAAGGCCGGAGTGGGTCCTCGGGGTGTCACATCGCGCTCCCTGCGCCTCATACCCCGCCACTTGACCTGACTCCAACGACAGAGCCGCCACACCCAGCCACCTCCCTCGGCGCCACTCCTCACACCCTCATCGCTGCCACATCTCAACCACGACATGACGCCATACCACCACATCAACAACACAACAAAAACACTTCTCCCGACGGGACGCGCCTCGTCTGCGCCGTACGCCCGCGTTTCCGATACTTGTGACATGCCGACCCTCCGTGCCCTTAGTGGTGTAACCTCGTCTACTTCCCTGAAGGACGACCACAACTCGTGCCTCTCTACACAAGCCTCCGCAACAAGGGCCGACGACTGGCCGGTAGTGCCGGCCCCTTCTAGTTTCCCTGATCCGCTGTGCTCTCTACGTCGCGCTGAGACGCTTGGGTCCCCGGCTGCGCCACATCGCCATTGCCATAGCTCGGGCAGGAACGCGCGTAGTGGCCGAGCTCCCGGCCGGCAAAGCGATTACGACACGATTACCGAAGTCCGAGAGCCTACTCTCGGTGACGTAACTCTCGTCACTTCTGGCCTTCACAGCGCGCAGCTTATGTCCGCGTCCCGCCACGTCCTCCAGACTCCGGTACGTCTCATACCCCTGCTGCGCCTGCTCGATCGTCTGTGGCTCCTTCATGCCAATAGCCACGGCCATCTCCTGATCGGGGAGCCCCTTCATGAAGTGCCTCATGGCTATTGTGTCATTAGTCCTGAGGTCAGCCGTAGGGTAGCCCTTCCGGACCAGCCGCTTGATATCCGCAACATAATCCACCAGCTTCTCGTCGTGGCCCATCCGTTTGGCCTCCAGCTCCGCCAGAAAGGAAGATGCGGTTCGCCTCTCCTTGAAACGGGCCATTAATGCCGTGACCAACTGCTCGAAACAGTTCGTGGCGTCATCAGGTAGCTGCTCAAACACATACTCAGCGGCCTCGCCCCTCACGCTGCTCCTCAGCCTGAACAGCTTCTCGGCGTCGTCCCAGCCACAAGCCGTCGCCGTAGCCTGAAACGGCTGCATGAAGGTCTCCCACGACTGGGTCCCGTCGAACGTCATCTGCTTCGGCAAGGGCACGTTATACCCGCCGCTCCCCATCCAACGTGCTGACAGTCCGTCGACCGCGCTGGTCGCCATAGAGCGTGGCGAATAAGGGCTTCGACCTCCGACCGGACCCCCACCGCCTCCGAGCTGGCCGAGACTGGCGGTTGGAGTGACGGTCGTCGGCCGTTGTGCCACCAACTCTCGGACTCGGGACTCCGCCGCCTGCACTCTCCGCATAAGCGTATCCGCTTTCTGTCGGCTGTCGTCTCTTGCTGCCGCATATATTCTCTTCTCCTGCACCAGACTCTCTTCCGCTTCGCCAACACGGTAAATTGCCGCCTCCACCGCCTCCCGACGCTCTTCCTCCATATCCGCCACTATCTTCTTGGCCTCGTTGACGGCCCTCTCCTTCTGTCGGTGTTGGTCTGCTGTCTCTGCCTCAGCGGCGATGACGGCTTCCCTCGCCTCAATGAGTTCCAACCGGAGAGCCTCCATCTCGGCTCTGAGCCGTGTCTCTGCTTGTGTGCCCGTCGCATCCCCACTTGCCTCCCTGATATCCTTCTTGGGCGGCATGTTCACTCCGATTTCTCAATTCATTCACTTTCAATGACCTGGACACCCATGTGGGTGACATAGGAAAAGCCATAAAGCGTGGCAGTCGCCATGACACTTATGAACGTTTAACACTACACGAATCCCCATGATTATCCTGCGTGGCCTAGCAGAAACGCACTGTTATCCTAATATCCATATGGTCGATGATATCCATTCACTCCCGATGAAAGCGCGTGTTAAAGTCTGGATCCCACTTCTGACACCATTTGTGGAGAACCCTGTCGAGGGTTCACGGTTTTCTTCATCCGTTTACTTGATTTAATTGAAACAACAGCATTGGTCTCTTTCCTTGTATTTATTCCGCATGCACATTTCATATACATCGAGTATAAGTCAATTCCGATAAGTCCCGGTCAGTCCTTTCCTTCTTCCCCCGTTCTACCAGATTCCGGCCCCTTAAATACGGGCTAGCCCCACCCAAAACTAGAGGTCTGGACCTGCAGTTGAAGGTCCGGACCTACAGTTGTAGGTCCGGCCCTCGTCTTTAACTAGAGGTGAGGGTCCTTGCCAACTCCGGCGGGTAGCGGGGCGGGGCCGAGGTAGTCGCGGAGACTACAGCGTGCGGTGTGGGCCCGTCCTGGCCAAGCCAGGCGGTCATGATAGAGTGCCGGGGGGGGGGGGGGGGGGAGGTAGTCGCGCAGACTACAGCGTGCGGGACCCACAACTGTGGGTCCGTCCTGGCCAAGCCAGGCGGGTGAGGGAGGAGGGGGAAGTAGTCGCGCAGACTACAGCGTGCGGGACCCACAACTGTGGGTCCGTCCTGGCCAAGCCAGGCGGGTATGAGTGAGGGGGTGGAATGTGTCCCACCCCAGCCACTGGGAGCCGGACCTCAAACTAGAGGTCCGGACCTCAAAGTAGAGGTCCGTCCTGGCCAAGCCAGGCGGGTATGAGGGGGGGAGTGGGGTTATGTCCTACCTACCCCAGCCAGCCCTAGCTGGACTCACCACAATAACATAAGCAAATGTGTTAAGTAATCAATAATATTATTACATATTAGACAATTTACTGCCTTGTTCTTGGCCCAATCATCGCAACCACACTGTGTGACACGTGAACAGTGTCTAATTAAATCGTTATCGGAAATATATATATAAATAACTACCCGTACGCGCCCATATATACAATTCTAGACACGTACGCTTATGTGTCGGTATGAAATGCGAAATGTTGGTGTTCTTAGGCCGCTTCTGTCTAATCTGGGCCAAGAAACCTCCCGGAATTATGAATGCAGGATGGTTGGTTGGTTGTATATTCAGGACTATTTAACCACTTTGGTCATATCGTTTCAATTGGAGAAGGAAGGTAGAGTGGAGCCATGTCCCCGGGGGTAACCCCCTACCCTGCGAAGACTCCGATTTCTCAATTCATTCACTTTCAATGACCTGGACACCCATGTGGGTGACATAGGAAAAGCCATAAAGCGTGGCAGTCGCCATGACACTTATGAACGTTTAACACTACACGAATCCCCATGATTATCCTGCGTGGCCTAGCAGAAACGCACTGTTATCCTAATATCCATATGGTCGATGATATCCATTCACTCCCGATGAAAGCGCGTGTTAAAGTCTGGATCCCACTTCTGACACCATTTGTGGAGAACCCTGTCGAGGGTTCACGGTTTTCTTCATCCGTTTACTTGATTTAATTGAAACAACAGCATTGGTCTCTTTCCTTGTATTTATTCCGCATGCACATTTCATATACATCGAGTATAAGTCAATTCCGATAAGTCCCGGTCAGTCCTTTCCTTCTTCCCCCGTTCTACCAGATTCCGGCCCCTTAAATACGGGCTAGCCCCACCCAAAACTAGAGGTCTGGACCTGCAGTTGAAGGTCCGGACCTACAGTTGTAGGTCCGGCCCTCGTCTTTAACTAGAGGTGAGGGTCCTTGCCAACTCCGGCGGGTAGCGGGGCGGGGCCGAGGTAGTCGCGGAGACTACAGCGTGCGGTGTGGGCCCGTCCTGGCCAAGCCAGGCGGTCATGATAGAGTGCCGGGGGGGGGGGGGGGGAGGTAGTCGCGCAGACTACAGCGTGCGGGACCCACAACTGTGGGTCCGTCCTGGCCAAGCCAGGCGGGTGAGGGAGGAGGGGGAAGTAGTCGCGCAGACTACAGCGTGCGGGACCCACAACTGTGGGTCCGTCCTGGCCAAGCCAGGCGGGTATGAGTGAGGGGGTGGAATGTGTCCCACCCCAGCCACTGGGAGCCGGACCTCAAACTAGAGGTCCGGACCTCAAAGTAGAGGTCCGTCCTGGCCAAGCCAGGCGGGTATGAGGGGGGGAGTGGGGTTATGTCCTACCTACCCCAGCCAGCCCTAGCTGGACTCACCACAATAACATAAGCAAATGTGTTAAGTAATCAATAATATTATTACATATTAGACAATTTACTGCCTTGTTCTTGGCCCAATCATCGCAACCACACTGTGTGACACGTGAACAGTGTCTAATTAAATCGTTATCGGAAATATATATATAAATAACTACCCGTACGCGCCCATATATACAATTCTAGACACGTACGCTTATGTGTCGGTATGAAATGCGAAATGTTGGTGTTCTTAGGCCGCTTCTGTCTAATCTGGGCCAAGAAACCTCCCGGAATTATGAATGCAGGATGGTTGGTTGGTTGTATATTCAGGACTATTTAACCACTTTGGTCATATCGTTTCAATTGGAGAAGGAAGGTAGAGTGGAGCCATGTCCCCGGGGGTAACCCCCTACCCTGCGAAGAAGGAGATGGGATCTTTATCCTGCGACGACACAGACATGGTCACGGCGGGTCACGAACCATCGATCCACGTGCCGTTAGGCTCTCAGGTGGCCAGAGCACTCAAGGCGAGCGGTCTAGCCTACTGAGCTACGGGACCGGCCCCTCGATGAAATGGATGAGATATGCCCCATACATCCCCAGGACAGGATTGATTTGCTGACAGTCTATTTTGCAAAAGAGGGTCCCATGTGTTCATGTGACCCGTACTTTGGGCATCTCATCCCCCCACTCCCCCCCCCCGTTGTCCTGTCCTGCCCTGAAGAGAACGACTGTTTCAGACAGACGAGCAAGCACAAGCACTTCACCCCTTTGTAATAGTCACGGTTGCCGTAGGCTATGCATGATGCTCTATATTTCGATAAGGATACATAGCTGAGTGCACACAAGTGCAGCTCTAAGCTAGACTCGCAGTAATCGCCGGGTGATGTATGAACCGTTGTCAGCGTAGTTGTGGGATTTTTAAGGCCTATACACAATTACCTGGTTTGATAATGTTCAGAAAATGAAGGTTTGTGTACTTTAAATACCATGCAAGGAACACGCAATCTAAACCTGTGTAACATGTATACCCCAGTTGTATTTAACTACGAAGGTAAACACCCACTTTTCAATCCATTTTTGCATCGCAAGTAATTTTACCTGAATTCTAAATGAAACGAGGCTGTTAATAATGACCTATAATACTAACATGCACAATTTTGATGACGCCATCTAAAAGTGCCCAACAAACTACAGTTTTATTAACTAGGTGATAACAGTTAAATAAGACACGTATAATATCTTTACCAGCACTGGAAGTCACAAGCCTAATAATGTAAAGTTGATCGCTATATCTTGGATATTGAATGCACTTCCACATATGCACACCAGCGGTACCTGCGAAAAGTAACCCCGGGAAACACGCACGCGCTAAAGCGAAGCGAGCCGGGTTTGCACACATAGGGCTGTACAGTTCTCGCGGGTTCTATTTCCGGTTTAGGTCTTTTGGGGACCAACAAAAACACACGTGCTCTTAGAACGAGTGCGCATCACGCTGGCGCCCGGCTGCAACTGCGTGACGCGCACTCATTGTAGTCAACGTTTTAGTGTTTGGAACAGGCCAGCTGCGCGGTTTTTGCGTAAAGAATCTAGTGTGTGTGAAACTATTTTTTGTTTGCTTTGGTCCAGACATCGTTAAATATAAAACATTTATCTCTCCATAATGCCTGTGGTCCGTTCGATGAGACTGTTGGAAGCGTTGTATTTTGAGACAATTCATCAATGTTTACAGTTCTACGACAAACGGAGCGCCATTGTCCTCACCTGCTCAGTCCATATAAGGAACGGTGTTACGTAACCATAGATACCGCGCGCAGACACGCGCGTCATGATAATTATTACGTCATACGACATGGAAAAACCCGCTCAGCACATTAGATCGCCTGAAACTGGCAGTCACTCATGAGACAACCGCATTCTGGTTTATCAACTGCCTAACCGCTCATACATTACATAAATCTACTCGGATGGTTATAATTCGGATATGCACAGAACTTCAGTGGTTAGTTTTGCTTCCAAGCACAGCTTTAGCCGATCTTGTGTGTGAGGCGAGTGAAGGCAAACAACCGGAAGGTAGGCAGCACCTACAGGCCGTTGATGCTAGGCATTGACGCAGAGCATAGGTATCCCCGTCTCGTGGGGTCTCGATAAGATCCCGAAGTGACTGTACAGCCCTATTGGGCAGCGACCAGCAAGGAGAAGGACGTTTTTCCGAAATTGTCTTTTATAAGAAAATATTTCGTGTTTTCTATAGGAATTAGTCCTTCACGAGTGGTGGAAAAGTTGCCGAGGCTTCGCGTGGAGACTCAGAGTTAAGTCGCAGCGCTCACACACTTCGGACTGTCGCCGTGTCGGGCAAGGAACAAACACAGAAGGAATCGGGATCAGGGGTCAGGACGCCATTTTCCTTGCGGATCCCGAACAAAGGGATCTACCAGCACGCAACAGCCATCTTGAATCTGGAGTGAAATCTCCCAGCAAGTTAGTTTTGCCATCTTCACAACCCAATTTCTATTACATTATCCCCGACTAAATTCAAAGATTATTCAATTTGCCCATTGTTTACAAATTGATTGACTAATTTCATCTAATTAACTTAGTCACCTAATTGGATAAGGCAATCAAATTCAGCTATTTGTCTAAAGTATGGCCTATAAATTCCAGGTCGTGGGTCACAGTTTTGTCAGACGTTTGCGATACGACATCCCTAATCAATCAATGCATGCCGATTCACGTCTTCTACCAGACTTTGGGTTAGCCCAGTGTGATATCATGTTAATGGGCCACGGATGATGGAAAGTTCTTAATGTGTTGGCAAGTTCAGACAGGATCTTAAAAAAGGTCCTCGGGTAATTTTCCTCCAAATTGGGGAAAATGATCTGGCAAAATTTCCCCAGCGTAATGTCTTACAGATAGCGGAGAGCATTCTCCAATTAGGTACCATGCTAGTTCAGAATTTCATGTGTGAATATGTTTATATTGGTCAGCTCTTCCAGCGTTTTCATGGTCGCTACATTGCTTCACAATCCCAGCAAGAGGATTTCAATCTAAAGGTTGAGAAGGTTAATCGTTACCTACGTGTTATGACTCAAGAGGTCCCTGCTATCTACTTCTGGTCACATAAAGGGTTTGGTCACAATAAGGTAGAGTCTCTGTATGCAGCAGATGGAGTCCATCTCTCATTCGAAGGACAGTACAAGTTCTATCGCTCAATCAGAGGCGCGATCTTGCATGCTGAAACCCAATATCAGCGTACAAGTATACTACGAGAGGACTTGTAGCTTTGGAGTAGCCTTATGCTTAAAATCCCTTAAAATAGGCCATTTAGTTCACAGTGTTTCAATGTCATTGTAGCCCAGATATAGCATTCATAACTTGGTAGATGAAAAGATACAGATTGGCAACCTACCAGGTAGTTACATGTGATCATAACATTTGCAGTCCTATGTCTTAAATGGTATCATAAGTGCTATGCCAGCAGATATTTTTACTGGAAAAGCAAATAAGCACAACTTCCTGCATTCTGCCAGAGTGTTGGCCAGATGCCAAAAGGTCACAGATAAGAGGGTATCCCTGCCGGAGCTCAGTTGCTCTTTGCATAAGTTCCCTTTTTATCACTGTGAGGGGAGGTCTGCCTTTTCACGCATTTTGCCTTGGTCTTTGTGAGGTAAGGTATGCCCACAGCTTGATTATAAAGGGCCATTCCCTTATACATTTCGCCTTGGTCGTTGTGAGGCAGGGTCTACCCACAGCTTGATTATACAGGGCCACTTCATACAGTTCCCATTAGGAGCCCCATTGACAGGTACTTTGGGCAGTTATAACAAGGTCCTAATTTTTGAAGTCAGCCTGTACCTGTAACAAAATGTCCTTCCGTCTGGTTTCTCTGCCATTTTGCAGGATGCCGAAACGCCAGGCAAAGGGAAAAACAGGGCCAAAGGGCAAGCAGACCAAAAAGTCCAGGGCCGCACCAGCTGCTGGCCGACCGACTGCGGGCCGACCGACTGCGGGCCGACGGGCCGCGAAAGCTACGGATCGAGAGACCGTTCAACAGCCTTCGGATGATCTAGTCCAGCAGCTGACAGCATAAGTCACCGGGTCACTGGCTAGCGTGATCGAACAAACCGTCAGAGCGTCTGTGATGGCCGCTATGAAGGCGACGGGGAGCGCCACTAACGACCCGCGGGAGCCGGTGGAGGATAAGGAGCATGGGCCCCTTGTCCCACCGCCAGCTGCTGTGCGCGGGGCAGCTGCAGCAACCGAAAAGGAAGGCGGCGCTCTGGGGCTACCGGCGGAGACTCCGCCTCAGCCCTCCACGTCCTACAATAGCGGCGACACAGCGACAGGTATAGATTTCACGCGCTTCGAGACTGACACCCTCACTAGCTCTACCCCTATCGACGCCAGAGTACAAGACACGCTCAAGAGCAAGATATGGGCCAATGAGTTTATTGATTTCGCACAGCTCACCCGGCCATACGCAGCAGAACAGTACGGATTGGCAATGATCACCGGGAAGGCGGGAGCGCCATTCCTTTCAATCACTCCCAGGCACACTGGGAAGATCACGACGTTTGAGGAATGGTCCTCGGCGTTCGCGATATTCCAAGCGGTGTATGGAAAAGAAGTTCCCGGCCCAAGCGGGCCACCTTCTACAGTACGGGGAGACGGTGCGCCAAATATCGAAAGAGGGAGGAAACTTCCTTATGTACGACGAGGCATTTCGTCATATGCGCCAGCGGGACAACAACCCGTGGAACCAAGTCTTCCGTTGCAATCAGCGGGCTCCGACAAAACAATGCGGCCTCGCGCGACTAGTCCAGTGTCCGCTATCACCGCTGACTGTACAGACCCACCAAAGGACTGACTGCCTTTCGGGAATTCCTCACGAGATACGAGCTTCCACTTGCCATTCCCAGCCTTCCGGCGGCGGTCGCCCTGTTCGTGTCTTTCCTACACCTGCAAGGATATGCGGCGGGGTCGATTCAGACCAATTTATCAGCCATCGTTTATTTGCACAAACTATACGGCGTAAAGGACCCTACTCAGTCATTTCTGGTCCAAAAAAGCCATGCAAGGAGTGAAGAACTTATGCGTCAGCACAGACGTGAGACTCCCGATCTCCGTCAAACTTTTGCAGTCGCTAGTGGACTCTTTGAACCACACCGAAGCTTCCTAACTGAAGACGCAATTATACAGAGCCAGGTTCACCCTTGCTTTCTTCGGTTTCCTGAGAGTAGGGGAGATCAGGATCTCGCATAACAATTCCCAGAACGTGCTCCGCCTGAGCCAAATTTACTTCGATCGCTCGTCTTCGTGTATGTACATTAATTTTACGTGTTTCAAACATTCGGCCGGAAAACAGACGACCATAAGAATCCGTGAGCGGAAGGACGGTGTGTGTCCAGTGGCAGAACTGAAAAAGTATCTCGCCCAACGCGGGCCACGAGAGGGCTTTCTGTTCGTAGTCCCCGACAGACAACCGGTTTCCAGAGCCGCTTTTGCCTCCCAGCTTAAACGCTCACTTCAGTTTCTTCGCCACGATACCGGCCTGTACAAGTCCCATAGTTCATATATATTTAGGTTATATTTAGGTTCTTGTTGTAATCAAAAGCATTATTCACAATGCTCATTGATTTTCAATGTAATAAGATGATTCAAATACCTGTAGGCCTTGCCTTGCTTATATTCACTGCACAACCGACGGTAGAGTTCGTCGGGCGATTTCGTTTTTAGATATGCGCTGATGTCGTAAAAATAGATGCTTGGCCACTTGAGACAGTCGTTCCCTCCCAGCCACCCATCAGAAAGGGTGAATGGGTCGGGAAGGACTTTCTCACCAATTTTGAGCTTAGACTGGTATTCCAGCAGGTCTACGCGCAGCGCCTGTTCTCTGCTATGGTCCACTGGAATATTTGCTTCCCAAGCAATGAAGGCTCTAAAACATGATATGTTTTATTTTAAGATATCACATTTATCACAAGAGTAAATGTCTGAAAAATGTTTCTTATGAAATACAAACAGAAACTGTACTTTCGATAAGTCAAGTAAGCAACTCATTACATATAATTTGATACTTTACTATCATTTACTACCGAGCTCCAGCTGCCAGCTAGTATTTACTTTACTAGAATTTTATATGAAAAACATATATGCTAACTTATGCAGTAAGAACTCTTCACATAATTGGTTAAATGCCAGTCACATATAGCTCACATAGCAAACAAGGCATCGCATGGATAAATAAAACAACCCAGATAGGATACATATATTGTGAAGGAAAAACTGCCGGCGGATAAATAGATACAACAAAGCATACATACAAACAAAGCACATACACTTATTGATAAATTATGGCAGAAGCATATTATAAAGAAGCATATTATTAAGAAGATCAGCTATTTCCCAAAGCCATGAGAGAAAAAAAACCGAAGAACAAGCAATTATAATTAGCATATTTTTGGTAAGTATGTCAAATCTCACAGCACAAGATTAATTTCACTCATATTCTTACCACACATGTATCTTCCATGAGGATGAAGAAAATTTTAATAATTTATCATTATAGCTAAAGTAAAGTTTGATATACTTCTAACATATCAGATGTGCATAAATTTATACCAAATTCATCATGATTGCCACATTTAAAATAACTTATGAAAGTAGTAGAAGCTGCCCACATTTGATGTAACTTTCATTGGGGGTAACGTTTCCTGGGTGTGTAACGTTGTAGTTTGCGCGCATGCGCCCACGCTACAGCGTTACCCCCAGGAAACGTTACCCCCAATGAAAGTTACATCAAAAGTGGGCAGCTTCTACTACTGATGAAGTCAGCAATATCAATAAAACAATCCAATATTAATATCTTACACTATGATTGCCATATTTAAAATAACTTATAAAGTCAACAATATTAATAAAATAATATAAACTTATTAAAGAAATAAATTAATATACACCGGTATTTATATCATAACGCGATCTGCCTGGCGGCCGGTTCATCAAATGGGCCGTCATTAGGCTTGCTCCTAAGGGGCAGATAATTTTTCAAGGCTATGGAAAACTAGAGTTTAAATGATTCCAGCGTCATTTGGTCCAGATTAGGGGTGCTTTCCTGCATCAGGTCATCAGGATTTTTCGCAGTGCTCATTCCCTTCCCCTTGCCTTTACTTTGGCCTTTTTTGCATGATGCCAACGCAAAGGAGTATATATCTGAAGCAAAAGTATAGGGTTGCAAAAGAGCTTTGGTTATAATAGTGTACGCAACAGGGGCCAGGGTGATTAAGCACTGTGGTTATTATAAACATGGTTACTATATATACACTGTATATACCCACATATATCTCATGAAATAGCTTTCACTTCACAACATTAATTTACTCTATCAAGCAGATATCAGTAAAAGCATGTATTCTTCTTCGGAAGTGAGAAGTGACAGTTGTGATGCCTTTCTAGCTCTAAATTAAAGCTTAAAGAGAGATAGATGCTCTATATCTGTTCTGAAACTATTGGCAACACATTGTAAATACTCACTGTTAAAATAATGCAAAAGTAAGTCACCTTAAACTGACATGCAGAAACACTTCGAAGCGCACTCACTTCCACCTGACGGTCAATGGCACACGTGCCCTTGTTTACTCACCATCTAAAAGTAGGTCAAAATGGTCGCGGAACTGTAAACCCGTGTATCCCCTCTTGCCTTGCCCCCCCCCCCCCCCTCCCACCCCGCCACATATTGTATTAAAGTGTGTCATGACGTCACCCCTCTATCCACCAGCGCCCAGATCCCGTCCCTCTCTCTACCCTGGCAACGACTGCCACAGCTACCGCTGTCGCACATTACGCCGCGCGTGCGCCATGACTGTCAATTGTATTTATATTATTGGTGTGCCACGGTGTTTAAACATACACGCCTGGTTACCACTGACGACATAAAACTGAGTGCCTCTTTAAGACACTCGTACACTTGTACCTTGTAGTCCTCCCTACTACCTACACTGCATGCCCGGTTACCACCTATGACATAGCGCTGCATTGATCGCTCCGGCCGTCATGTTCACAAAAGAGCGCTGGTGCGGATGTGTGTGTATGTGGATGGGAAGGGGTTGGGGGGCTACAGCCCCAGTTCTGTGGCAGTCGGAAGGGGCCAAAGGCTGAGTTCCTTCAGCCACATACCTGTGCTTGGTGGGTCTGAGGCGGTTTTGCGGAAAGCATTTTTGTTTTTGTCTTGTATGGTCTCTGGGGCTCCAGACGGGGGTTTTGTGATGTAACCGTAACAATCACTTGGGCGTTTTACACCGGACAAGCGTTATACACCTGCGTAGTTAGGTTAATGAACCGAGAAAAGGAGAAGACATTTCTGGATACAACTTAATCATCACTTCAACGGGGACAGGGGATTCCACACTAGGTTGGTGGAGCTAGTTCTCCAACGCCTCTTACCTCAACAACGACGGGATCTTGGGGTCTTTAAGAACAAGGGATTGAGGCTCCACTGGACTTTTTCACTCTAATAACTCTGGCATTAGCTGTTACCCCCGTTTAATATGTATGGTTTAGTTTTAATAATTCTATTTGTTGAAGAGTAACAACAACTTAGTCTGTTATATTTAAATGATCCCGAACATTGGCGGGCCTCCCTGGTCTCCCTAGGCTCCTGATTGGCTAAAACGGAACTCGCCCACGCGACGTCATTTTATTCACCACCAATGCAAGCGAAAAGCACAGTCACTGTTTGCTCTTTCATTATTGGTGCTGTACGTACGATCAGTCGTCCGGTACCTGGTGTTGGGATTTGTATTGTGTTGTACAGATACAGATTCACTTACTTCTGGAACGGATTAACGGATCGCGTTGAAGGTTAATCCTTATCTATATATTACGTTATGATCTGAAGGTGTTGAATTGTTTGATATAGATACCTTAAGCAGATTGTTACGACACCAGAGGGCCTTTTTCAGAAGGCGATTTTTAAAATCGACAACACGACATTGGGGCTGCCTTATAATCGACATGCGACACAAGACTTAGCGACACGCGACAGGAATGCCAGTCGTAACTAACAGGCATAAGATGGTCAGTCATAAAAGGTGAGATGAGCGTACCCCATCCCCAGCCCCATGTGACGCTCTTGGTTTTACGCAATAACGCCACACGCCCTAACCATCAAATCCTGAATGGCAATGCACAAACATGCGTGGCGAGAAGCGGTGTTGATGGCGTGAACTTTTTGGAGTATGGGAATAGTTTCTGGAAGTTTCTATCAACTTACTTTGTTATTTTGGTTCAAGTCTTCATTATTACGGCGATAACCTTTATTGGTTTGTCAAGCCAGCAGACCGCCCTGTTCCGTCCGCCATCTTTCCCACCCGGTGGAGAAACTGCGCATGCGCACACTCGTCAAAACAACACTCTTTGCTTGGTGGCACTCCGCACACTGACAGCTATTGACACGCAATAAACGAACGCCACCTGGCGAAAGCCGCTGGTGAAGAATGACCAAATACAAAATGGCGCAATATACGACAAGGAAGTCTAATCTCAACTAAATTGATAGTAACGCTATCCCTTTGTCAGTTCATATGCATGGGGGTTTTACGTTAAATGAGAAGTTTAGATACCATAGCAGAAAGTGACGATGGTTTGATGGATCGTACCATTAAGAACACTTAGTCGCCCACGCAAACCAATCTTCCACCCACATTTTCTGTCTGCGGGTATGGGACTGTTGTGAGGAGCAACAACTGTCTCATATGGGATTAGCCATCCCCTAAATACCACCCCCCCCCCCCGCCGGACAATAGCCCCCGCAGGACAATTTTCCCTCAGTCACAATGATCCCCCAGAAAATCGAAGACAACCTGAATTGTGCACGCCCTATGCCCTATGCTTAACGTAGGGTGGTTTGATCGACGCGATATGACCCCATCCCCTCTCCGCCCCCACCCCCTCCCGTTCGTAGCCTCGGAGACCCAATCCTTTGTGTCTATATCGTCCCTAGCGCGGCGTAAACGTTATTTGCGTTCGTAAAACTACCTTACTGGAGGACTTTGGTCTCTCTACTAACGTTACGTCCGCATCATGTAGTTGCGTCATCTAATCTAGACCAATCGACGCGAGCTTGTTATGAGTGGTCAGTATATCAGCCTAGGGCTTGTTTTTTAGTCTATCAAGATGGCACTTCTCGTTGTATATGGAAATAATGTATGAAACCTGCAACTGAAATCTGCAACCTCACGGATTTTACCGTATAAACAAACCAGACAGTGCCACACGCCATAACATGGGGATGTCGGAGGAGGGAGGCGGGGGGGTATGGGTAGGTGTGACCAGGGGTTGGAATCGTCCTGGGTAATTTGTTTCGGGTGGAATATTTGCGACCAGGAGCGCTCACCGCAGTTCATCATGATCATAACGTATCCGTCCACACACGGCGGGGACCTATATATCATACACAGGTCCCCGCCGTGTGCGGACGGATACGTTATGATCATGATCAACGGAGGTGAGCGTTCGTGTTTGCGACGAGACCTGATACCCTTCAGGTACAGACACGGGGATTGATACATTTTGGCACGAGAATAAAAGGTCTTTCATTGACACTTGTTCTGGCATGTTCTAAACACAGCCGGCCGTCGGCTAACACTAGATGGTCGTTGCTGTCTAGATATTCTGACAAAAGGTACCCGACCACAACCACTAACAAACTTGTGCTGCCCACTAGTGAGCCACGTCGTAGTTAGCTTCCATCGTGTACTGGCCATTTGGTTGCACCGAAATTGCACCGGTGCAGTAAAAAGACCGTCACTTTACAAGTACGGCAATATCATGCCATTTTATTTTCATAATATAACTGACAGGCAAATGTCGCTCTGGATATAGCAATATCTGAAAACTAGAGCATGTCTCACACTGGGATGCAGCATTGACTTTATCACATCACTCCCCGAGTAGCCATCCTGTTGCGATGGCTGTGCTTCAAGCAGCGTATAATAGACACGTTTTTGGCTTATATCCTGACTAATAACATATTCATTTTCATTGTACCGGTGGGTTTCTTGTCCAACTGTAAGCTGCATGTGCACAAGAGCGCCCTACAGCAAGTCCTTTCTATATTTATTTCATGCACTGTATACCACTAAGTCCAACATCGCATGCGGTTGGTAACATGTTGGCTAGTCAGTCGATATCGCCCTTATACCGCCACACTTACTTTAGCTGTATGAGTAAAAGCCAACGGTTCACAAAACTCCCGCAAGCGTGTCTGCATACGTTTAGCACTTCAACGTAAAACCTCAAATCGTAACGCAATGCACGGACTCTTAGGTTGTTGAAAATACTTAGATCCAAGGCAGTGTTTGAGCAGCCAATAACTTGATCCCTTAGAACATTTCGAGATAGGAGACGATAGGTCTATTCATTATACATGTGGCGAACAACCTTTACTTCTGTGGGGGGGGGGGGGGGGGGGCGGGTAAGGGGTATTTCCGTTCATCGGGAATAGTGTTTTCATTTCACCGAGAATGAGGCAAATATTTCTATAAGTCAGTTGAAATTACGCATTCTTGCCATTCCTTTAGGGGGCGGGGGGTATTTCCGCATGGGACACCAGAATATCTAACGATATACCCAAATCCTTGTTTTCTCACTCATAGGCCCCTAGTTATCTAGGAGTGCATTTCCAAAATCTACCATAATCTATTGTGAAAGTTTGCCCCCTTAACCCCACGAGAAGCAACGTATTTTTCATTACACTAAAGAGCAGGGTGCGCGAGGCAGTTGAAACTCGCACTACGAATTATTACCTACATGCATAACAGGGAGTTAATTAGTCTACAATATACAACAAACATAAATGATATATGTTGTTGTTGATTTTATTTCTGTTTCCAAGGCCATCAGGCCCAAAGTACATCATATAAACGAACCAATGAAAACTAAATACAAAATGATAAATGATATATCTTGTTTATTGATGTTTGTACAAAATGCTAAAGTAGGGACCCCTCTCCCTGTTTTCCGCTTGTCGCTGGAACACCAGTACATTTGGTACTATGGATATTATTAGAGGGGAGACATCTCGTTAGGTGAGTGGAAACACCTCAAATTACGGAATGGGCGACAACCCAAGTTAGGGTGATACCGCAAGGTTGGCGTGGTACCCCCCAAGATTGAGGTGGTGCCCCAAGAGATGGTGCCTCAAGTTTGGGAAGGGGAGAAATCTCAAGTTAGTGGAGGAGAGACACGCCTAATTAATGAAGAGGAGACACCACAAGTTGGGGTGATACCTCAAGTTAAGAGAGCGAAAACACCCTAATTTTGGGTGGTACCCCAAGTCAGGGGAGGGGACACGCCTAAGATAGGGGAGGGAAGATACCCCAACTTATCCGAGGGGAGACACCCCAAATTGGGGTGGTAACCAAAGTTTGTGGTGGTACGCCAGATGTGAGGAGGGGACAGAGACCCAAAGGTCAGGGAGAGGAGAGACAAGTGAGTGGAGGGGACGCGCCCCAAACTAGGAGAGGAAAGATACCATAAGTGGGGGTGGTACCCCAAGGGAAGAGAGACAGTTGGGGGTGGGTGGTGTGAAGCCGGAACCAAGGGAACTTATCAGAAGTGACACAGTGCAGTTGCCAAACTTGTTTCTACGGCTTGTGGCCTGCATAAAATGGATTATTATTATGGACTGTTTCATGGCATGCAGTGAATAATACCTATTCAGATCAAGATAGCAACAAATAGCTCATGGAGCATTTCAAGCCAGTTTGGCCGTGGAGAGTGTAGTGAACAATACCAGGGCCATTGGCTGCATGTTTGATGTCAGGTGACCGCCCAGTGCTGAGATATCCACGATCATGGAAAGTCATGAACAAATAGCGTGGGAAGTAAAAAGTCGTGTAAACTACATCTGAGAAATGAAAAGTCATGAAAAATGGCATTATGGAAGTAACAAGTCATGGAAAATAGATTAGGGAAGTAAAAAGTCATGGAAAAATCGTGGAATTTTATCTTACAATACGTTACTCTACTCCCTCTGTTTTTACGATTCATGATATGCCTATTAAGTACATGTTTAATGTGCGCATTTGGAAACAGTATAATATTAGCATAATAATAAATGAAAATAAACTGGTTGAGTCGGATGGCTATGACTGAAGGAGGATGCCATTTTGCCGAGACACTAATATTTTTCGGACCTTTATCATTAGGATGACTAATTTAATTATATATACATGCTATAGATCACGGATATCCTCATGGGAAATTCATGAATTTGTCATGAAAAAGTGATGGAATAGTCGTTTTAATTTTTGGTACCAAATCTGTGTAGGAACCATGAGGGGCTCCCCAGCGCACAGTACATGATTTCAACTCTTTGCGCTTTTCATACAGATGGGGGGAATGGCTGACCCAGGAGATGATGATCCTCCCCTAACGGTGCCTGTTCAGGAAACGCAGGGTAAGCATTTCACAATAAATGTCGATTGCCTTTATCTACCATTCGGGTTATGCACATTTTAAGCGTGTTTATTTGTGGAACAATCCTCGTTACATCAGAAAGATCGATGCAAGCTCAAGGTCGAGATTAAGTAAAATGTTTTCTTTCAGCTGATACATATTAGTTAAAAGTTCAGACAGTTTGTTTAGGGACGCAACTATATTAAAACAATTAAAACTGTTATCTGAATATGTACTGTTTGTTTCTGATGATTACATGGTTCGGCCGATTTACGTGGGCTATATCGTGGGCTATATCATATATCATGTGCTTATATTTTCTTTTTGTTCTTTTCATTTATTTTGAAATTAGTTCTAAGCCAACGTGGGTTGGGTGAAGTGTTATGTGTCTCGTTTATTGTACGTGTATGTATTCATTCCTCCAAGTGATCACAGTCATGTGCGAGAACGTAAATCTATCTATACTCTGTTTCAGCGCCCGCATCCAATGATGACGGGCGAGATTACCCACCGCCTCGGAATGACGGACCCCCGGGTGTTGGCCGTGTCGCTGCCGACGGGCCTCCTCCCGAAATGCCGGGTAAGAGATACCATCCGTCCATTAACAGAATCAGCTCTATGTGGTTAAATAGCTCAAATTTCGTTAAAGTAAATATATCATGCAAACATGTAATTCTGATATACGACGGAAACAACTTAAAAATTAAGCCATTGGATTTATTAACTAATAATACGTCTTACTCTATATATTTGTTATGGATTTAAAAGTAAGGCAGTCATATAGCGTAACAGTCGTTTTAATACTTGTAAGTTAGTTTTTTCCTGGTCAGTTTTGACGTAATTGGTGTGAAATATAGTATACATCTGTACATATTAATTGAAAAGCATTAGATAATTATAATTAGCAAGTGCGTCAAGTTACTATTATAACTGTCCATAACCTTTAATTTTTGCGACATTGTTTATGTCATGTATAAAACAAAAAAAATAATTAACATAGCCAGTTGACAGATGTCTGAGTTTCATCGCTGTAGGCCACTCGCAAGCATCTTATTGTAATTGCAAGTCAGGAAAGGTGATTCGTCTGTTACAATGTTACAAAACTTGAATTATCAATAATATCTTTTAACAACATACTTTTTACCGTTCTCTTGAAAAGATGTATAGAGCATCGTAAGGAAGACAGATAACTTTGTAAGTTATTGGACGATCTTGTAACATACTTATGAACATCTTGGTTTTGGACAAACATTTTCTTTATAATTTTCGGATGAATCTCATGGTATTGCTTGTAAATAACAATTACCATCTTATATTCATAATAGCACGCTAAAGGTAGAAGACTATTGGAGACAAAAAGTGGTTTAGTATGAGCAAGTTTAGTAGCACCATATAAGAGTCTGCTAGCTTTTTTTTGCATTTTTCAAATGCAGGATTTTTGCAGGATTCAAATGCAGCTCCCCATTATTCGATAACATACGAAAGATATGGAAATATAAAACTATAGTATAACATACGTAAGGTTTCACTTTTAAACACCTTTCTGGCCTTTGTAAGGATGCCTAACCCATTAGCTATTTTGCCCTGTATGTATTGTACATGGTCATTCCAAAACTAAACCAGAGTCAAGTTGAACCCCAAGGAATTTTGTAGTATTTACTTGAGTAATAATTTCTCCTGCCATCAGGATTTCGCTCTGCATGGTAATTTCATTACGAGGAGATTTAAATATCATGAACTTTGCCTTCCCAAGGTTGAGAGTGAGTTTGTTTAATTGCAGCCAGTATCTATTTTTTTCCAGTTCAAAATTCAGGGTCGAAGTCACATCGGCAATATCTTTACCCGATATAAAGAAGTTAGAGTCATCCGCAAATAAAATACTGAATAGTTTCGCACTGACCTGAGCAATATTATTAATATCAATTAAAAATAACAGGGGACCAAGAGTAGATCCTTGAGGCACCCCACAGTTGATTTTTGACCTTGATGATTTGGTGTGGTTGTATTCCACATACTGGTACCTTGAATCTGGACAACTGTTAAGCCATTTTAGAGCTACTCCACGAATCCCATACCGTTCGAGTTTCAAAATAAGAATTTTGTGATTAACCATGTCAAATGCTTTTGAAAAGTCTAAAAATACCCCTAGAGTGAACTCTCCCTTATCTATTGCTGAGGCCATTCGATCTGTTAAAGGCACTAGCGCGAATGTGGTGGAGTGGTTAGTTCGAAAGCCAAATTGATTCTCATAAAGCAAATTATACTTGCTAATGTAACTTCAGTCGTTTGTACATTGACTCTTCAAAGATCTTTGACAAAGCAGGAAGAATAGAAATGAGATATAAGTGTGTATACGAAGACATATGTGTAATAATGTCAAGCAACTGTTTAACTACCTTAGGTGCTGTAATGCGATTATGATCAGTCGATTGTAGCGGTAGACATTATGCCATATAGACATTATATTAGACATTATATGTATCTGCACTAGAAAATGCAAGTTTTCTCCTAATTTATGCATACAACATGATGGAATAATGAACGACTTCTGCAAAGTTGCAGGTGCGATAGGACGAAGTGGACCGCAATCGGCCCCCGTGCGCACTGTCATGGCATCAGAGGGTGGTAAGTCGCATTACTTATAACAAGACAAGTTTTTGTGTTAGTTATTCGCACGTTTTAATGCATTTTTCTCTGCTTTAGTCTTCAACATTAGGGATTTATGACTGTCGTTTCAGGTTTACTCGTCTAAAATTAGAGGAACCAGGAAAGTTATGCAATATTCGGTTGAAATTTACATAAAAAAAAGGCTTAAAATGATGGAATAAACTGCGCTGCATTGCACGCAAAATGCAAGTACGGACTTATAGCTGCACAATTGTCAACAGTTTATTATAGGTTAAACAAGTATTTTCTAAAGCAAAAACCCGAAATGCCAAGCGGCGAATGTAATGACTTTTACCAGGATGTGCCTAGCAGTAAAGCGGTCATATTCCCGGTTTGCTGATACTCTTGCTGATATTCTAATTTAAGAATATATATGTGTACAGAATATATAACTTAGTACACGATGTGTGCCGATGATAACTTTCTATAAAGCGACTATATGGACAAAGCGAATTTAGTTTACAAACTCTTTTATTGCGAATATTTGATCTATTTTAACAAACAGGTTCCGCGTGTCCTGTAATATCGTATAATTACCGCTGTGGATACATTGTGATACGATACAGCAAACCATCTCGGGCTAAGAGCACAAAGCGAAAAATAGTCCTACCTAATGTGACAGCGTAAATAAGCAAGTATAAGCGAGATGCTAGCAATTTCTTTAAATATCTTATATTATCGCCGTGCACTATGCAAGGGATTCGTTCGTATAAATTCGCTTTCAAATAATGACAGATAAGATCGCGGCATTAGATATGAAATGGTGGAATAATCCATGTATTCGGGAAATTTGCAGGCGCAGTCGGTGGGACAGATGGCGGGCCGGGGGAGGCAGGTATGTTAAGTTACGTTGACAAGATCAGTAAACTTATCTCTTTATTGTGCAGAATCTGCAGATATACTCCACCGCGTAAATTGTTTTTCCTTTTTCTTTCTTTTTCTGGCCAAAAGGATCAATCAAATAAAAGGTTCCAATTCATAATATTGTTACTTTCCTTTCTTCATACGTAAACCTTGTAATGTCACTAAAGTATGAGAGTCTACATTACTAAACCACATTGTTTTATGCTCTTGGATATCAAGATTTAAATTATGATGTGATTTATATTAATTATTTTATTTATACGTCAATATTTCGACATATGGTATATAACATATACATATACATTTTTGTGATACATAAACAGAGAGACTCGTTCTTATAATTTGCTCCCGTCGTTTCCCCGCGGTGAAAGAACTTTGCAAAATCGTGGGCATATTACATATAGACATAGTATCTTATATTTATTGGGAACTCAAATGAGTTGCAAGCGACAATAACCAAGTGGCAATTCGCTGGATATGACTCACTGATATCCTGTTATACATGGGCATACGTTAATATATACTCGCCTGCATAGTCGTTATCACCTACGATATCACATCTGTGCACTTGGAAAATAATTTATTGCATTCATGTAAATTATGCAACCGTTGTTAGATCAATATAAAACGCCCCATTATATATAAATATATATAAATATCAAGCAGCTTATTAAATTATAAGTAATAGGTCATGATCAGATAGAGCCTACTTATTACTTTCACATGAAAAGCTCACTCTAATATTATCCGCTCAACGTACTGTCTGACGCAACCTGAAGATACTATCCACTACATACTTAAGTGTGCAGACTTCTCAGCACACAGAAACTGACTTTGCGAAGACATATCCTTTCTAAAACTTTAAAATACAAGATTACCCCCTACTAGAATTAATTTTGACATCCTATGCGACCTGCTCCTTCACGGTTCAACTGCATTTACCATTGAAGATAACACATTAATGTTTCAATCTATTTATCGCTACATCGTCAGTTCCAAACGTTTCTCGTGATAGTTTTTCCTAAGGTGCCATACTGATTTGTTCCGGACAGATCAGACATTCAGAGCCCAAGTTTTATAATCCTCTACCTATATCTGCACCACGCCCCACCGACTTGGATAATAGAGCTCTACAACACAGGAACAACAATTATTGCCTGAATTTCTCGAAACCCGTGCCTCGACCTATTGGTATTCCAACGGTCTTGTGACCAGGGTGAAGATTGAATATCTAGCTAGGTCATTGCAGAACCCGTCTGCATATAAGACAATCGCCTCTTGCAATTACACCTGATGGTCGAACGAACAATCCGACCCCTTTCTATGACTTTATGAAGCAACTTTCTTGAGAATTTGTTTTCTGTTTCGTTTTAGGTGGCGGTGCCCACTGCAGGGCGTGCGGAAACACAGAGTGTGACCTGTTCTGCGCCGATTGTCTGCCTCGCCCCAGACCAGAGACCAACTCACCAACAAGTGAGATATTTGATCACACAGGTTTAGGAAATCCATTCCTGTTCGTTTTGCCTCAACATTTCTTGTCATGCTAATGGGTATTCCCGCCACTTATTTATGACCAATATCCACTTCGTGCATTCGAACAAAAAAGATATGCCTCTATCTGTGCTTTTCTTCCTTCCTCTTCCTTCTTCCACCTTTATTCTTTCTTTATGCCTTGATACTTTTCGGTTTTATATGGCAAGGAAATGATCGTATTTAAAGGAGATGTGCTGATAATTGCACCTGTACAAGATGGTGACCTTGCACCTGTACAAGATGGTGACCTTGCACCTGTACAAGATGGTGACGTTGCACCTGTACAAGATGGTGACCTTGCACCTGCACAAGATGGTGACCTATGCATGGTATATCCGGGAGCATACTTAATGTCATTGAAAGCATGCTGGATGGCACGATAACTTGATAAGGACCAGGAAAATGCTTCATAGAATATTCTCTCAAAATACGTGATAGAAAAGGGAATACCATGCAATGGAGCTACTACTCAGTTATCATTTGACAAGAGGGAGCTATTTCCGTTCTATCAAAAGTGGTGTATGCATATGCAAAGTTAAATCTCCACGATAAGCCTATAGATACAGCAAATCTCTTAAAGGCAAACTGTTATATTAACATATAGTCTGCCGAAATAATGGGAACCACGGAAAAGTTGTTCTTAAATCTATGATTTAATTCGGTATAAATAAGGTTAGTGACATGTTTTATGAATGGCATAATCAATGAATTCTTTTATATGGATTCGTAAAGAGACAAAATCATATATATCATGAGATAACATTACTTCGCAAAACTCTTAAGCCCTATAGGCATCTGGTGATAAGCTATGTGACTGCGGAAAATGCTGGGGGGCGGCAGGGAGGGGCACTATTATACAAATCTGGTGGGGGGAATACCTGAGTGCCTTGATGCCTGAGAGAGCGGATAGTTGTGGTGAAAACGCTACCTATAGAGTGGACATTTTAAAACGTAAAACGGGGCGCGGTGAAAAATGAGGGGCTTTATCGCGGAACCCTACGAAACCAAGCACAGTTTTAAGTATCCACCCCTCCACCCCCTCCCCCACCCGCCGGGGGAAAATGCTTGCATTGTTTTAAAAAAGACGGTATTCAAGCAAATTATAACCACTTCTTATCAACAGATTATCAAACATCTAAAGGAAAAAAAACAATTGAATGTTATAAATCAATGTGATATGATTATTGTAGACATCAGTGTTCTCTATGTGAGGAAAGTTAAGGATGTACCTGATTTGAAAATTGCGCAGTTTAGTTTTAAAATGTTGCAGGATCTACTACCGCGTATGAAAAATGTAAAACGATGGCGAATACGAGAATCAGATCCGTGTCCCATTTACAACGCGGTACGTGACATTCCACAAATGTTATTCTGTTGTAAATACGCTACGAAAACCTAGTGTCAGGGGTTGAGACTTCCTCTACTATTACTATTATCGCTATGGAAAATGTGCTAACGTACGGCAATAATATAAATATTATTGAGTATTGTAAGCTATTTTATATATTTAGTACTATCAAAGTATACTACCGAACGCCGAAATATACAACTAATTGTATGAAGATGTCAGTTATATGGGAACGCGTATATTTAATAAGTGGCTTATCAGGCTAAACTTTCTATGCTCTATACATCTTTTCAAGAAAACGGTAAAAAGTATGTTTTTAAAAGTAACTATTGATAATAGAGAAATAGCATTTGGGCTCGTAATTATAACTTGCTTACATTTCTTAACCTAACAATATCTGAATGATTAAACAGTGGTTGTTTATACGGCATTATTGTATAAAAAATCTGTTTAATTTTGTATATGCATATATATTTTTTTGGGGGGGGGGAGGGAGGGGGGGTTTCTTTCTGCACGAGCATATAAGCACCACTTCTTCTCAGTTTGTTAATGCGAATGTAATGTACATGTTTTTTAAATGAAATAAACCTGTTATTAACAAAATTATGTTAATATTAAGTGTGCTCTGCCCTACGTTAAAGCGGAAGCCAAGAGCAGCAATAAGTGATTTTTTTATTGAAACTATGAGACCAAAGGAGTTCATCCCCAGAAGGACATATTTTTTGATTAAACTGATATAGGAGTAATCATCGATTAAACGTTAATCACTGCCTCAGTCCTTGGTGTAGCAAGCTGCATATTACATTATTTCATTAGGTAGGCCCCTTTTTTCTTTTCGTTTACAAAACCACATACGCACGTTCCACGTGTGAATTTATCATGTACACGTACCTCTTCATGGCTCCCGTGATGCAGTGACCCGCGAAGTCTGCTTGATCCTGATTGGTTGGTAGGAGGCCGATTAAATTCTGCGCCCACCGAAAGTGCACTTATGAGCGACAATATGTTTTTTCAGGAATAAAATAAGTTTTTCTCTGCGAATTCGTAATTATAATTGTTTTTGTTTTACGAAACAGATCTTTAGACTATATTTTCTCAT
The DNA here is from genome assembly GCA_964019135.1 of Arenicola marina. NCBI lineage: Eukaryota > Metazoa > Annelida > Polychaeta > Arenicolidae > Arenicola > Arenicola marina. The sequence goes on from OZ025265.1 coordinate 26,768,371, forward strand.
TGGCACTGCCCTAACGGCTGGAATTGGTTTCCCTTTCATTTTAGCAGATTTATACGTGTTTAAAGTGCAAAATGTACAAAATTGTGTGCTTCTTTAAAAGATCACTTCTCCGTGTTGCCTTAGCAAAGCAACGTAAAACACCTAACCGACAATCTGCATTGTACGGCTTGTTGTTTTCGTTAATTTGTGTGCTATATAAATTTAATTTATTCATTTATCAATCGCTATGTAATTGTACCTGTACTAATAATATTAATAATACGTTTATTGTGCACTGTAGGCTCACAGCCTCAAAATACAAATATATGCAAGTAAACATCAAGTAAATAAGGTAACATTTTGAAATAGATTTTTCCCTCAATTTGAACGCATCGCGGAGTAATAGCACGATGTTATATAGGGTGGGGGTATCTATTGACATCATCAAAAAAATAAATTCCCATCGTAAATTGTGCCACTGATCTGTGACATCAGGTAGGTATTTTTTCTTGACGCTTTATACAAAGGGCAAAAAAGCAGATTAAGTGTATCTCCTCTTTTATATTTCACCATTAGTTTTAGAATACATACACAGTATTTCTTCCCTTGGGATTCCTTAATGTCTGCCTTTCTTTATGTTTAGTCGATGTGCGGAACATCGAAATTGGGCCAGGAGTTTTCGTAGATAGCTTTCTTTAATAGAAAATATATGCGGTTCTGTTGTCAAGGTTCTTTTATACTTTCTGTATGTGTCAAGTCGATTATTTGCTTCTAGGGAGTTATGCCAATTTGTATGTGCTCTGTACATCAGTTCACCCTTAGTTGATTCTAAAAATAGATCCTCGTGTCATATATGCTGATGCGTCCAGGTTTCTTCAAATCCCAACTCTAACACTATTATTTGCACTTCAGTGGCCCATGTGAGCCCCCCCCCCCCTGTAATCTAATTCAAATAGCATAATATGTGTTTCTCTTGGGAGAGAATTATCATCATTATTAATGAGCTTCTTCCAGAACTTTGACATCATCATAACACAGATTATTTGGACTGGGTACGTTCCTTCTCCCATATAACGGCTGCATTCGATGTCGATGCAGGTAGTTTTAATATCCATTTGCAATATTTCACTTAAACACGCTCTATAACGTCCTTCACCCTATATCCCCAAATCTCTGCTCCATAGGTTAAAATCGGAAATACTATTTTGTCAAATAATTCGAATTTGATCTTAGGTTCTACCCCACCATATTTGCTATTCGCACATTTAATAAAATTCAAAGCCTTTCCAGCTTGTGCGGAGAGGGTTTACTGAGCCAAGGTCCAGACTAGATTAAGGATAAAGACCCTAGGTACTTACGAAATGATACAGTCTCTATCCTCTTCCTTTTGAAGAACCATTTTTAATTTCTCTTGTGTACCCCCCCCCTCCCCCCCCACCCACCCTCTCTCCCTCCATTCCTGAAAACCATTTGTCTTGTGTAGAATAATTGCTAACCTCCATCTTTTACAGAACTCGCTAATCTTATCAATAAGATTCTGTAATCTACCCATAGTATCAGCTTCTTCAATCATATCGTCTGCAAATAGTAGCACGCACACATTATCATATATATGGCTTATCTGAATCACCGGGAAATCACTCGATCTGCAACATTCTATGAATTCGTTCAGGCAAAAGTTAAAAAGGAAGGGGCTGAGTTGGAACCCCTGTCTGGTTCCTGTATTGCATTCAAACAAATCAGTTAGCGCATCTGGTGTTATTACACGCGACCTCAATTGGTTGTACATTGATTGTAACAGCTCTGATATTCTTCCATGGACACCTTCGGTGAGCATTGTACTGATATTCTTCAGTGCGGACATAATAGTCTTCTTGACATTTATTTTATCTGGGAACATTGAATATCCATTTTAAGAAGATATATTTGTACAGAATATATTATTTGGTACCCGATGGTGCCGATTTTCTATAAAGCGACAATATATGGACAAAAGCAAAATTTGTTCACAAAATAAACTTTTTTAGTGCGAATATTTGATCGATTGTAACAAAAGGTTTCCGTTGTCCTGTGTTATCGTATCATTACTGCTGTGGATACATTGTGATACGACTTACTGGCACACTATCTTTGACTCGGAGTAAAACGAGTACAATAGTCTGACGTAAAATGACAGCGGAATTAAGGAAATATCAGCGGAATTCTAGCAATTGCTTTAAATACGTTATGTTACTGCCGTAGAATATGCATGTGATTTGTTCGTATGAATTCTTTCGCAAATAATGACAGTTAAGGTCGCGGCATTATGCATAAAATAGTGGAATAATCCATGTTTTCGGGACATTTGCAGGCGCAGTCGGTGGAACAGATGGCGGTCCGATGGAAGCAGGTATGTTAAGTTACGTTGAATCAGTGGCCTTATTTCTTAATATGCCTATTTAGAAGTGTCCATAAGGAATTATGTTTATTCGATTGACCTACCATGGAAAATATACTGCACGTAAGACATTTGCAGTGTGTTGGTCTTAAAGTGCCAATTAAGACATCTATCGTGCCATGCTTACCATTACTAATCGCTATCTGAGAATATTACTCATATTCCATGGTGGTCAAAAAGATCATCCATGGTGGCCTATCAAATGTAAGGTTCTAATTAATAACATCGTTACTTCTAGTTTATCATGTGCTAATCTTGTAAAGTCACTAAAGTATGAGAGTGTACATTACGAAACTACATTGCTTTTATGCCCTTTGATCTCAAGATTTAAATTACGAGGTGATTTATGTTCATTATTTTATTTATATATCAATATTTCGAAACATGATCTATAAAATATACATATATATTTTTGTTATACATAAACAGAAAGACTCGTGCTTCTAATTTGCTCCATTCGTTTAGTTTCCCCTCTGTGTAAGAACTTTACGAAGTCGTGGGCATATTACAAAAAAGCAGATTAAGCGTATCTCCTCTTTTATATTTCACCATTAGTTTCAGAATACATACACAGTATTTCTTCCCTTGGGATTCCTTAATGTCTGCCTTTCTTTATGTTTAGTCGATGTGTGGAACATCGAAATTGGGCCAGGAGTTTTCGTAGATAGCTTTCTTTAATAGCAAATATATGCGGTTCTGTTGTCAAGGTTCTTTTATACTTTCTGTATGTGTCAAGTCGATTATTTGCTTCTGGGGAGTTATGCCAATTTGTATGTGCTCTGTACATCAGTTCACCCTTAGTTGATTCTAAAAATAGATCCTCGTGTCATATATGCTGATGCGTCCAGGTTTCTTCAAATCCCAACTCTAACAATATTATTTGCACTTCAGTGGCCCATGTGAGCCCCCCCCCCCCCCCACTGTAATCTAATTCAAATAGCATAATATGTGTTTCTCTTGGGAGAGAATTATCATCATTATTAATGAGCTTCTTCCAGAACTTTGACATCATCATAACACAGATTATTTGGACTGGGTACGTTCCTTCTCCCATATAACGGCTGCATTCGATGTCGATGCAGGTAGTTTTAATATCCATTTGCAATATTTCACTTAAACACGCTCTATAACGTCCTTCACCCTATATCCCCAAATCTCTGCTCCATAGGTTAAAATCGGAAATACTATTTTGTCAAATAATTCGAATTTGATCTTAGGTTCTGCCCCACCATATTTGCTATTCGCACATTTAATAAAATTCAAAGCCTTTCCAGCTTGTGCGGAGAGGGTTTACTGAGCCAAGGTCCAGACTAGATTAAGGATAAAGACCCTAGGTACTTACGAAATGATACAGTCTCTATCCTCTTCCTTTTGAAGAACCATTTTTAATTTCTCTTGTACCCCCCCCTCCCCCCCCCACCCTCTCTCCCTCCATTCCTGAAAACCATTTGTCTTGTGTAGAATAATTGCTAACCTCCATCTTTTACAGAACTCGCTAATCTTATCAATAAGATTCTGTAATCTACCCATAGTATCAGCTTCTTCAATCATATCGTCTGCAAATAGTAGCACGCACACATTATCATATATATGGCTTATCTGAATCACCGGGAAATCACTCGATCTGCAACATTCTATGAATTCGTTCAGGCAAAAGTTAAAACGGAAGGGGCTGAGTTGGAACCCCTGTCTGGTTCCTGTATTGCATTCAAACAAATCAGTTAGCGCATCTGGTGTTATTACACGCGACCTCAATTGGTTGTACATTGATTGTAACAGCTCTGATATTCTTCCATGGACACCTTCGGTGAGCATTGTACTGATATTCTTCAGTGCGGACATAATAGTCTTCTTGACATTTATTTTATCTGGGAACATTGAATATCCATTTTAAGAAGATATATTTGTACAGAATATATTATTTGGTACCCGATGGTGCCGATTTTCTATAAAGCGACAATATATGGACAAAAGCAAAATTTGTTCACAAAATAAACTTTTTTAGTGCGAATATTTGATCGATTGTAACAAAAGGGTTCCGTTGTCCTGTGTTATCGTATCATTACTGCTGTGGATACATTGTGATACGACTTACTGGCACACTATCTTTGACTCGGAGTAAAACGAGTACAATAGTCTGACGTAAAATGACAGCGGAATTAAGGAAATATCAGCGGAATTCTAGCAATTGCTTTAAATACGTTATGTTACTGCCGTAGAATATGCATGTGATTTGTTCGTATGAATTCTTTCGCAAATAATGACAGTTAAGGTCGCGGCATTATGCATAAAATAGTGGAATAATCCATGTTTTCGGGACATTTGCAGGCGCAGTCGGTGGAACAGATGGCGGTCCGATGGAAGCAGGTATGTTAAGTTACGTTGAATCAGTGGCCTTATTTCTTAATATGCCTATTTAGAAGTGTCCATAAGGAATTATGTTTATTCGATTGACCTACCATGGAAAATATACTGCACGTAAGACATTTGCAGTGTGTTGGTCTTAAAGTGCCAATTAAGACATCTATCGTGCCATGCTTACCATTACTAATCGCTATCTGAGAATATTACTCATATTCCATGGTGGTCAAAAAGATCTTCCATGGTGGCCTATCAAATGTAAGGTTCTAATTAATAACATCGTTACTTCTAGTTTATCATGTGCTAATCTTGTAAAGTCACTAAAGTATGAGAGTGTACATTACGAAACTACATTGCTTTTATGCCCTTGGATCTCAAGATTTAAATTACGAGGTGATTTATGTTCAATATTTTATTTATCAATCAATATTTCGAAACATGATCTATAAAATATACATATATATTTTTGTTATACATAAACAGAAAGACTCGTGCTTCTAATTTGCTCCAGTCGTTTAGTTTCCCCTCTGTGAAAGAACTTTACGAAGTCGTGGGCATATTACATATAGACATTGTATCTTATATTTATTTGGAAGTCAAATGAGTTGCAAATAACAATTAACAAGTGGCAATTCGCTGGATATGACTCACCGATATCCAGTTATACATTCAGATTATGCAACCGTGGTTAGATTAATATAAAACGCCCCCTTATATATAAATATCTATAAATATCAACTAGCTTATTAAATGATAAATGATAGATCATGATCAAGATAGACCCTACTTATTACTTACACTTGAAAGTCAGTGTTGCAAATATTATGAATCTTTTTTATATGATTAATAATTAGACATATTAAGTACATTTCTTTATGTAACTAGGGTGAATAGTACGTCCATGAATGCTTGCCATTTGCCTTCAAAGCAGATCCTGCTTTTGGCGTAGATTAATCATTTGGTGGATAAGATAGGGCACAACTTTTGCCCTGTTATCATGGAAATCTGGCTCTGCCAAGCCGCACCATAGTGTTGTAATTGCGTTCAGGCCCCTCAAAGGCTTTGGGAAATTAGATTCAAATGTAATATAGCCTTTTTTGGCCTCACTAAATACTAGAATTAACTGTGACATCCTATGCGACCTGTTCCTTCCCGGTTCATCTGCATTTACCATTGAAGATAACACATTAATTTTTCAATCTATTATTCGCTACATAGTCAGTGCCAAACGTTTCTCGTGACATATTTTCCTAAGGTGTCATACTGAGTCTAGCCCGGCTGTTCAATTATGTCACAGGACTGATTTGTTTTTTGTCTTTTCATTGCTGTTAATCAATTACAAGTTCTATCGGAGGTGAACATGCATTGATATGTGAATTCGCTGTGGCGAACCTCTTAAAACAAAGTTATATACAAAACAAAATCTATACAACAACGTTCCAATTAAATGCGGTATCTAGCGCCAAGCGTTTCACCCTCAATCAAGCCTATATTTTATTCAGCTATGGGTATATATACATTTCAGCGGAGATACACCGGCATTAAGATGTCCCATGGTAATTGTCCTTGTTAGCTATTGGTTCTAGTTATATTTCGTTCGTTACTTAATGTTGACGTTTGTTGCAATTGTTTGTTTCATGTTGTGGCAATTTCTTTACGTTCCTAACGAATGTTTGTGTTTTGTGATCTTATTTGGTGTGGTTTGAACAACCCCCAACCAAAAGTATAAAGTGAATGTCAAGATCAACTATGTGGATGTACAAGCATCAGACCAAAGATCCAAAGATAAGGGCTCGAATACTTCACCTTACTTTATTAATGAGACGGATCAGACATTCAGAGCGAAAATTTTATAATCCTCTATCTGCACCACGCACAATTATTGCCTGAATTGTCTTGTGACAATGGTGAAGATTGAATACCTAGCTAGGTCATTGAAGAACCCGTCTGCATGTAACATAATTGCCTTTTGCAGTTACACCTGATGGTCGAACGGACAATCCGAACCCTTTCTATGACTTGATCAATTTTCTTGAAAATTCGTTTTCTGTTTCGTTTTAGCTGGCGGTGCCGAGTGCCTCGGCTGTGGTGATACTGGCAGTACACACTCTTGCCCCTGTCAGCGGTTCAGGCTCTGCCGCCGATGTCTGCTGTATTACGGACCCAAAGCAGACTGCGTATTCTGCAGATTCGGGGCTATTTATGTGAGTTCTATTCGATCATAACTTTGCCTAAGTTTAGGATATCCGTTCCTGTTCGTTTTTCCTCAGCATTTCCACGCTAATGAGTATGTTATATATAGTTCTACGTGACCTCACCTATGATTATCAGACGTTCTATATCGTACCTAATGTGATTTAATAAATATATTTTAATAGACCATTTTAGTCTTCAATTGTTTTATTTCAATTCTTTCAGAAGTGAAGGATGGACCTATCTTCCTGGGAAACGGCGCCTACTAAATTGGTTCTTTTATGCACCCCACGCTCCGCTCCACACAAAATGCACTTGACATAGACTATTAGCGTCACATCATCCCTGGAATACAGCATGTTTTTCATATCAATGTTCTATCACTGTTGTGTAGTTTGCATTTGGCATTGCGTACGCGAATACATTTGGCTTCATGTTTTTGACCTCCATCGATTTAAACAGTTGGAAAAACACTACGTGACCCTAATAATATTAATATATAAATTTGTCGATAAGCGAATCACATTCATTAAACAATTATTATTATTAAACACAAACATTTATTAAAGTTTTCATTTTGGCCTATGACTTTTTTTGATTTCGGAGTCGGGGTCGGAGGCAATATTTCATTGCCGAACGTCCTCTGTACAGATTTTCGGTCGGGCCATGAGAAACCTGACTTTACCAGGGGTGATTTAATGCGCCAACACCTATCCCAACCCGCTACCCACCATAAGTTCATTAAAACCTCTCAGTTGCACTATTTTGAATTTACAATAAACCTTTGCTTCGCTTTTATGTGTTGTGTTGATATGTAATTTGTTTATGTAGTGAGCGTTAAGTGTAAGGCGGTAGCAATAACAAGCAATACGACCAAGATTAAAAACGTTAAGAGGCGACATTTGCGATCTTGCTGTCGCGTTCTCGCGATCTCGCCCTCGCCTTCCGAGGCTCGACTATATCCCTGGGCCCCGCCGATGGCTCCGAGCGCCGCGCGATACAGGGTACAGGGATATGACTCCGGGCGCCGAGCCGGCGGCTCTGGGTGCGGGCTATGGCTCCGGACTATGGCGCCTGGCTATTTCTCCGGGCGCCGGGTTATGGTGCCGGGCTATGACTCCGGGCGCCGAGCCGGCGGCTCCGGGTGCGGGCTATGGCTCTGGACTATGGCGCCGGGCTATTTCTCCGAGCACCGGGCAATGGTGCCGGGCTATGGCTCCGGGCGCTGGGTTAAGGCTCCGGGCGCCAGGATATGGCTCCAAACGCAATAAGGATACGGGCGCCGGGCACCGGGCTGTGGCTCTGGTAGCTGGGCTTTGGCTATGCACTAAATGGCACATTATTAAAATATATAAAACTATGTGCCATATTTTTTTGTTCTGCAGCAACGATAGGAGTAATTATCTCATACTCGCAGGGAACCTCTAGGGACCCCGGGCTCTAGGTCACGTGGGCGATGAGTCACACGGTGTCACATGACCGACGTGCACTTGATTTCCGCCCGCCATTTTTCAAAATGTATATTGCTACCATTATATACGAAGATGCGAGATCATTGGTTAAGCAGGGAGTGAAGCATGTCTGCCTCGGGTTGGGTTCCACCCCAACAAGAAGGGGGGCTGTCAGACATACCTCGCCCCAATGAGGCTATATTCCATGCGTCAGCTCAAATATGAGCTGACGTGCATGTGCATGAGACTGGCAGTCATACTATTTCTCCTGTTCACATGTTACAAAACATCGCATAATAAAACTCTGTTCCAGCTATTATAAATTCAACACATCGAACACGTACTCGTTACCACCTTTCTCAAAAATACCAAATCATGTGAATATTTACATGAAACCTTCACCAGTCTATATTTAGCATATTGAACCGGAACTTTCATCTACGTCACTTCGCGCGAAAACTACCGCAAATCATAGCGTCATCTTCCAAGCAAACTAACCAACCCCGGGGTGCGTACCTTATGACTGTCGACCGCGGTAGCACGCCATACGGTGCGACATATACGAATTTGAACTTTGCGGATTGGTCAAGGACGGTTGGCTCTAGTTCAGAAAAAAATGTCTCATAAATATTCATGACTACCCACAATAAATTAGAAACTAACTTAGATTAGTAATCGACGGTTGTTGCGATTGGCAGCGATGGCGGCAAACTCGTTTGAATGATCAGAGTAAAATGGTTTTATTTCTGCCGAAATAAATCATAATATATTTTTTTCCGGTTATTTTACGAAGTTCAAATCTCAAGCATAATTTTAATCGCAAGCCAACCAGCGAATATGGATAATATATTCATTACATTAGATCCAAGTGTCTCATGGTCGCAAAAGACGCGCCGAGATTCGTGTGACGTACAACAATTTTCACAGCTAAAATAGTGCTGACCGTTAAAGCAGCCTACTTAGATGCGCCTTCTTAGATTTTTTACAGTTGAGACTAAAAGTATCTCAAAATTATGATGCATATGTTTTATATCTCTTTGAGTCCGTGAAACAACAATTTCAACTTAAACCTGTGCGGTTTATTGATAATGCGCGCAGACGTCCCAGCGAACCGCTGTCGACATCACACAGACTACCGAACTGCGAACAGGCGCGCAGGGACATAAAGCCGGCCACCAGCTACTGCTCCGGTGAACAAATTTGCTTCTCTCCGGATAGCCCACAGGCTTTCAGGGTTTAAATTCAAGACAGAATAAACTATTTTGACATGGAGAAGAGGATGGTAATGCCCAAAATTACAGAATATTTAACGTAAGGACGCGGATAGTAAATAGTAAACCGAAAGTGGGGGTATCGTTCGCTGAGAGCGACGCAGTCTAACCTGATAATATTAAACTAGGGGTCTGGGGGTAAATGGCGCCACGCGACACAGGTATTTTTTTTTAAATCGACACTGAGACTTTCGAAAAATCCACACTAGACACTGGTCACTGGACCACCGCTTCCAAACCCCATAACTCTGGACGCCGTTTCTTTTGGAAATAGGCCTAAACCGTAAGTATCGATGCATAACAAAAATCCATTACTTATCAATATTTTATAATACACCACTTAGATTCCGCTGCTATTTCCAACTTAGGGTCAGTTATTTAGTGGATATATCTTCAACAAAAGAAAATAGTTCGCTGTGGTTAATGCTAAGTAATGGTCAACATTGCGGTCTGTGCGTAACTTCTCGGAAGAAGACTTGATAGTATATGGCCAGGAATAAAGATGCATTGATACTTCAAGCCCCCCTACCCACTGTTGTCAAATAATTTGTGAACGCCGTGGTACCATATTGCACAGCAGCTCCCCCCCCCCGGTCGCACGTTGTCATTGAACCCCCCCCCTCCGCCCCCCCCACCCCCGGGCGTCCAAAAAAATTGAAGACCCCATAGGAGCGTTACCCCCCCCCCCCCCCACACACACCCCCGCCCCCGGTGGCAAGTTACTATGTCCCTCCCCCCTTCTCAAATTCATCCATCCGCCTAGAATGTGGAACATTCTGTTGTGCCCCACCCACCCCCCTCCTGCCCCCCCTTTCAAGGATTCTTGCACACGCCCCTGCCACGCACTACTTAATTACTGGCTGTTACCAACACGCCAATGGCCCATTATCACGGCTAGACGGAAGGTTGGTCGGTTGTATATTCAGGACGCGTTAACCACTTTTGGTCTTATCGGGTGAATTGGGCGTGTTTTGTATTTTTGCTTTAAATACAAAGTTTAATCCCAATTATGTTATTATTAAGATAAAAGCTTATGGGATATGCCATTTAGCCAATACTGTTAATCAGAGTCTCTCGATTTTTTTCTATATCCTCTCCACCCCCTCCCTTCTTGGGGGTAGATCTGTTCCTCTGCAGGTAAAGGTGAATCCATCTCTCTCTCTCTGACCAGTAGCAGCAACCAGACAGCAACGGAGATTGCGACAGAGAATCAGTTCTCTCCCCCTCACTGACGCATGGCTGCATTCGGGCAGAGAAATGTCTCTCTCTCTGACCAGTGGCATTCGCTCGTACATGTATTTACTTTTGACAGCGTGTTCTCCTTCCTATGTCAGGAGAGATGACCTGTTTGTCCCTAATCTACCTGTTTTTTCTATAGATCTATATAGCTAAACAGCTTGGCGCTATGTTGCAATATGCCCTGTTCACACGATGCAATACGTTGTAAAGTTCAATGCAAGAAATCAAGTTTTCGACCAACTAGTAAGATCGCATCGTAAGATTAGCGCATGTTCTAAAGTTTCGATCAACTTCAGGATTTGAGAATTGTCAACCAATCAGCGTCGAGCATTTTAGCCAATCAGCGTTGAGATGATCACGTTGACTTTATGGTTTGCACACTGACAATGATAATGTATGTGTGGCTTGTATGCATGACGATATGACGCTCGATGCCCTAATGATATGTTCGTGAGATGGTGGTAGTGAAAATCGTTGAATCGGTCGGTACGCGGTTTGACCCTGTGAACTGTTGGCCGACGGATACATCGACCGTTGTTACGACTATTGAAGGACTGATCGTACCGTGTAAACCCGGCATAAGGGTACGTGATGTTACATTGGACTTCATAACTTTTATGTAAAGATAATACATATCTAGTTACCATATGTAATCTTGCGTAAGAGTTCGATGAACCAGGTATAGTTACTTCGATATATTATAGCCTATTTTCACGTTTCAGTCCGTTGCAAATAAATGGCCTGTTAACCCCAACACAGTTTGTTATCTTACATCATCAACAAGCTCCAGGGAGGCTGGGTGATGAACAAGACCGACTAGAGAATAAAACCTTTAATTGTCAAAGTGGAAACAAGCCAGCTGACAGCGGTGTGTTTCAGTAACAGGGAACAGTCACACACTTTTCGTGTCACATTACGTCGAACATTTGCTCCAACACAGACAGAAACATTGACTTTTGTGACATTATTCTGCCTTTTTCCTTTGAGCCACTAACATCGCCGCTTTGATTGCCCCACGGATTTACTCTATGTGCAGATCATGAAGAACTTGTGTGAGTTTATCGATAATAGCCTCTCTATCCTGCACAGCCTGCAAGATCTGTTAACCAAGAGATTTAACTTGACCATTTCACCATCCGTATAGTTGACCTTGCAAAATTTGTGGGGTGGTATCATCATAACGGATTGGACTATCAGTGAAAGTGATCACATATTGAGAATAACGGACGATTTTACTCTCGAACTCCCTTGCTTCATTAAGGCAATTAATACAGTGCATGCCGCCATTCCTCTTACAATAGCCACACCATAGATACATTACTAGCTTCAGACAAGAAACATAATAAGGTTCTCGAACGAACATCCTGGGCTTTCTCAAATCTGGCGCCGTGTCCCATTTCGTCTATCCGAGCTTAGCAGATAGGCCACAAATTGTTGTCATCCATAGCTGCTACTGCTCAGGTACATACACCCTGAAACACAAGCGCCAGTCTGAGTACAAAATAACATTTTATCCATATTTTATCCTAATACGGACTACGGTATTAAGGGATTCAAACGGATATATAACGCTGTTTATTTAGATTTCCTCGCCAATTAAGGTGTTTTCGTTGGTTTTCGATATGCTTGTTCGTACGGTTTTCAAGAGCAGTTTCACTCCTTTTCTCTCTATAGGTCTGTATAGGTATGCGTGTCCTCTCGGTAGTTCTGTATAGGTCTGCTCGTCCTCTCTCGGTAGGTCTGTATAGGTCTGCTCGTCCTCTCTCGGTAGGTCGGTATAGGTCTGCTCGTCCTCTCTCGGTAGGTCTGTATAGGTCTGCTCGTCCTCGCTCGGTAGGTCTGCATAGGTCTGCTCGTCTCCTCTCGGTAGGTCTGTATAGGTCTGCTCGTCCCCTCTCGGTAGGTCTGTATAGGTCTGCTCGTCCTCTCTCGGTAGGTCTGTATAGGTATGCGTGTCCTCTCTCGGTAGTTTTGTATAGGTCTGATCGTCCTCGCTCGGTAGGTCTGCATAGGTCTGCTCGTCTCCTCTCGGTAGGTCTGTATAGTTCTGCTCGTCTCCTCTCGGTAGGTCTGTATAGGTCTGCTCGTCTTCTCTCGGTAGGTCTGTATAGGTCTGCTTGTCCCTTCTCGGTAGGTCTGTATAGGTTTGCTCGTCCTCTCTCGGTAGGTCTGTATAGGTCTGCTCTTCCCCTCTCGGTAGGTCTGTATAGGTCTGCTTGTCCTCTCTCGGTAGGTCTGTATAGGTCTGCTCTTCCCCTCTCGGTAGTTCTGTATAGGTCTGCTCGTCCTCTCTCGGTAGGTCTGTTTAGGTCTAAGTTTGTGGCAGGGCAGAAAGGTGTCCCTTTTCGGTAGAACCGTTATAACCCAATCAGTGGTCATTCCTAAATTAGTCTACTTAATGTCTGTATTACCGAGTGGAAAGCCTCTCTCCTTCAAGCACATACAGAGAGACATGTTTTTATTTCCTGTGGGACGGAAAACCGGACAAAATAAAGCGCACTGCCATGTACAATAAGAAAACCCTTGGAGGTATGAATGTGACAAACTGAAAGCCGCCTGGGTCAAACGATTTGTGTCAAATGAAGCTCTCTCGTGTTTAATAAGCGGTCACTTTGGATCAATCGGACAATTATTTTGGAAATGCAATGTGCACGTGAAAGATGTTGTAAACCTCCCAAACATATTAAAGGTACCTTTCTGTTTAATGTCGTCAGTTCATGGTGTGAGTTTAACTTTCATGAGGTATCTACTAAAACAGACGTTTTAGAGGAAGTAATGTGGTTCAATTCGTCAATTAAAATCGAAGGCCAACTGATCGCTCTAGAAAACTGGTTAACAGCGGGAATAATGTATGTAAAAGATTTAGTTACACTGGATGGTGCACTACTGCCCTATGATGACCTTTAGGCGAAGTACAAACTAAAAAACAAATATATTGCATTACTATGAGGTGGTTCACAGTCTACCGGAGAATTGGAAAAAAAAGTTATATAATGCGGACAATCCTGTTGTATCTACCGATAGTTGTCCTTATGTGGCGTACAATCAACCCACAAGAACATGAAATAAATGCGGTTAAAACATGTAGATGACCGAGGTGCACGTTACACACTATTTGTACCGGTAATCTTTGGTAAGATATAAAGAAAGAATACGTCAACTACGAAGCTTGATGCAGTGTAATATATAAGGAGAGGCCAAGCCAGGGGACACAGATGTGTTTTAGGATCTGTAAGTGGGGGGGGGGGGGGGGTGCACGTGCCCCTTGTGCCCCCCACCCTTCCGTGGTGTCAGTTCAGCAAAGCCTTATAGATAACCTCCTGCGTAATTTATCGTCCGCCTCCGTCTCCGATGCCTCCACCCTGAACGCGATGAGCGTGCCTAAATCCGCGAAGATACGTCCTGGGGAAAGGGGTGGGGGACTACATTGGTACCGTTGTGGGGGTATGCCGCCCAGGTCTTAGAGAGCATATGGAGAGCTAGAAACAAGTAGAAGATTTTGTGGTCATTGAGAGAAAAACAAATGTAGTTAAAAAATGCATACAAAATAGACACTATCATTCATGACAATGTATATGGGATTAATTATGTGAACACTTTTGATATCAACTGGAATATATAGTCAAGAGCTGCAATGTTGATAAAACTGCAGTCTCAAATGGGCACATCGAGGGAAATTGTAGGTTCTGCTCCGAGGATTAAGAGAAAAAAGGCCAATAAAGCGGTCGTTTGGGCGGCACATATATATATATATACCAAACTATATGTAGTGCCCCTCCTATAAATATATGAAATTATGGGCCATAATTTTTTTTGTTGTGCAGCAGCGATAGGAGTGATTGTCTCGTATATAGGTTGGGGAATAAAACAGTGCCCCGCCAGGCGGCGGCCTTTCTAGTAAAAAGGTTCATATATGTAAATTGGTTATTAATAAAAAAAAATGTAAACCCAATTATCGTGTTCTGTCGTTGCTAGCAGAACGAATGCTTTGCTTGATTAGAGCAATGCTCGGTATGCTGGCCTTGGTTAAAACACTTCGTCCATTGTTACCTGTGTCACTTGTTTGGCCTTAATAAAGATTCTTCAAACAATATGTATAATACCTTATCGGTGGATTTGGACATATGTAGAAAGCAGTATTCACACTACCGGGTGCCGGGAATTTTTGCCATTGGATATTCAATAGTGACATTTAGGTGCATTTTGGGCCATGGTGAACCGTATAGATTCTCCAAAGCAGAATACATTATACAAGTTTAGCTCACGAAAGAACTCAACCTGTTGTTTAATATTGGTTTAGTACATTTATTAGGAGAACCCTGGTAATAAGGGTGTTAGTTGGGTGTGGAATTTCAGTAATACGTCTGAATATATTCGGCCATGATAGTCGACGAATGATATTTTTTCAGAGAATCAAGACTATATTGAGCTCTTGTTGTGTTCGCTTAGTAAGGACGAAACCGTTTGCGAACTGTTCAACTGGTCTTGCTCCGTAGAGATGTACAGGTGCGGATCCCGAAAATCTGGATAGGGGGGACCGGTTTCAGGGTCGGATCCAGAGATGCTGGATAGGGGGGGGGGGGGCGGTTTTGGTTTTCATGTGTTAAATGGTATAAATTATAGAAATTTCGGCCCTAAAAGGTGGGGCCGGGGCCGGGTCTTGATCCGCCCCTGATGCATGTGAACAAACTGTTACCATACCAGGATTGTCATGATGCAATCTACTGCCCATTGTTGATTAAATCGTGAAATATGGCACAAGTAGCTAGGTTAGTGCTATTTCATATAAAATAACAATTCTTGTCCTGAGTACCAGAACGTGATCTGCAATGGGCAACTTATTCCGTGATTGTCAACTTGCACGATTCTTATTTCGTGATGCGGGACTTTTAAGTTTGTAATCCGAGAGGAGATACCCCTCTTACCGCCCCCCCCCCCCCACTTCCCCCTCAGCCTAGACACGCAAATGTTTAAAATATAAACGGCAGCTATACTTGATACAGTCACAATCGTGTTTACAACGCGTTGCTCAGAAGCGTTTTTGTTTAGAGTGAGAACAGCTGACGGCTGATGAACAAGACCGACTAGCGAGTCCAGCCTTTATTGTCAAAGTCGTAGGCTAACATGAAAGCTGACAGTGGTATGCGCATGGGTGTAGGCCTATCAATGTCGGTGTCTCGGTAGCAGGGCACCGTCACACACCTTTCGTCACACATGTACGTCGAGCAATTACCCCAGTTTAGTAGCTCCCGATACATTTCAACATATTACTTGGTCTACCCTTCTGCGTAAATGACACGATATAGCTCCACACACTTAAAGCGCCGTTTCCGTGAGTTCGTAGTAAGTCTGATAATCGCCAGAGGGCACCACATGTGTTTGGCGTTAGTTGTGTCCGCAAGATGGCACCACTTTCAACGCGTCCAGTTCTGATCGATCGATAAAATGCCCGCAATGATGGTGAATATTCGCACATACAGTCTCGTTCGCCAAGACTTTCGGTTTACCTATTTTACCTCACATGAAAAAAATTGACTTACAGCTGCATATACTTCAACACAGCGCGTGTGTTTGTTGGGGACAAAAAGTCTCGCGGCCTGGTATTGTGAACTGCATAGCACTATATTAAGGGCGTGTTCGATTTGGACGAAAACCTTTTCAAAACTTTTTACAGGACAGGGCCTGTTTAGTGTAATCAGACAGGGCCTGTTTAGTGTAATCAGACAGGGCCTGTTTAGTGTAATCGGACAGGGCTTGTCTTCTATTGTAATCGGACAGGGCCCGTCTATTGTAATCGAACAGGGCCTGTCTATTGTAATCAGACAGGGCCTGTCTTTTGTAATCGGACAGGGCCTGTTTAGTTATTTATGTAACGAAGGCCAGCTACGCCAGTAAAGGGGGTCACATTGTTTGCGTTAGATTTTTTAGCTCTCCATTAACACAACATTTAACATGGTTACTGGGGCTCATCCTGCAAATGCCACACCGTAACGCATTTTGAGCCAAAATACACAAAAGGCGATCCATATCAACACGTTCGACCATCGAGAGTTAGGCACCGTGTCCCATGTCTTCCAACCTGGCTTGAAATATGTTGTCTTTGTTGTCCGGATTCATAATACGATTATTGAAAAAATGCACTTCTGAATAATGTACCTATCGCAATATATACATGATTGGGTTAAACATTGCAAAGTTTCATAATTATATATCATTTGAGACAATACAACCCTGCGAAACATTAGAAAATATAATTATAGTCTGTGCGGTAAGCATGAATTATGTTATGTAATTGATAAGACTCTTTCCGCAATTATTCTTTACCTTGTTTTCTTTTTTACTTGTAATTACTTGTAAAGTACATATCTGTATTTTTATGTTAATTGCTAAATAAATAATTTTATTTGCGAAAACATGCGAAAACAACATATATATGAAGATATTTATTAGAATGAAGCCCGTTTACTGGAAGAGTTGCGACAGGCGACCACGATAGGCTCGGAACAAGACACTGAGACAGCTACGGGTGCTGAGGGAGACGGGATGACCGCCGAGGAGGGCGGTCACGACCAGGAGGGCGGTCACGACCAGGAGGGCGGTCACGACCAGGAGGGCGGTCACGATCAGGAGGGCGGTCACGACCAGGAGGGCGGTCACGACCAGGAGGGCGGTCCCGACCAGGAGGGCGGTCACGACCAAGAGGGTGGTCACCACCAGGAGAGCGGTCACCACCAGGAGGGCGGTCACGACCAGGAGGGCGGTCACGACCAGGAGGGCGGTCACGACCAGGAGGGCGGTCACCACCAGAAGCGCGGTCACCACCAGCAGGGCGGTCACCACCAGGAGGGCGGTCACGACCAGGAGGGCGGTCACGACCAGGAGGGCGGTCACGACCAGGACGGCGGTCACGACCAGGAGGGCGGTCACGACCAGGAGGGCGGTCACCACCAGGAGGGCGGTCACCACCAGGAGGGCGGTCACGACCAGGAGGGCGGTCACGACCAGGAGGGCGGTCACGACCAGGAGGGCGGTCACCACCAGGAGGGCGGTCACGACCAGGAGGGCCGTCACGACCAGGAGGGCGGTCACCACCAGGAGGGCGGTCACGACTAGAATGAAAGTTACGACGAGGAGGACGAGTGTTTAATTAGATATGCCAGAGAGCTTGAGGGGTCTGGGCAACCTATCTAGCACTGTAGACCAGCTTTGATTGACATAGATGATTAGAAAGAAGTACAATTAATCCTCTTTTTGACATTTTAAAAATTTTAGTTAACAAACAGTCGTGTCACATTAAACATGCCATTTATATATGATGTGGCAGTAGACCTTGTCGAAATACAATAAAATGGTATCGCTTCATAACTTACATTGTGCGTGATCAACTTGGTGCCAACTGATCAGTATTTTCGGTGTCAACCACTACACTAGGGACTACAATGAATCCAAGCGTAGCCTGCCATTCATTTTTCAGTGCAAATGGGAAATAGAAAAACGCAACCTTATTTTCCTTCGCCTATATCAAATCGGGTAATGGGTTAAAGGTACATCTTTCCTTCACCCCTTTTCTATTGCAAAACGAGAATGCAAAGTGCAAAACAACCCCATTTCCTATATCTCATTTTCATGTGGTGACTCGCGCACTGAAAACGGACAACCAGGCAGGGTGGGGGCGGGGGTCGGGGTTTGGGGGTGGAGAAAGTTACAAACGGGTTGACTGCTGCTGCTTGTAGGGTGCGAAAGCGTACGCACGGCGACCGACCGAGTACCGCCATTTCGGTACCAACGGAGGGCATAGAACTGTTAGATAGAGTTGGGAAAGATCAAATCTGGCGCCCCAAACCTCCCGACAAGCAGCTTTGGTGCTCGACCCCAAGATATCAATCAAGCTAGGCGCAATGTTACCAAGCCTGCCAAGCAGACTGTGCGCGCCCCGTGATAAGTTACGAGACTGGCCTGGCAATATAGATGGACCCCGTGAGGAGGGGGGGCATTATTACACCCAACTGGTGGGGGGCGGGGGGGGGGGTTGTCCCCGAGTGCCCCTGAGAGGGGGGCGGGGGCCGTTATTACACACACCTGGCGGGGGGTGGGGGAGGGGGTTGGAGGCGGGGGGCCCTGAATGTCTGAGAGCGGACATTAAAAGAATATGTTGTTGTTCGCTAAACTGGTTTTCCGATATATGTGTTCTAGTCCTAGATTGGAAATAATTTCTAGCGATTAATAGCCGGATGTAGCTATATATATACAGGTGCTTTTCAAGCCACGCTCGACTAATATGTTTTGTCTCCTCATTTCCCAAACATCAACGCCATACGGCACTGATGGGTGAATAAGATCTTTCATTTTACGCGGGCGCGCTGTGGACCCCCTCTGCAGTCCCCACTATGTTGGTGATTAGATCGACAAGCTCGCGCTGGGACATGTTATGTTTTATTCGTCAAAATTCAGTTTTCAAATAAACATGATGCTCTCTAGCCTAATTGTCACAAAGGTCTAATCTGACATTAAGAATAAATCACAGCCCAGGCCCAGGCCACAGCTCACGAGCCTCGGAAACAAAAATACATGAATAAACATAACAGCGAAGGTAAACACAACTTTGACACAGGAGACCAAGATTAAATATTGCTATCATCAGCGCCACCTGGAGTTGTCGTAATTCATACTTATTATAAAACATCAGCCCAAGTCCATGCATCCAACCCATACGATGTATTACCCAGGAAACAGTGTTGATTATTGTCAGTAAGTAATATTCATTCAAATGTAAAGCTGTAGTTCCTGTAAGCGAATGGTTGACAGCCACGGCCCAGGCATTGCTCACGAGCCTCGGTTCGAGTGGGCCCGGGTTGTTCGCGGATAACTGCGGCCTAGCCATTGTTCACGAGCCTGAACTCGTGTGGGCCGGGGTTACCACAAATAACTCCGGCCTACTGTCTCTGCCTTGCGCCGCATCTGGTTTCCCGTGTTGGCCAGGCCAATAAAAATTTTGGCGCGAACGCGTGATTCCGGAGATTTCGTTATTCCGGTTTCAAATAATTCGGTGTTTACAATGAACGCCACATTTGTTTACAAGTGATATGATGATTTTTAATAATCTCCTTTATGCTTTCCTCAATCCAATACGTTTCATTGGATGTTGCATTTGAAGTTACTTAGACCAGATAGCACATCTCGGCTCGACTGATTACACCGTGACATTTATAGGAGTCCAGCGAGTCAATACTAACAAAAACATGTCCAAGTCTTCGTTATTACGACGATAACGTTTATATTGTTCTCTCATGCCAGCAGACCGCTCTGTTCCGTCCGCCACCTTGTCAACCCAGTGAAGGAACTGCGCATGCGCACATGTCGTCAAAACAACACCATTCGCTTGGAGAAAGAGTGAAAAAAAGGATCATTTGGGCTGCACATATATGTAGTGCCCCCCCCCCCCCCCACCCCCTCCCCTGGTTTGTACCATCTCAATATACTACATCTCAATCAAGACGGTCTAAATCGTGACTATTGGGCCCTTAATGTTATATAACTATCCCATAGAAAAGTACAACGTAGCCAGGGACTTGAGGAAGTGTACGCACCTGCCGCACATGAAATGAAAACAATTACTCCCCAACAACAGGATTGCATGTACCGATACAGCCCGGAAAGCTAGGAACGGGATCCCCAGTACGCGCAGCTCCTGGATCACTGTGGGCAATCATGATGCGAGTGCTGTTCTTGTGTACGAAACGTTGCATAATATGAACTTTAGATATTGCTGGGGCTTGCGTTTAAACATCCTGTATAGGCCCATTCGTCTCCACGTTGATAAGGCAGCTTTTTACGATACATGATACAAGCCGCAGTGTTCAGAAGGCTAGTCTTATCGCAAAGAATGCGGCATACGGGAGGGGGAGGCGGAGGGGCGGGGGGGGGGGGGGGGCGGGGAGCAGTCACAGCTTTATTGTCGTTCGGTTTACAGAAGTTCGACTGTACCGCAGACCTGTTGTGTGAGGGCGCGTCGCTTTCGCTATCAATAAGCTGAGTGGGCTGAACAAAGATCACCTGTTTCGTTCGCCAGTTTAAAATCGGCTATGGGTCAGGCTGTTGGGGCCAACCCTGGATAGCTTCTACCGCAAAAAATACACTTTATTCAATTTATAATATATATATAAATATATATATATAAATAAATACCCTATACGTGCCCATACATACAATTCTACCCACGTACGCTTATGTGTCGATATGAAATGTGAAATGTTGGTGTTCTTAGTTCACTTCTGGCTAATCTGGGACAAGAAACCTCCCGGAATGATGAATGCATGATGGTTGGTTGGTTGTATATTAAGGACGGTTTAACGACTTTTGGTCATATCGCGTCAATGGGAGAAGGAAGGTAGAATGGAGCCATGTCCCCGGGGGTAACCCCCTACTCTTTGCGAAGAAGGGCATGGGATCTTTATCCTGCGACCAGACAGACATGGTCAGGGCGGGTCGCGAACCATCGATCCACGTGCCGTTAGGCCCTCAGGTGGCCAGAGCAGTCAAGGCGAGCGCTTTAGCCCACTGAGCTACGGGGCCGGCCCCTCGATGAATGGAGGAAATATGCCCCATATATCCCCAGGACAGGATTGATTTGCTGACAGTCTATTTTGCAAAAGAGGGTCCCACGTGCTCATGTGACCCGTACTTTGGACATCTCATCACCCCACTCAACCCCCACCCCCCTGTCCTGTCCTGTCCTGAAGAGAACGACTGTTTTAGACAGACGAGCAAACACAAGCACTTCACCCCTTGTTAATAGTCACGGTTGTTCCGTCAACGCCGTAGACTATGCATGATGCTCTATATTTAGATAATGATATATAGCTGAGTGCACACAAGTGCAGCTCTAAGCTAGGCTCGCAGACATCGTCGGGTGATGTATGAACCGTTGTCAGCGTAGTTGTGGGATTTTTAAGGCCTATACACAAGTACCTGGTTTGATAATGTTCAGAAAATGAAGGTTTGTGTATTTTAAATACTATGCAAGGAAAACGCAATCTAAACCTGTGTAAGATGTATAGCCCAGTTGTATTTAACTACGAAGGTGAATACCCACTTTTCAATCCAATTTTGTATCGCAAGTAATTTTACCTGAATTCTCAATGAAACAAGGCTATTCACAATTTTCAGGTAAATGTTGGGTGCTTGGGATTGGATTCTTGGTGCGTGGTTCCTACTCAGAAACAGCAAGACAATACACGGGTTTACACTGTGCCATATAAGGAAGTCACTCAGTCGAATCAGAACGAGGCTTGACCGAATTGTGAGTAAACAAAAACCGCGGTGGTAGTCGTACTAGATGTTGAAAAACCAATATCAGGCGCCATTAAAAGTGTTTATGGCTCGTCTGCATATTAATTTAAGTATAAGGAGTATATTTTGCTGCAATAGCACCACCTTATCTGTTATAATAAAAAATCAAAGGGGTGAGGGCGGTCAATGTACGATCTTCCCCAATTATCGCCCATGTAAACACTGCACTGCAAACACTGTGCAAAGGTATAAAGGTATTATTATAGGACTTTATATTTTATTTTCTTCGAAATAGAATGTACACTTAGTAGAACATTAGGAAAGAAAACCTATTTCACTTATCACTTCACTGCTGCATGAGGTCTATTTGCTGAAGTCTGGGACTTATCAGCACATGTAGGGAAGTCATAATGGTATTATTTCACACTGCTATGTGGTCAATTGCCACAATGGAGATTATCGCCTACAGAGGTGCCATCAAGGGCAATGCACAGTGCATGAAGCAACAAATGGTACTTTTCCACGTACATGTTCACCACCTTTTCAGTGAGTGTAAATCTGTTATATATTACTACTTTTAAAAGAAACTAGGTCATATATTTAATATGTATCATCAGTTCTTTATACATATATATATATATATTCGATATTTATTTTTACTGTCTTGTTATTATTCACAGGAGACTTCACATAACAGGTATTTTTTGCTAATTTATAATTGCCATCATAATTTATTAGGTGTGTAATGGAAAGGTAAAAAGATATCATAATTTGTTCTCACATTTTATTACAGTGTATATATTTGGGCCATATATGTACATGCACAGGGACTAATGACTTAGAATGATCATACTGATCAATGCACTTGTTCCATTACAAATGAATGTTACCTTTCATCTATCTTTTGACAGGGTTTTCACGTTCCCCACCAAGAAAATTGATTCTACTGGAAGGCAACGTTGGCTGACTGCAATAAACAGGGCTGACAGGAGAAAAACACATAAGCTAAAGGAACCAACACATTGTCATCGTGTGTGTTCACAACATTTTGTTGATGGAATGCCTTCTGCTAAACACCCAGATCCTGAGCTACACTTAGGCCACTCCAAACGCACAGCCAGCACCGGTTCAGGGAGAAAGGATCGATTCATAAAACGACAAAAGGCGAAGGAAGACGAGCAGGCGTCGTTAGACGCTGAGCAAGTCGAGTTGGAAGGAGTTGAACCAACTGTGGAAAGCTGTCCCGAGGGTTGAAATTATGTCTTGCTTAGTGTCATTCCAAACCTACGAACTGAAATAACAAGATTATGCCAAGATAGTGTGAAGTTGAAAAGAGAACTACTCATCTTGAAGATGAGACCAACGGTTATCAACAAACTTGTGCTAAGGTATCGTGAACTTTTTAAACTGATACGACTAGTCATGTTACATGCCAAAAATAACTTTTGAAGTCATGTGAACAATACGTTCCATCGCCGTCAAACAGCAAGATATTTGACAAGGTCAAGGCTACAACTGTCAAGTTTGGAAACATGTGTGTGCGCATTTAGCGTCGTGTCGAAGTGCAAGCGTTCATATTCAATATCTTGAAATGGCCGAGATAACACCTCGCATGAACTGGGAATCCTCAGACTTGGCAACCACGTTCAGACTGTTTAAACAAAGATGCCAACTATATTTTTCTGTGAAGAACATTGCTAAAGCAAAGCAAGTAGACCATATACTGATTCTCTCAGGGGAAGAAGGTCTAAAGAAGTTTAATTCATGGGGCTTAACCAAGGAAGAGGCCAAGGAACCAGATACAGTTTGGAAAATTTTTGATGAACAGCTTGATCCTAAGCATTACTACCGAGTATCTAGGTTCTACCTACAGAAGTACAGACAAATAGAGTTAGAAACTATAGATGACTTTATGTCTCGTTGCAAATTGCAAGCTCTAAAATGTAACTTGCGTGATCAACAAGAGTCACATGAGAGGATTATCGAACAGATAATTGTGGGAACTAAGCACCATGATCTTCAAAAAGATTTATTAAGCAAGGACAATACGCTTACGCTGGATCAAACAATCGAATAGGGAAGAACATTTGAGGCATCAATTAATCATATGAAACAGCTAGCAGAAACCCAAGGTGCACTCGCTTCAGTTTCCACTATGAGTAAATCCAGTCCCAGGCCTCATACCAGATGCTGGAATTGTGGGGAAAATCAGCCTCTCAAGCCAAAGGAAAACTGTCCTGCATTCGGATCAGTGTGTAGACTATGTAAAAAACCAAGCCACTGGGCTAAAGTCTGTTTTTCAGCAAAACCTCAATGGCAAAGATCCAGATCCAGACCTAAGAACTTTCAATCAAGACGGGATCATTCAGGATCGCCTAACCAAAGGTTCAAGCCGTACAGGAACAAGAATGTTTCAGAAACGTCTGAGCAATTTAGTGATCTTTCATTTTCTGAAATCAAGACAAACGACAACCGTGATGAAGTATTCACCAAGTTGAATATACAACAAACTGATAGGCCTCACCTGCCTGCAGATTTGACTGTGAAGGTCGACACTGGTGCTCAAGCGAACACTCTCCCTCTTCGCATATATCGCAAAATGTTACCATCGCATTTGACCCAAGAAGGATATCCAAAACCAAGGAGTCTGGAGAGTATCGACACTGTGCTGACTGCATACAATGGTGGTCACATAAAGCAATATGGAATCTTATCCATGGCTTGTCAACATCAATCAAGTGACTGGTATGTTGAAACGTTCTATGTTGTAGATGCAGATGGCCCGGCGATACTTGGGCTACCCAGTTCAGGGTTCACCTGATAACCCTTCACTGCAACCTTCAGACATCCAGCGAACAGGATAACCTACCTCAAATCAACTCCAAAGAAGATCCTGTGAAACTCTACCCTGAGCAGTTTGATAAAATTGGCAACTTCCCTGGAACCTATCATATAGTGACAGATCCATTGGTGGAACCAGTTATACATTCTCCACGTAAGTGCCCTATCCAAATGAAGGATGAAATTAAGCCTGAACTAGATGAAATGGTGAATCAAGGTATCAAAATGAAAATAGATGAAACAACCAACTGGGTAAACAGTCATATAGCAGAAAAAGTAATGGACAACTTCGAATTTGCCTGGATCCAAGGGACTTAAACAAGGCTATTAAGAGGTGTCACCATCGCATACCCACTCTTGAAGAGATGACCTGAGTCTTCACAGCCGCCCCAACATGTGCGGTTCGCTGATGAACATCAGCAACCACATGATCAGCCACAAGATCAACACCATCCGCCTGTCCCCTTCAAGGCCAAGGATGACATTCATCCCAACCTCGCTACTGGCCATACTGATGCAAGTCACCCAAGTTCGCCCTACCGCACCAGGCTTGGTCGAGTAATTAACCGACCTACTAGATATGAACATTAATATGTTTTGTGCTTTGCTTGCTAGCTTGTCAAGAATTATGACTTTGATAACCCTCGCTACTATATCTGTCAAGTTTGATGATGAATGTTGCCTATCGTGAATGATGATTGAATGATTATTTTTAATGATTAATTAGATGTGAAATTATGTAGCTGAATAGTTACAATCTGATATATTAATCAGAATGTCATTTTGTGGAAAAAGGGGGATGTAATGATATATCAAGCCATATATTTATATATATGTGAACTTTATTAGGGACTACTTTCTACGCCCTTGATATATGCTAATGAAGTAGCTTGTCTGTTATACGCCTGCCACACCACCTCACTCACCTAACCGGCACTTGCAATAAAGACTTGAAACTATAAAGACGTGTCACATCTTTACAATTGCCATATTTAAAATAATTTATGAAGTTAACAATATGAATAAACTAATATAAAATTATTAAAGAAATACATTAATATATACCGGTAATTATATAATATAGCAATATACCTGGCGGCCGGTTCATCAAATGGGCCGTCAAGGGACAGATACTTGTTCAAGGCTATGGGAGACCAGAGTTTAAATGATTCCAGCGTCATTTGGTCCAGACTAGGGGTGCTTTCCTGCATCAGGTCATCAGGATTTTTCGCAGTGCTCTTTCCCTTCTCCTTGCCTTTACTTTGGCATTTCGGCATGATGCCAAGGCAAAGGAGTATATATCTAAAGTGAAAAAAAGTACAGGATTGCAAGAGAGCTTTGGTTATTATAGTGTACACAACGGTGGCCAGGGTGATTAAGCACTGTGGTTATTATAACCATTGTTACCATATATACACTGTATATACCCACCTAAATCTCATGAAATAGTTTTCACTACACAACATTAATTTGCTCTGTCAAGTAGATATAACTGAAAGCATGTATTGAAAGTGTATACAGGTATTTTTTAGTATCAGAATGTCATTGACAGCTAAGCGTGTCTTACACTCCTTGTTATACAGTGACATAACCTTAGCCATTAGGAAACGAATGGGTCTTCGGAGGTGAGAAGTGACAGTTGTGATGCCTTTATAGCTCTAAATTAAAGCATAAAGAGAGATAGATGCTCTATATCTGTTCTGAAACTATTGGCAAAACAAAGCGCATTCATTTCAAGCTGACGGCCAATGGCACACGTGCTCTTGTTTACTCACCATCTAAAAGTAGGTCAAAATGGCTGCGCCGCGCGTGCGCAATGACTGTCAAGTGTATTTATGTTATTGGTGTGCTACAGTTTTTGAAGAGACAAGATCTTGTTTACGTGAGTGCTGGCGCGGGTGTGTATGTATGTGGATGGGGAGGGGTCGGGGGGCTATAGCCCCAGTTCTGTGGCAGTCGGACGGGCGAAAATCTGACAGACCCTTCAACCACAGACCTGTGCTTGGGGGATTAGCAGCTACCACCCGCTGAATTTATATGGTGTAGCTTAAATAATTCTATTTGTGGAAGAGTAACAACAATCTAGGCTGTCATAATAAATGATCCCGAAGAGCAGTAGTGGGCCTCCCTGGTCTCCCTAGGCTCATGATTGGTTACAATGAACTCACGCGAGACGTCGCCCACGCGATGTCATTTTATTCGCCACCATTGTAAACACAAGGAGAACGATCATAGCTTGTTTGTTTGGATACTGGACGTACCGATCCCGTCGAAGGTTAATCCTAGTAAAGGTATCTATATAACTAGTTAATCACTAGTAAAGGTATCTATATATTACGTTATGTTCTGAATGTGTTGAATTGTTTAATAAAGATACTTAAAGCAGATTGTTACCAGAGAGCGTGACATTGGGTATCAAGGTCAAAGGATTCCGCTCACGTCAGGCTAACATCGGCGATAGGCAGTATGAAATTCCTGTTGTACACTTCATGTGTAGGTTATGAGAGTATTGTCTGCATATATTGACCCAGAGATATTTTTTCCTTTCAATTCAATAAAATCTTGCTGCATAAATCGATTGTTTACCGAGATATATATATCAAAATATATTACATTTTTAACTTTGCGTGCACACCGGTTCGACCATTTTGTAAATCGGTGTCACATGGCCGCTCATACCAATGGTGTTTTCTTCCTCCGTAGGGAGAGTGCCCAAACTATTCAATGACGCAAATAAAAGCTTTAGAGCCAAATTGGTATAAAAATCTGAATAATTCGTCCAGTATTTCTCTTTTAAAATTGGAGTTGGAAATTGGTGGTTTTTACCGTCCCTGAGCTGGTCGCCATCTTGCCTTCTTGTCCAAAGAACCTCCAAATTCGGGTTGCATGCTGGGTAATTTCAGGCAGGCATGAGCAGGCGTGAGTGTACGCGTGCAGAAATGGACAGAATTGCTAAGTCATGATCTGAACATCTAAATTTACTTAAGGCAACCAAATATTTGCTAATAGTAATAACATATAGGTAGATTTCAGGTTCTAACACTGTCTTATAAGCAGAGTATGACCTTAGTTTTAAATTTTCCTTCATAATATATATAGGTGTCACATAAATTGCGATCGAAGTTAGATCATCGGATGTGAGAAAATATTTTTAATATTACATAATATATATATCAGGAAGGAATGCATTTATGCTTAGGTTTAGGTTTAGTTTATTTATAACCAAATGGCCTCAGGCCCAAGGTACACAACAAAAAGAACAATAACGAGTTAAATATTTACATCAGTCACGCAAAGTTAACATCCTTCGTCGCAGAAGCAGAGCATGGTATATATAACAACTTAACTTATCGAGAGTATCTTGATTTTTTGTTTTCATTAGATTTACGAAATATGACTTCGTCGCGTTAACATTAGGAAGGTATCGACTTCTAAGCTCCTGGTATTTTGGGCATTCACAGATCAAATGAAGTTCGTCTTCTACAGCTTCTACTTCATCAAGTGAACAAAAATGACAAATTCTCAGGTGTTCTGAGATTCCTGTGCGTCTTCCAACTTCAATTGCTAAGTCATGATCTGAACATCTAAATTTACTTAAGGCAACCATATATTTTCTAATAGTAATAACATATAGGTAGTTTTCAGGTTCTAACAGTAACTTATAAGCAAATTATGACCTTAGCTTTAAATTTTCCTTAATACTACTGGCCCATTCTTGGTTTACACAATCTGATAGCCGTTGTGAAAAGGCACTCATAAATAAATCTATGTCATTAACTCCCTGATATATAAATGCCTCACCAAATCCATATCTAGACAATAGCAGCCTCACTTCTGATACCCAGTTACGCTTGCCATGTTCGTCTTGACAAAGAAGCATATTATAAACAGACTTTGGGAGTCTACTGTTGTCCATACGAGTGAGTTTCAACCAGTCTTTAACACACTTTACAAAATGGTGAATATACAGCGGTTTACGTCCGCATTCTCCTAAGACAGCGACATTACTTGTACTGCTGGATACACCAAGGATAAATTTGCAGTATTTTATTTGTACTCTTTCGATATTGTCATAAATTTTATACCCCCAAACTTCAGCTGCATACGTGAGTATTGGCAGGACCATTTTGCCAAACAGGCTAAATGCCATCTTTGGAGAAACCCCATCACATTTATATACGATTTGTTTAATTATATTAACCACTTTTTGGGCTTGAAGGGACAGGATTTCTACTCCCTTCGTCCACTTCAGTCTGGAGCTAAAAATCAGACCCAAATACTTGTAATATGTTACAGTTTCAATTCTTGTACCATTGAAGAACCACTTTTCATCATTACGTATGACACCGCCATTCCTAAACACCATTATTTTAGTTTTGTCAAAGTTAACATTCATTCCCGCAATTTTACAATAGTTATTAAGTTCATCTAACTGACGCTGGAGCCGTCCTACAAGATCCGAGCACTGTATCAGGTCATCCGCATACAACATAAGACACACATTAGGAACATTTTCATCTAAAAACACACCTTGGCAACCTTTACTCTTGCACAAGTCAATAAATTGGTTAAGGTATAAAATAAATAACAAAGGGCTTATCATGCAACCTTGCCGAGTACCAGTTTTGCAGTTAAACAAATCTGTTTACCCTTCCGGAGTTTGAACACAAGATTCTAGATTTTCATACATAGACTGTATTACATTAAGAAAATTACCATGAACGCCCGATTTAATCAATCTGTGAAAGAGGAACAAATAAGGTACAGAGTCGAAGGCCTTAGAAAAATCGACGAATAGACAATAAAACCTCCCCCGTGATCTACTTAGGTATTTCTGTGCTAATCCATACAATGAGAAGATATGATCCACAGTACTTCGCTGTCTTCTGAAAGCAGCTTGTTCCTCATACAACAACTTTGACTCCTCCGCCCATTTATATAATCTATTGTTTAAGATACCAGTAAACACTTGCCCTATAACTGGCAGCAATGCAATACCCCTATTTGCCAACATCAGGCTTACTGCCTTTCTTATGAATAGGGGTAAGGATCGCTTGCTTCCATAGTGATGGAAACCTACCCTGATCTAAAATAGCATTAAATATGTTGGTTAGATAAGGTGTGATTATATTTACAGAGCATTTAAGCATCTCATTTTTGAGCCCATCAATGCCTGGTGATTTGTTAGTTTTCAGGTTTAATATAAACTCCTCCACTTCTTTAACTGAAATACTTTCATTTAAACACTCTGGTTGGTTTGTCTCACATAATTCACATTCTATATCATGATGTTGCAGTTCATAAGTTACATGCTCTTGGTATGTACTATCAATTTCATTTGTAACATATAAAAGATCACTAAAGTACTTATGCCACCCCTCAGGGGATACCTTACAAGTTGTACCATCTTCCCTGCTCTGTAATTTCTTAGTCAATTTCCAGAACTTCCCTGAATTAAGATCAGTTTCTAACACATTTCTGAGCCTTGCTTTATACTGCCTCTGTTTATTTCTATACATGCACTTAAATGCTTTCTTTGTCAGTAAAAAGCCTTCCCTGGTTTCATTAGATCTATATTTTCTAAATGCATTCAAACACTTGTACCTTTCAGTTTTTAAGTTTTCAAGATCATTATCCCACCAGTCTGGTTGATCACCCTTGCTATGTCTTTTCTTTACCGGCTCTAACCTTAAGTGTTCTCCTGCAGACTGTAAACATTCTGTTATAGTTTGAGCAGCAAGATCTATATCAGTATCTAGCATGAGTGACGAATGTTCTAGTTCATTAAGCCAATGAACTAAATTTTCATTAAACACTTCATCTTGAGACCACCTAAAGCGTGTACGTTGTTTCAATTTACTTTCTGTAGTCTCTACATCTTTCATTGTCATATCAGAGAACAATTTACATGCCACTGGTTGGTGTACACTGGTGGGTAAATATACAATTGTGTCCTTGACAACTTCAAAGTTTCTTATATATCTAAAAAGTTCTGATGATGTGATGCAATAGTCAATAAGACTAGCACCATTCCTTGTTATACAGTTCATATCTCCATCTGGGTCACCATTCACCCTACCATTAACAATATGAATGCTGAATTGCTTACAGAGCTATACAAGTTCCCTGCCAAAATTATTAACAATTGAGTCACATGACATTTATGCCTATGCTATGGTATATGTTATATTGAGTTCAAAGTTACAATGAATCAACATTTACCCATTGGATAAGCGGGGTTAAACAAATTTGGCAGTAGAGTGTATTTATTAAAAGCAGATATCTCTAGTTAGGCTGAAAAATGTGGTGCCCCCCCCCCCCCTGTGTATATTCAGTTATTACTAACAGAAGTTGAAAACTTCTGTCAGTATACTGCTATGTTCGGTTTGTAAATTAGTTTGTTTGTTAAGACGACATATCATAGATATGTCGTCTTATGTCGGAAGGACGATTTTTTTAACAGCAAAGTTTGTTTGTTTGCATTTCTTTCATACCCTCTACTGCTCTAACGACAACAGCTATCGTTCACCAATATTTATGGAAATGTGGCATGTCCGAACCTCTATAATTTTCAAGTGATGGACTTTCCAAAGTCAAAGGTCAAAGGTCAAGGCCGTCCGGTTAAACAAAAAACGTAAAAGTGCTAAGGCTTTCTTAATATTCGTCCTAAAGAGATGTGACTAGCGTCAAAATGTTCCACTGATTAGGGGAAACAGATTTAATATAGATCATTTTTTGGCGCGTAAGAAAAAGTTTCGCGCAAAATGACGTCATAGTTCACCTTGTCCTTATGTTCAAACTAGATGCACGTTGTTTTTCCACTTTAACTTTCTCAATCGTCGTCAACCTCCAAAGATATATTAATGGAGTCGGTATGACTCAGTTCCCGAAGAAAAGTTCGCCGCCAATGAAGTCACATTACGTCAAAAAAATGAAATATTTAAATAACAAGTAAATTCACTGTATAATTAATATTGGGAATAGAGAGATCGGATTCGGGTAACAGGACGTCTAATTTTACCGCCTATTGGTTTCTTAGTTAAAAATAGCTACTTTCTATTTTACTTTTCCCGCTAGAGGGCCAAACATTCCTTATGAGAATTCCCATGTTAAAGTCGGGCTCCGGATCCATACAGCGCGGGCAGTGAGTGAGCGGTTCGCGATAAGGCACCGTCTTGTTTATATATTGGGATGTGATTTATCGGGAGAGGCGATCATGCACAATCGTGGGGATGGATGGAAGCACGTAGCATACTATTAATACAGCGGATTGATATTGTGTACAAGGAGTTCCGAAAGAAGCGCCCCCCCCCCCAAGCCGCCCACCAGTCTCACGGAGTCCTCCCCGCCCCTATTTCCCTCGCCCACCCACACCAAGCAGGTTTAATGGACTCCTCTCTGCTCATCCCCCACACCCATCCACCCGACTCCTGCAGCCCCACGTCTTGTCGACATTGATCAGACTCCGGATTTACTGGCCCACCCCCGGCCCACCGGCACCCACTAGACTTAAGCTTTATGCACTCCTGTTTTTGTTCGTACTCTCTACTGACCTAACAACAACGGCTATCGTTCGCCAACTTTTATGGAAATGTGGCATGTCCGAGCCTCTACAATTTTCAAGTTACGGACTTCCTAATGTCAAAGGTCAAAAGTCAAGTTCATCCGATTAAAGGAAAAACGTAAAAGTGCTTAGGCTTGCTTAATATTAGTCCTAAAGAGATGCGACTAGCATTAAAATGTTCCACTGATTTGCGGACACAACTTTAATATGGATAATTTTTTTGCGCGTAGGAAGAAGTTTCGCGCCAAATAACGTCATAGTTCACCGTGTCCTTATGTTCAAACTAGATGGACATTGTTTTCCCACTTTAACTGTCTCAATCGTCGTCAACCTCCAAAAATGTATTAAGAAAGTCGGTATAACCAATGTTCCGAAGAAAAAATCGCCGTCAATGACGTCACATGACGTCAAAAAAATTAAATATTTAAATACGAAGTACATTCACTGTAAAAGTAATATTGGGAATAGAGAGATCGGATGCGGGGCACTGAACGTCTAATTTTACCGCCTAGTTGTTTCTTAGTTAAACAAAGATACTTTCTATTTTACTTTTCCCGCTAGAGGGCCAAACATTCCTTATGGGGATTTCCATGTTAAAGTCGCCGCCGGATTCAGAATGGCAGTGAGTGAGCGTTCGCGATAAGGCACCGTTACGGTATTGTTTACGTATTGTGAGGTGATATATTGGGAGAGCCGTCGGCCGCAGTCATGGGAAGGGTGGAGAACCGGTTCCACCGCCTTCAGCCTCACTCGTCAGAATCATACACTCCTGCCCCCGCCCCCTTCCACCCCGTCCACTCACACCCACCTTGCATGGGCGTGCACAGGGAGCACTTGCCCCCCCCCCCCCCCCTTCAGGCCCTAAGGTATATCTGTGGCCTGTGCGGAACCCATTATTGTGTCCCCACCCCCCCCCCTCACTCCCCCCATTTCAATAACTTCTGCACACGCCCTAGCGTCACCGATTTCATCCCCCCCCACCCCACCCCGCCCGCCCACCCACATAAAAGCAGGGTTAATGGACTCCTCTCTGCTCATCCCCACGCCCATCCCTCCGACTCTGCAGCCCCCAGCGCAGTGAGGTACAGTCATTTTGAAGTCATGACCAAGCCCGACCGAGTCATTGCAACGCAGGTAGAGGGGGTGAAGCGACCCTGACGTTGCCCAGGGTGGTCCTTTCAGCGTAGGGCAAGGGCGGCGGAATCCAGACCGCACTAATCGTAATACTAGTCCTCCTATTCTTGGGTGCACTAGCCGCCCCGCTCGCAGCGAAAGAAATGACAGTATGACAGTATTTCGTTTGTACAGAATACTCAAATTGCGGCTAAAGCACGATAATAAACGAATATCAGTCCAGTAAACTAAGGCCCAAGCTCATACATTGATTGAGTAAAAAAAGGGGTTGATTGGGTACCAAAAGGGGCTGTTTCCCGCTCGTTGTTCGTCATTTAACGCACCTTCAGTGGACACACTTTGCTACTGATGGGAAATTGTGGACGCGAGACAGTACGAGATTTGTTTGTTTTGATGACGGTTCGGGCGATAAGGCGTTGGGAGAAATATTATTACTGTTGGCGCCAAGCCAGGTAGCCCGCCGCAGACATGGTCACCATGCGGGATAAGCATCCGAAAGCGATATTATGCGCGGGATAAGGTGATAAGAACCCAGCGGTAGTGTTGACACATGCGATAGCGTTGACACGTTTGCAGTGGTTCGGTTGAATATAGGTTCAAGGCGGCTGCTGATGCCAATGGGCTCTTGCATGCAGTGGCATAGTGGGACAGACAGCTTCATTTTATTAGTATAGAAAGTTTGGCACAGTGCTGCGGTCGCCAAGTGCACGCTTTCACTAGAAAGCCTATCATTTTGACCCACAAGCCGCAGGCAACCAGTTGCCACTGTCAAGGCCACGCACCGCGGTCGACCAACACAGACAGACGGCAAAACCATGCATCACGAGTAAAAGCGCGACAGATCGGTCAAAGGTGAAAGTAGCGTTTGCTATTTGCGACTGGCATAACCACACAACGAAGAGCAAGTTGGGAAATCCCCGATAGCAGTCGTCGGGATTGGGGCCCATGCGACGTCACACACCGGTGACCTCATACCTATTTGAAGTGCACGCACGCTGATCCAGAAAGTACGGGCAAAAAGAAACGGCGTGAAGATGAGACGCGTATGGTTAAACCGAATGGGAGTACGGCGGCCTCGGATCTTACTGTGATAAAACTCTCACAGGACGACGTTCCTCGGACGAAATTTGGACAATACTTAACAACATTCATGTACCGGTTATTGTGTTCATCATGCATATATCCAACAACAACAGTTCCGAAATGTACCATAGGAGCAAGTATAATTTTCTAAAGATCTGGGACCATGACAATACTCCCTCGGTCAGCCTCATGCCCCCTCCCCCATGATAATACTCCCTCGGTCAGCCCCATGCTCCATGCCCCCTCCCCCGATGACAATATTCTCTCGGTCAGTTTCATGCCCCCTTCCCCAGATAATGCTCCCTCGGTCAGCCCCATGCCCCCTTCTCCCATGACAATAATCCCTCAGTCAGCCCCATTCCCCCTTCCCCCTTCCCCCCATGACAATACTCCCTCGGTCAGCCTCATGCCCCCGTCCCCCATGACAAGAATCCCTCGGTCAGCCTCTTTCTCCCTCCCCCATGACAATACTCCCTCGATCAGCCCCATGCCCCCCCCCCCCTCCCCCCAAGACAATACACCCTCGGTCAGCCCCATGCCCCCTTTCCCCGCGAGACAATATTCCCTCGGTCAGCCCAATGCCCCCTTCCCCCATGACAATACTCCCTCGGTCAGCCCCATGCCCCCTCTCCCCATGACGATAATCCCTCGGTCAGCCTCATGCTCCCTGCCCCCCAAGACAATACTCCCTTGGTCAACCCCATGCCCCCGCCCCCCTAACACAATGCTTCTTTGGTCAGCCTGGGCTAGGAGCTTGGGCTAACGGTTTAACCTAGCGGCATGGCCTAGCAGTCTGGGCAAAGCTGCCTGGGTTAGGGACCAGGGCTAGCGGCCTGAGGTAGCGGCCTTGGCAAGGCCTAGATGGATGTCCTGGCTAGCCGCCTGGGTTGGCGCCCTGGCTAGCGGCCTGGGTTAGCATACTGGGCTAAACCTGGGTTAGCATACTTGGGCAAACCTGCGCTAGCGGCCTAGGCTAGCAACCCAGGAAGTCGATGAATTGAAGAAAATAATTATTAAATATCCTGTTGCAACGTGTTTTTTTCAAAATGGCGGACAAGACCACAAAATTACTCAATATTTTGAAAATTAACACGGATGATTTTTATGTTTATGTAAGACTTATACTTTTTTGGGAATAAAGAAGTGCTATTGTGTAAGTTGGGGCAACGCATCTGCCATTTTTTCCAAGATGGCGGATACGGTCTGTAACAGGACACAACATCTCCAAAACGAGGTGGGATCACTCTATTTAACTCTATGTATTGGTTTTCGTGGTCAAAGAATTCAACAACTTGTCTTCAAGAGCAAGGCGTCTTTGGTTTGCCATAATGACGGCTATTTCAACAATAATACACAATATCTGGAAATCTAAAAGGCGCAGGGGCGTCATTCTGAGGATAACCATATGTACCGTGGTCACAGAGATCTACAAACAGATTTGGGTTACAGATTTCGAGATCTAGGATCATTTCGCTCGTATCTCGTAGCTTTGCTCGCAAAAATGCGTGTGAAGTTCGCAACGGAAAGACTTACTCTCTCATTGAGAATCATCCGCGCCCGACATCACTACGAGTAAATGTAATGGGGTGACTACAAGTAGAACGCCATCCCAGACAATACTCTCTGGTGAAAAGGCAGAACCTTCTGAGTCCGAATGTTTAGGCTATAGATACAGGGTTTAGGTTACAGAGAAACAAGGCATCCATAATGGTTCATGTGGCATACTTCGAACCTGAAAAGCTATGGATAGACATCAGAATAACAGTTTTATCCTTGTCCTTGTCAGTTTCCAAGATACTATGGAAATGGCCGCCATGGACGTCAGGTGTCAAATCTGATTTGACACTATAGCTCAATTTGATTAGCCATGGTGGAATTTCGAACATGTGTGCCAAATTCATGCTTTTACCACAACAAGCACGATTGTTTCGCATATGCGCGGGACTATCATCTATTATACGGTAGGGTGGCTTCCGGTGTATTTTGTTGTGGTTTCTGTATTCGGTTGGCTCGCAAGGTTATAATCAATTCCAAATTTATTCCAGAGGTTTATTGGTAACACTCGTATCTGAGGTTCACAGACATAAGCAGGAAGTTCTACCTGGTACAGCATTATGGGATTAAAGTTTACTTTAAAACTTGAGTGCATTATGAATGTAGGGTACGTTATGCTACATCCCCTCTCTTAAAGAAATATGTTATTCATAAGCATGCCATCGGTATCTACATTCTTAATTTAGATTACAGATCACGGCGAAGCGGTGCTTTAATGTGACGACTAGATCTCCTGACTGGTGGTTGTGGATTTGTATCAGTCACTGGCACAGGCGGTGTGGTTGGTACAGCGGGAGTGTTCATCGCTGAAGTAGCGGGGGCAGGCATGTCCTCCACCAGCGGGTCATGAGGTGATAGGTCCTCGGGGTTGAACACTTCTCTGGTCTTCCTGATGTGGCGGCGGTTTCGGCGGTAGGTGCCATTCCCTGTGTCCACATAATAAGACCTAGGGGCCTGTGCGGCGGCGGTCACTTTGCCTGGTTTCCACACCATGGTATGTGGGTTGAACAACCGCACGTTCTCCTGCGGACAGAGTGGAGGCAAAGTCTTAGCACCATGGTCGTAATATGCTTTGTTGATGTCCTGTTGGTGCTGCAGGTTGTCATTGAATCGCTGAGGTGCTCCGGCTGATACCACAGGCACATTGTATCTGTATTTCCTGCTGTTGAGTATCTCACAGGGTGCAGGTGTTTGGTGATTTACAGGAGTTGTACGCAGACATATCATAGCAAGATGGGGATCTGACCCAGACTCTCGAGCCTTGGTGAAGAGCTGCTTGATGGTCTGCACCATCCTCTCGATGAATCCATTCGATTGAGGATACAGCGGTGATGAGGTTATGTGATCGAAACCCCAAGTGATGGCGAAGTTGCGGAATTCCTCGGATGAGAACTGAGGCCCGTTGTCGCTCATCAGTCGCTCTGGGATGCCGTGCTCCTCAAATATCCCCTTTAAGTGTGCGATAATAGAGCGGGATGTAGTGCTGTGAAGTTTTCTCACTACTGGGAACTTGCTGTAGCTGTCAGCAACAAGGAGGTAATTGGTTTGTTCCCAGTAGAACAAGTCCGTAGCGAGTGTGTGCCATTGATGGGGTGGCACATCCATTGGCAACAGTGGCTCCTTGCGGTTCTATGTCAGCATTGATGCCATCCCAGAAGACAGATGACTTGGCCCGTAGTCTGCACTTCTAGACGCCTTGGTGAGCATAGTGCAACTAATTGAGCACGTCCTGACGAAGCGATTTTGGGATGACGATCCTTGTGCCTTTCAAAATGATCCCATCTGCTAAACCAAGTTCATCACGATAATTCCAGTAACCATGAAGATGGGATGGACATTCTGATCGTGTGGGTGGCCAGCCTATGGATATCATCTCTCGAAGGGCTGCAAGCTCTACGTCCTTGGCTGCCTCCTCACGTATCTGTGTGATGCGGGTGGGACTGGCATTCATATGAGAGTGCATCTCATGGACTGAGATGTCGAGGCCTTTGATGGCACTGGCTTCACATGGGCTGACACGTGACAAGGCATCTGCTAATGTTACATATTTCCCGGGCAGGTACACAATATCCGTGTCTTATCCTTGGATGCGAAGAAGCATACGGGCCAAACGAGGTGGTGCACTGTGGAGATTCTTTTTCGCTATGGACTCCAAAGGTTTGTGGTCAGTCTCGATGCGCACATGACGACCATATGCATAGTGATGAAATCTCTCCAGGCCGAATACAATGGCCAGCATTTTGCGTTCTATGTTCGAATACCTAGTTTCAGTGTCAGTGAGGGCTATACTGGCGAAGGCGACTGTGCCCTTATCCTGGATCAAAGCAGCGCCTAAACCACGTAGAGAGGCATCCACCTGCAGGGTGAGAGGCTTCTTACTGTCATAGAATTGTAGATTTGTTGTCGAAGTGATCTCTATCTTGACTTTATGGAAGGCCTCGCTGTGCTCTGGGCCCCACCGGAAGTCGTTATCTTTCTTACAGAGGTCACGCAGCGGTGCAGTCAGGAATGCCAGGTGAGGAGTGACTCGATTGAGGTAATTCACCATATCTAGGAAGGTTTGTAGCTCCGCCACATCCTTTGGCTCATCCATGCTGCTGATGGCCGCAATTTTAGCAGGGTCAGGTTTGACACCATCTTCTCCAATGAGATGACCAAAGAAAGGTATCTGCTTGCAGCGAATGACCATCTTCTCACTGTTGAACCGTGTGCCCGTTAGTCTGGCTCACTCCAACACTTTACGGAGTGTTGCATCGTGGTCACTGCCATCTTCTTTCCAGCCAGCAATAACGAGGTCATCAGCTATATCGGTGCAACCTTGTATGTCACCGAAAGTTTCGTCGATCTTCTTTTGGAAAACATCCTGTGCGATATTAAGGCCAAATGGGAGACGATTATACTTGAACCGTCCGAACGGGGTATTGAAGGTCGTTAGTAGCGAACTCTCCTCGTCCAACGAGATGTTCCAGTATCCACTGCGTGCGTCAAGTATTGAGAAGTATTTTGCACCATTGAGCTTCGGCAGTACATCTTCCAACGTTGGCGTGTAGTGATGTGGACGTTTGATCGCTTTGTTTACGTCTTTAGGGTCCAAACACAGGCGGATCGTGCCGTTGGACTTTGTGACACAGACACACGAGTTTACCCATTCTGTAGGTTGGTCGACCTTGCTCAGGATAACCTTTTCAGTGAGTGAGTCGAGCTCCTCCTTCAGAGGTTCACGTAACGCAATGGGTACACGTCTGGGAGGATGTATGACCGGGGGTACTGTAGGATCCACCGTGATGTGGTAAGTGGCCAGGGGTATGACGTTACCTTCTGCACCAGTGTCGAGCTTGCACGTCAGCTGTAATCGATGCTGGTTCATTCTTACAGGTAGCCGAATCAGGGCCTGTGTCGAATGCTTGTCATCATAATCCATGGCGTCGATGTTTATAGTGTCGAAATACAGCTCTTCAAGGTCAGCCTGTATCTCGTTCACCTTCTTGTAAGGTGTGTGCGTTCGCGTTCTCTGTGAGCGACATACACGTTTCCAATGATTTAGTTTGCCACATAGCAAACATGTGTCACCTTTGGCAGGACAGGCGTCCGGGTTGTGTTCATGTCTAGTGCCACATTTGCCACAAGCTTTCTGTTCAATCTTCTGGCTGCGATATGTGGGATTGTGTTGCTGCCGTTTTGGCTGCGCTCTCTGAGACCTGGGCCTGTAAGTTCGAAACGGCGGGGGCCAAATATTTCGCCCTAGAATAGGACATTAGCATGGAGCGGGGCGAAATATTTGGCCCCGGTCCTTTCGAACTTACGGGCCCTGGTCTGCAGGGCGTGTACCGTTCTGCTGCTGTTTAGATCTTCCAGCTGTTTGCGTGTGGCTTCATCAGTTCTAGCGATGTCAACCTCTTGGTCTAATGTTAGATCCTCTCCTTTCTGAAGTAGCTTTGATTGTATCCGTTCAGATGAAACACCAAAGATTAACGTGTCAATGATGTGTTCATTCATATCATTGTACTTGCAATTGGCTGCAATGATACGGATGCGTTTTACAAATGCGTCGATGCATTCGCCAGATTCCTGTCTGCAAGCTCTGAGCTTGTATCGAGCGATGCGGAAGTTGCTTTTGGGTTTGACAAACTCTTCAAATCGCACCCAGTAACGGTTTAGCTTCTTTGCTTCTTCTGCGCTGAGGTTCCATGTGTTTACCAGCTCTCTGCCTTCTTCTCCTGCCCATAAAAGGAGATATTTCACTTTCCTCTCTTAGTTCAATGTATACAGGGGTCCTTCCAGCATGATTCTTTGAATTTGGCAAGAACTCGCGGAGCGTCCGTCGCGTGTCACCCCATGCTGGGGGTAGGCAGGCCTTCCAGGCTGATAGCCATTGTATCTTGTGAATTCCAGTTACTACCGCAATACTACCACAAATATTGATTATACGTGGGTATAACACAACTCCAAGTGTGTATCCACTACTTCTGACACCATGTTGTGGTTTCTGTATTCGGTTGGCTCGAAAGGTTATAATAAATGCCAAATTTATTCCAGTTGTTTATTGGTAACACTCGTATCTGAGGTTCACAGACATAAACAGGAAGTTCTACCTGGTAGAGCATTATGGGATTAAAGTTTACTTTAAAACTTGAGTGCATTATGAATGTAGGGTACGTTATGCTACATATTTTACGTTACACGTCGTCGCCAGAGACACCTTATGGCGAGGAGGCTAAGTGTGCGTCAACGTCATAGCTAACGTTCTTCTACGAAAGTTTGGGTATGCTTGATGTTCAGCTAATTTGGCAATAGTTACCATCACCCATAAGTTCATGAGTTCATCCATGAGTTCATAAGTAGGTATATTTAGCAAGATAGAAGCAATCGCGAATATTGTCGTGACCGTTAAATGACGTCATGTGAAGTCACGAAGACATAATAAATAAAAGTGCCCACACTGCCTGTCGAAGGCAGCATTGAGCTGAAATTGCCCCTATAAGGCCCTTAAGCCGAAATTGGCCCTGTCGATTCGTAACGTCGCCATTATTACAGCTTCCAAAAGTACTTATGGATTTTCGTCCTCGACCGATGGTCGAATATCTCTTGTTTGTTTGTTTGTCCGCGAACTGTAGGGCGCATGGTTACATGTACGCATGTCATATTGCACCCGGTGATAGATATGGGAAATTGTGAGGCTAAGTTCGTTGATGGTGTATGTAGGTCAAAGGTCAAGTTCACAGGATTTTTTTTGAAATTTGGCTAATGGTGAAAGAGAGGGATTTTTGGTGATACCAGGGGCTCCCACGGGCGTCCTATAAGAGCCATCACTCTATGCTTGCAGTCGTAGATGGATAATAGTAAGCTGAGCCACCAACTGCAAGAAAGATGACATAGCCCAAATACATTTCGGTATATAGTCGAAAACGTTTAACATGGGACCCTATGGAGATAATGAAATTTCGTCCAATTTGCCGTACTTCCGGTTGAGCGATCTCACTTCGCTTTACCACGGTGCAAGATGTGGACGAGTACAAGAGACTCAGGGTAGGCTGACGGCAAACGCGTGTCTCGGTTTTGTTTCCATGGCAACCGAAGATTTTTCCAATGATAAAGTATACAAATTCCCTCTAACTTAGAAAATTCATCAAAAATCGTTAAACCAAAACTAGTTAAACCTTCGATCTTTGCGTATAATGGTAGGGAAGATATGTCTCCAGATTACTATTGGAAGTAAAGCACTATTATCCTTTTCCTCTTTGCTGCAGGTTCCTTTCTTCATCTGCTCCATTTCCATTTATCCGTAATGATGAAGAATAGCAATTTTCGGTAATTAGGTGAAGCTATATCTGAAGGACTAACAGTCCTACCGCCGTTCTAATCTGTGTTTTGGATTGAGGGCACAAATGTTTGCGCTTAGATATTTGGACGTTGCCGTGCGTCATGCCATGACGTCACTATGACGTGATGACGTCATAATTTGATAACCTCTATTACTCGACTATTATACCTCATAGGGACTACCGGTTGATTTGATGCTGTACCTTATATCAATGGACAACTGCTGCAATGCGTAACTTGTTTTGCGGTGCCGAAACGTGTGCGTCAAAACGTCCACCTCGAGTTAAACGGCGTATTGAACTTCATAGGGCCATAACTCGGTTA
Source organism: Arenicola marina (assembly GCA_964019135.1). Taxonomy (NCBI): domain Eukaryota; kingdom Metazoa; phylum Annelida; class Polychaeta; family Arenicolidae; genus Arenicola; species Arenicola marina. The sequence goes on from OZ025265.1 coordinate 26,810,911, forward strand.
ATATTTGATCTAGGGAGCCCAGATTTGGCATGAAGCGAGAGGCAAATGTAAGGTTGACCAACGAAAATCGCGATAGAATTGCTCGCATTGAACAGCAGCCGTTAGATTGTGCTCATCCAGCATCCGGATCCTATCCGTCCAATTTGGGCTAAACTGCGGTTTGAGCCCAAATTGTTCGTGGAAGGAACTGTTTAACCCTCATCTGATCAATGAAGGCCTCGTGTGGCCAGCATGAGGCAAGGGAAGATTATAGTATATGTGTTTCCGCGTTTCGTCGTCTGTACCATAGTTTCGGCGCATAAATGACGCCACTGACGTGTGTGTCAAAGATGACGTCACTTCTGTCAGTACCTCAGCCTACGGCTCTCTTGTTTTAAGATTAATCTGAATACATAGTTTATAACTGACAGGTTAAAGTGGCCCACCGATTCTCTTTTTGCATTAGCTGAAATAGTAACTTTAATAACAGGTGATACTTTTCATTACATGGTCAAGCAAATCATAATATGTAATTCATAAAGATAACAAATTTTGTGCTGAGGAAACTTACCTCAGTTGTTGTAAGCAAATTCTTTCGTACATTTCTTTCTGGTATATTATCTAATAGTTGATCATGAGAACTTACGAGTGGTATCCTTTTTTAAGCTGTATATATTATAAATATATCAGTTTCTTCAGCAGGAAATAATGTTTAAAGCATATGTAGTTATAGATGCACCCCCTGCCCTATTAGGGGAAAAACTACTTTCATATTTTAGTTGTCACAAGTATTTTAGTGACGGTCTCATAACAAAAATCCTGTATTCGTCCCCGGCGTCTCTATTAGAAAAGCAACACATCATTTGGTATAGGTCCTTTTTAAAGGCATCACTGTGAAACAATTAGCTGTTCAATCAAAACCCTGAAAATAAGTGAATTGTATGCCCAACGCACCACAACTTTTCATGTATTTAAGGAATCAATGGGTCACTCTTCTGCAATAACTAGATCTATGCATGTATTTAAGTGATGAGTTCGAGCTTCTTTTTCTGGAACATATATTGCCCTTTATTTGAGGTAATCAAAGCATGTCTATCTTTCAAAGCTTGACAGTTATTTCACAACATATGCAGCTTAATCATGGTTAAATTTAATGCTGAAATAAGTGTTTTTTCTTGACTGTTCTTCAGAAACTGTTGTTTTTTGCTTCAATGCCCTTGTTTGGAAATATTTGGGCTTCAATAGCTTTGCTTCACAAAGTTATATTTCATTAATTCTTGTAAACTGCCTACTTTTTGCTTTTTAACATTCAGCTAAGATTATTTGTTTCATTAGTCTATCAGTTTTTTTGTTTCTGTAACTACAAAAAGTAATTTGTCAATGAAACAATACACGAAAGCATGACAAAACTTCAGTTATATTTTGTCTTTAGTTTGTCAGGTTTTAAAAAAAAACAGCGAAAGGCTAACCAACCAAAGAAAAACAATTCTAGTCTATGCCAGCTGGGTTTTAAAATGAAGTGAACCGACCAAGGAAAACAAATCCAACTGGTATTCTTGATTAAGAAATCAGAAAAAAATATTTTGACACCGCCATTTTTGTTTTAAAACTTACATCTTAGGTTGGGACTATTTTTGTTCTTGCCAGACACAGAATTTGAAAAGGGGGGCGGTGTCCAAACTTGTCACTGCATGTGGGGGTGTCCATGCCACCTCATATAGCATTCTTCCCCAGAAAGGGGGGGGGGGTCCATGCCTCAGATAGAAAAACATTACATTAAAAATGGTATTCATCCTCAAAAAGGTGGGCGGGGGGGGGGGGGATCTGGACCCTCTCAAACCCACCCTCCCTGGATCTGCCCTAGCTCTATCAGTGTTTTCTTCGACAAATTTGTTAATTTTTTCGTAACGTTTGAATTGAAGAACTTGTCATGTGCGTATGTCTATAAGAATCAGAATCAGAATCAGAATAAGTCATATATTTTTTTCAAATAACATACTTTACATAGTCATAGACACAAGCTTTCCATTCTTGAAGCTTAAACCATTGACAGTGATCGAGTTGTACCTTGGCAGATCTATAATCTGGTGCTTGTGGAACAGGGATGTGTGCTGCGATGACTGTCAAAAGGTGTAAGTGAAAAAAATTGTGTTATTTAATGTTAACCTACCTATTTCGCCTTTGGAACTGAAGGCGTATGCATCATTCGTTAGGCCAATTTAAACACTCGAAGTGTTAGTGAAACTTAGCCTGTTGACTGACAATTCAATTGTTCAATTCGAAAAAGGCTACTCATGCTACCCGGACCAGACCATGTATATATACAAAGCCTGGTAATCGAACCAGCAGTTAATTTGTCAAGGACAATTAAGTCCGAAAAACGTGAGAAGGTTTGGACAAAAAAAACACTGTCACTGCAAGGTGGCCGACAATACCCCATGATGCCAATCGAAAAGCGGACGGTACCTTTCGTTGAAGAAGGCTTTTGTGCTATTCATATCCTAGGCCGTTTTCTGAAGATTATATGGTTTAATCACGTAGTCGTTGAAACATTCGCCCAATCGTTTGTTTCTCACAGTCATCTAAATCGGATTCGAAGTGTCATAATTGTGCGGACGAAGCGTTACGTCCCACCCGGCAGTTCGAATTGACGCTACGCCTACCTGCGAGAGTGTTTGTTATCTGTATATTTTTGTATATTGTAACGCACAAGTGCTGAACTTATTAGATAGCGTAAATAATCCCACGTGTTTTCTTTCAAATCATAATTCCCGTGTAGTTTGTGTATAAATTAATGCCTGTACGTGTGCCTCAGTTTAGATCCCGTGTCCTTTCCGTGGATATTTACGTGTAAATTCCGTGTAAATTCTGTGTAAATTCCGTGTACGTTCCGTGTAAATTCCGTGTAAATTCCGTGTAAATTTCGTGTACGTTTCGTGTAAATTCCGTGGCTTTCTATGTGAATTCCGCGCGTTCTGTGTAACATCCGTGCATTAATTTTCTGTGGAAATTCCGTATGGGTTTTGAGTAACCCTATGTGTGATTTCTGTTTACTTTTTCATGTGGTCGTAGGTAAGTGCAGAAAATTAGGCGAACTACTGCTGATGGTGAATCGGTGGATCATTATTTTCTATCATCTCACGTAGTAAGGTCAGGTGCTCAGGCGGTCCGTTCCGGTCAGTGATCTCGATCACACTGCCCACGTTAGTTCACGTTAACACGCCTATTTATAGGCATAGGTCACGTGACCATCTGACAAAAGCTTCACGGAATTTACGCGTAAATCTAACAAACAGTCTAGATAGGGGGAATTCTCACCTCGAATACACTTCGTGCAAAGACAGTTATATAGTTGTTGTAGCGACTCGTATCATGTGGTTTGAACTGGTTTATTTCCTGTAAATACAGATGGCATTGTCAATGTACGTTAACAATGATAGAGCAGTGGACGGTCTGTCCCTGTCGATACATACAATGCAAACCCGAATACCTAATAAGAGTTCTAAATATAGAATGAGAATGAATACTAGTAGCATAAATAAAGTACGTAGGCTTACCTGTAAATACAGATGGCATTGTCAAAGTACGTTAACAATGATAGAGCAGTGGACGGTCTGTCCCTGTCGATACATACAATGCAAACTGCCGGCGTTTCGCGCCAAAGCCTATTTATAGTAGATAGTTGTGTATTGCAACTAGCAAGAAAGAACCAATCAGTGCGATTGAATCAGGGTCAAGTCAGGTCGGGTAACTATGAATAAATAACGTTGTGTGGAAGTTATTTCCTGTTACATATACCCCTCTGTTTATAAATGTCGTCCCTTGACATTTCATATAAGTTTAAAAGAACGCAGCAAACAGTTACCTCACTATTATGTTGAGGTCACTCTTAATAACAAATCAGAATCAAGCACGCCTTACATTCACACAGACTACAATTTAAAAATATTAACCCCAACATTTTTGAGGTCATCGCGCAACACCAGTACATTATTACTACAGATCCATGATAATTAATCCCTTGTCATGGTCTACAATGATAACATTAATATAAAGTGTCGTTATCTAAACACATCATTACGCGCTCCTCACAGGGGGCTCCACATATATACATCATAGGTTCCTTTATACTAATCACTCCACTGAACACTTGTACATTCAGTAGCGCTTTGGTTACTTCACATAATTTAAACATTTTACAAAGCATTAACATTCCATCAACATCTATGAAAGTTATATATTCGATACATATCACCGAGTCTCATCTCACGAATAATTCTTGACAGATTAAATCAAGAATTACAATACTCATTTCACCCAAAACGTATTTACAAGTTGATTTGCATGCAAGGCATTCTTTACATGCTAATTGACAATGAACATTTCAAATTTACACAATACTTGTGAACAAATTTTAATAGTGTTACACCGCATTATATTTACACATAATAAATCTGTTGATATAGTTGATAGTCACCAAAACGCGATGGAGCTTTTCCTTCGCGGTTTGATCTACGAACATTCGCATTCAACTCAGTTGGGGAAACCGTTTCTTCATTAGTTGTCTCTGAGACACGTGTGGGATCAGGGGATGAAACACTGGGCGTATGAGATGGCGGTGATGCAGGTTGACTGACTGGGCGTGGTGGCGATAACTGGCGCCCGTCACAAGCTGATTTACCTACAGTGGGTGTTGATGATGGAGATGAAGGGTGAAGAGATGATGTTGGTAACTCAGCAGAGCTAGCAATTTCAATTTCACCTGGCGCAAGATTACGCGGTTGAAATGGGGGATGACTTATAATAGAGGGTTGAAATGGATTCCCACTACGAGCATGTCTCTCCTGTCTGGGTAATGCTGAACTGCGCGTGTCATAACGTGGGCGTTCACTGTCTGAGTCTGATGACTCTGTCTCGCTTTCTAAGGTTACCTTCTTGCGCGGAATTGCAGTATTAGAAGATACCTTAGCCTGGGGATCAAGCTTGGGACCACGATTGTCAATCAATGATCCCACTGGCAGTAGCATGTTTCTATGGAGGACCCGCTGTTTGCCTGAGGACTCATGTTTGACACAAAATACAGGTATCTCTGGGTCAGGCTTCGAGTCAACAAGGTAAACCTCCCTATGCCACTTGTCCGCCAGTTTGTGCGGCCCTGTGAATGCGACTTGTCTGATTAAGACTCTGTCGCCGACACTCAGTGTAGCACCATGGACACGTTTGTCATAGCATTGTTTTTGTCTCTCCTGACTAACTTTCGCATTGGATACAGCAACGTCATAAGCGGTTGTTAATCTTTGCTTTAGTTTCTCCACATAGTTTCCATATTCTGTTTTAACTGTTTGGGCCTCCCCCTTTACCCCCAGTACGATATCTACAGGCAACCTCGGTTGTCTGCCGTACATTAGAAAGAAAGGTGAGAACCCAGTGGAGCTATTTTCCGTACAATTGTAAGCGTGTGTAATTGGTCCGACATGGGCTCTCCAGTTTGACTTCTGGCTGTCTGCCAAAGTTCCCAGCATGCCCAAGAGGGTTCGATTATACCTCTCGCATTGTCCGTTACCCATAGCGTGATAGGGTGTTGTATGCGACTTTTCAATGCCAGCCAATTTGCACAATTCACTTATAACTTTCGACTCAAAATTTCGACCTTGGTCGCTATGTAATCGTCTTGGAAAACCATAGTGATTGATAAAATGGTTGAATAGTACTTCAGCAGTGGTCTTTGCTGTTTGATTTCGGGTGGGTACGGCCAAAGCATATCGTGTGAAGTGGTCAGTGACGACTAGTATGTCTTTTATGCCGCCTTTGGATTCTTCGAGGCTTAGGAAATCCATGCATACCAATTCCAGCGGCTGTGTGGTATTAACGGATACCAAAGGAGCGATCGGTGGAGCCCCTTTACGCCGAATGCAAGTCATGCACTTCCTGAGCCAGTCATTGGCGTCGGCGTACATTCCCGGCCAATAAAAGCGTTGTTGGAGTAGTTTATTAACTTTGTCACGGCCTAAGTGGCCAAGGTCATCATGCACTCCTCGCAGCGCCACTTCGTGAAGCGATCGAGGAATAACTAACTGGAAAATTTCATTATTTTGCAGACAGCATTTGCGGTACAAGATGCCATTTTTCATGGTGAGTTTGGTCAACTGACGTTGTAAAATCTTTTCCCGTGATGAGAGGGAACGATAGTCTTTCATTTTGTGGCCAGATTGATTTGTGATTTGCGAAATAACGTCAGCCAATAATGGGTCTGCGTTTTGTTTCGCTATCCAGTCATTTACCGTCATCATTGTCAATGCAGTGTCAGGTATGTTTTCAAGTAAGTGTCCGTCAATCGTCAGGGATTCCACAAGAGGTACTGAAGCACTCAACTGACATACTGCCGTTACTACATCATTGGTCAGTTCGCTCTTTGTGATACCTGGAAGGCGCGATAAAGCGTCTGCGTCCACATTCAGTTTTCCACTTCGGTATTTGATGTCAAAGTTGAAACTTGCTAAAGCGGAGAGCCAGCGATGTCCAGTGGCGTCCAACTTAGCGGTAGTCAAGACATATGTGAGAGGATTGTTGTCTGTTAGAACCGTGAATCGACTCCCATACAAATAATCTCTAAACTTGTCTGTTACAGCCCATTTTAACGCCAAAAATTCCAGCTTATGGGCCGGATAGTTGCGTTCGGATGCAGATAATCCGCGACTGGCGTACGCAATAACTCTTGAGCCATCTCTCTGCTCTTGATACAATACTGCCCCAAGTCCTTCTCCACTAGCATCGACATGTACCCGGAATGGCAACGTAAAATCCGCATAGCCAAGAATAGGAGCAGAAGTCATGGATTCAATCAGAGCGTGAAAAGCGGACTCTTGAACTTCAGTCCAGTAAAAGCCCTGTCGTCTGCCAACTGATCTATGTGTCGATGTATGACCAGTGTCACATTTGAGTAAGTCATAGAGTGGTCGTGCAAGTTTGGCGTAGTCCTTTACGAAACGTCTGTAGTAGCCGGTAAAGCCTAAGAAACTACGAAGCTCTTTCACATTTTGGGGAGTAGGCCAGCGTCTGACGGCAGAGATTTTCTCTTCATCAGTGCTGATGCCTTCTGCTGAGATAATGTGTCCTAGGTATTTCACCTCTTTCTTAAACAGAGAGCATTTAGAGGGTTTCAGTTTCAGGCCATGTTGCCGTAGTCTCCGAAAAATGTTTTGACATGCTCTTCAAACGTATTTGAGAACACGATGATGTCGTCAAGATATAATAGGCATTGGGTTAGATGTAAATCACCCATACAAGCTTCCATTAATCGCTGGAATTTTGCGGGCGCGTTTACCATACCATAGGGCAACCGGTTAAATTCATAGAATCCCAGGGGGCCCGCTGTGAATGCAGTTTTATGTTTGTCTTTCTCGCATAGTTCCATTTGCCAGTACCCGGCTTTTAAATCTAAGGTTGAGAACCAGCGTGCTCCAGCCAGTGTTTGTACTGTTTCTTCAATACGGGGCAAAGGATGCGCATCTTTGATGGTCTTTGCAATTAGCTTTCTGTAATCTATGCAAAAGCGCAACGAGCCATCTTTCTTTCTAACCAGCACGACTGGAGAGGCATAGGGACTGGAACTGGGTCTTATCACCCCTGAGCTCAGCATCTCTTGCACATGCTCACGAACCTCCTGTATCATGTTAGGAGGGATAGGCCGATAACGCTCTTTGAAGGGAGTGTCATCGTTAAGATTTATAGGATATTGCATACGATCGGTATGGCCAAGCTCATTGTCGGATAGAGCAAATATATCCTGCCACTTTTCCAACATTCCCCGCACTAGTTGTGTGCCATTTTCATCGGCTTGGAGATGTTGAAGGTCAAAATGATCAACAACAGAATTTGAGTTAACCTCTTTGATTGCGTCAGTATTGTTTTGGCAAAATGCCTTTACTTGGGGAACAGTAGGCACCATAGTAACTTGCCTCAATTCGGCTACAGTTGTTTTAGCTGGGATGGTTATTACTTTGTTAGTCAAGTTATGTATTTCTACACCAACCCTGGAGGCAGATGAAGAGTGACTGACGATAGACTGTAGGGTTGGTACAAGTGTTAGGCCGTTAGGCAGCGTGGGGTAATCACCGTCCTCGCTCACCGTCAAAATGTTGCCTACTGGACCAGCCCTAATAATACCATGTATTAGCATTTTACTTTCACCAGGGATAATCACTTGTTTGTGACATTGTACAGTGCCCACCTTACCATCATGATCGATGGATTTTTGCCTCATCTGACAGCTTTGTATAGCACGATGCCATTCTTGGACGTTCACTGTCACATCCCCAATAACTTCTATGCTTCGATTTATAACGTTTGTGCCAATGATAACTGGGACAGAAGAGTTATAGGTAGTATCAGGGACCACTAACACAGGAGTTGGGATTACCACGGATTCACCAAACACGGTATCTGGGATTTCAACGTTTACATTGACGACTCCGTCATATAATATGGATTGTCCACTCGCTCCCTCAATGTTCAAAAACGCATCTAGTGGTAATATTTCAGTAGCCAGATTTTCTTGTACAAACCACTTTGCAACCGTGGTTACTTGTGACCCTGTGTCAAGGAGAGCTTGGCATGAGACATTTTCAATTTGAATTTCTACTTAATTCGATTTTCCGAAGAGATCTACTTTGGGGAGATTTAATGTGGATGTGTTCCTAACGCACTCCGTGTTCCTCCCTCCGACACGGGTGCCTCTTGGTTTAAAGGAAAACCGTTAATGTGTATCTTTGCTCGACATTTTGATACATCATGTCCCCTTCTTTCGCATCTGGTGCACTTAACCTCTTGTTTGTGGGGGGAACGTTTTTCGCCAGGTCCGTAGGATGCCTGTTGAGGCCCCCTTTGTTCCAAATAGCGAACCCTACTCGAAATCCCAGTGACCGAAACTTCGAGTTTAGCAACCTGATCTATAAGTTGGGACAACTTTGTTAGTACCTCATTATTGGTGTTTATCTGCTGAGGAGCAATCATTTTGTTACGATCAGAAACTTTGCTGGAAGTGCTATATTCATGTTCGGCTGTCCTTATGGCTTTCACCAAGTCTTCGTACGACAAGCCAGCGTCAAATTTATGCCTAGTGGCATTTTTGAGTTTTTCATTGACAAGTCCCAGCCAAAACTGGGTACGTAGCATGCTTTTGGCAAGTGGCTCACTAACTCCGACCTTGTCTTTTATTTGTGACAGTAATTCTTCCAGCCTACAACCCCAGATTGTTGGTGATTCGCTAGATTTTTGTTTGGCACTATAAAATTCCTGATACAATTGTTCCAGAGACAGGATGTTTCCAAAGATAACATCAAACTTTGTTAAAAGGTCAACTACAGTTACCCGCTCACCCTGGTATCTCATGACTTGAGCAGCGGTACCTCTCAACGAGCGCCGTACGGCTTGAAGAATTGAGCCTGTTGAATAACCCTCTGTTATCAAACATCGAACTTCATATTTCCACTGTTCATATGTTAGTTCGCCTTTCCCAGCATCTCCTGAGAAATTCGGGATTTTAACAAAGTGATCATGAGGGGGGTTTACTGGATGGGTGGACTCACTGGATGAAATGTCAGGGGATTGGGATTGTGCATGGCGGGTGTCCTGCAATCTAGTTATCTGCAGCTCGTGTTCAGCTCCCGCGATTCTCAGCATAGGAGTTTGACCACATACCGAGCGGCCAGATGCTTCCGACACCGCTTTAGGTACACATTCAGCATTTTTAAATAAAATGTATGCTGTGCCTTTAAAGGCGCGAGATTCCCTATCATAAACAAGAAGTATGTCCTCTACATCACCCACATCGCCATAAGCGTTTTCAAGGTCACTTGCAGAGGTGTCAGAAGACAAACCAGAAATATAAAGTGCACGTTCGTGCGAAGTCATTTTGCCCAAAATGGCCCCGATTGGGTATCCAACTGCCAAATATCAATATCAAATATAGTCAGTCGGAAATGAAATACTAACTGTCCAACAATCATTAGATAAGGACAGGTCAAGCTGGTCTATATTAGGTCATAAAACTACTAAAATGACTGATCAGAAAAAGGGGTAAGCAATTGAATGAGTAAAGTTGGTGTAAAGGGTTAGACTTGTTGATCAATGGAATATGAACAAGGTGTATGGATGGTAACTTTAAACTAATGACAACGCTACACGAGTTTTTACACTGACACCTTAATTACCTACAAGTGCAAGTTTCATGCCTCTATATACTTTGTAATATTATTTAACACCAGAATTTACACTCATAAAACAAATAATGTCACATTCATAGCACAGTCACTCATTTCACTTCATGTCATACCGTGAAAAGCCGCCTTTCACTAAACATACGAGAAGGAACATTGGGACTCTCGTTTAATGAGATAGAAAAGTCCAATAAGTAATGTTCATTACTGATGATAACATAAAATGACCGCAATTTCAGAAAACGGTACTTGGTCACCTGGTCACCAGAAAGGACGTTCACAAATTGTCAATCAAGATAACAGGTTTAAAAAAATATGCACTCACTCATGGCGGTTAGGGATGCTTCCTAATCAGTAGTGGATCCCGTTGTCCAGGTTCGCCGTGTTGTGAAGAGCTGAGAGCCTTTGTGATGTATCAGCTGTTGAAGAAATGCACTGAGTTTCACCCAGTGACCGCAATCGGGTCTGATCTGCGGGGGCGGTAGTTCGCGCGGTTTACTTAACACAGGTACTGCTCAGCGGGGTCCAGGGTCAGCGGTTTGCTTGTCTCGGACACGATGCACTCCGTCGTCACACGGTCGCTGCCACCACAGTGCTGCTCATCGGGCGGCCTGGTTCTTCAGGACAGCTTCGGTACACGGACTTGAGCAATTACATCACAAATACGAGGTCGCCGTTGATTTTGGCATGGTAATTAGGGTCAGCTGTGAGCTGAGACGTATAGTTATGCGGAACAATTAAAGGTCTTACATTTAGGTATCCAAGGGTAAACAAAGTTATTTCAATATACTTCATAAACCCGGAACCGTATTGCCTTTGAGCTGGCCGGCACAGCTGCGCATAAACTATTATTACCAAAAGCCAATTAAAGTCCCATCGGTGACGCCATTGTTGTAGCGACTCGTATCATGTGGTTTGAACTGGTTTATTTCCTGTAAATACAGATGGCATTGTCAAAGTACGTTAACAATGATAGAGCAGTGGACGGTCTGTCCCTGTCGATACATACAGTGCAAACCCGAATACCTAATAAGAGTTCTAAATATAAAATGAGAATGGATACTAGTAGCATAAATAAAGTACGTAGGCTTACCTGTAAATACAGATGGCATTGTCAAAGTACGTTAACAATGATAGAGCAGTGGACGGTCTGTCCCTGTCGATACATACAATGCAAACTGCCGGCGTTTCGCGCCAAAGCCTATTTATAGTAGATAGTTGTGTATTGCAACTAGCAAGAAAGAACCAATCAGTGCGATTGAATCAGGGTCAAGTCAGGTCGGGTAACTATGAATAAATAACGTTGTGCGGAAGTTATTTCCTGTTACATAGTCAATAAAAGCGACAATTTAAATCATGCTTAAATATTCCTTAAAGTTGCGGCTTGTCAACAAGTAGCAAGTACAAGTAGTTGGCTAACGGTATGACAGCGCAACCTTACTTACACCCAAATGCGAGTAAGACTAGTGTAAACAACTGCTTATCAACCAACTCACACTCGAGCGTGTCAACGGCTGTAATCTAATTATCATAACGCGCTCCTCCATAACCGTGCTGATCAAGTTTCGTTTCAATATTGAGAGGCTGATGGCATATATATATTCAAGTGTCATGGAGATATTTATCATACATTTATATGTGGTGGCAGCGATTGATGGTTCATCCAGAATAAATCATTTAAACTATACCTACTTTATTATTGCCTTATTGCTAGGTTACTTAATCTGGGTTAAACCGAGAATGCTTAACAATATCGTGGCATAAAATGCCAAGGTCAGCACCACAACTAGGAGAGGAAAGATACCATAAGTTGGGGTGGCACCCCCAGTTAGGGGCGAGAGACACAGTATGGTGGAGGGTGTGAAGCGGGTAACATAGGATCAGAAGAGCAGTTGCCAAACTGGTTTCTACGGCTTGGCGCCGAATAACACCTATTCATATTAAGATAACAACAAATGCGCCATGGAGCATTTCAAGCCAGTTTGGCCGCGGAGAGTGTAGTGAATAATGCCAGAGTCATTGGCTGCTGGGTTTGATGTAAAGTGACACTGCAGTGCTGAGATTTCCACGTGAGAAATCATGACAAAATAGCTTGAGAGGTAAAAAGTCATGGAAAATAGCATTATGGAAGTAACTAAGTCATGGCAAATCACGGAAATTTATCTTACAATACTCTGCTCTACTCCCCTGTTTTCACGATTCATTATAGGCATATTTAGTACATTTTTAGTGTCGCAATCTGGGCACCTTTCCACTTTGCACATTTGGAAATAGTATAATATTAGCATAATGATAAATTTCAAAAAAAATGGTTGAGTCGGATGGCTATGACTGGAGGAGGATGCCGTTTTGCCGAAACACTACTGTTTTTCGGACCTTTATTATTAGGATGGCTAGATTAATTATATATACAGGCTATAGACCACGGTTACTCGATTTCAACTCTTTTCGCCTTTCATGCAGATGGGCACGGCTGACCCGGAAGTCGATCCAGAAGAGCATATTCCAGTTCAGGACACGCAAGGCAAATATTTCACAATAATTGTCGATTGCCTTTAATTACCATTCGGGTTGTGTATATTTTGAGCGTACATAGTTGTCGAACAATCCTCGTTACATCAGAAAGATCAATGGGAGCTCAAGGTCGAGGTTAAGTAAAATGTTTTCTTTCATCTTATACATATTAGATAAAAGTTCAGACAGTTTGTTTATGGACGCAACTAGATTGAAACAATTAAAACTTGTATCTGAATATGTAATATTTGTTTTTGATGATTACATGGTTTGGCCTTATGTACGTTACGATTCAAATGTGTACGTTTTACATGACATGGACTATAGAATTAATTTATATTTCAGACGTGTGTCCCATTCATTTTATGTCCCACTGTTTTCTTCTTCATTTATTATGAAACTGGTTGTAAGCCAATTTGGGTCGGGGAAGTCTTGTGTCTCATATATTGTACCTTTATCTAGTCCTCCCCTAAAGTGGCCATAGTAAGATAATGTAAATCTATCTATAATGTGTTTCAGCGCCCGCCCCCAATAATGAAGGGCGAGATAATCCACCGTTGTATCACCCCCCGGCTTATCAGAATGACGTAGCCCCAGATTTTGGCCATGTCGCTGCTGATGAATCTCCGGCCGAAAGTCTGGGTAAGCGATATGCGACCCGATCATTGACAGAATCAGCTCCATGTGGTTAAATAGCTCAAATGTCATTAAAGTAAACACATCATTCAAAAATGTAATCCTAATTTACGACGGAAACAATTTAACAGTTAAGCCATTGGATATATTAACTAAAAATACATCTTATTCTATATAATTGTTATGGATTTAAAATTCATGCAAACAGCTAGTGTAACAGTCGTTATATTATTTATTAATTAGGTTTTTTCTAAGCAGTTTGGACGTACGTGGCGTGAACTTTAGTCTACAGCTGTACATATTAACTGAAAAGCATTAAATAATTATAATTAACATCTGTCTCAAATGGTTGGTATAACTATCTATAACATGGTTATATGTTTATCGCTATATTATAATGATTTAATTTTTGTGACATTGTTAAAGACTGTACGAATCAATCCATTTATAAAGCAAAAAATAGTTAACAGAGGCAGTTGACAGATGTCTTAGTTTCATCGCGGTAGGCCACTCACAAGCATCTTGTAATTGCAAGTCAGGAAAGGTGATTCGTCTGTTACACCTATGTAGTGTATATAAGACATTTGTGTAATAAAGTCAAGCAACTTTTAACTACTGTGGGTGATCTAATGCGATTATCATCAGTCGATTATAGCGGTATACACTATAACAGTACTGCAGTAAAACATGTAAGTTTACTCTAAATTTACGCATAAAACATTGAAAATAATGAAATACTGGACGATTTCTGCAACGTTGCAGGTGCGGGCGCCATGATTGGACAGCCGTCGGCCGCTAGGCGAACTCTTAGGGAATCTGTTGGTAAGTCGCATTACCTTTGACAAGACAAATTTCAGTGTTAGTTATTCGCACGCTCTAATGCACTTTCCTCTCAGTTAATCATCAACATAAGGAATTTACGACCAATAGGGCTTTTTCGGTTTAGGTCTTTTGGGGACAAACAAAAATTATGCTCCTAGAACGAGCGCGCATCACGCTGGTGCCTTGCTGCAGATTAATATTTTTCTGTACAAATTATATTTTGTCTGGACTAATCATAATTAATAAATTAAAACAAATTAAATTTTATGTTTAATATTTAATATTTTATCTAGGTGAATTACTAAAGATTACTATTTTATACAGACAAGTCATTGTAGATTTATATTATCAGGATGATTTAATATTTTGTCCAGATTAATTACCACTTTTTTATTATGCTTAGTTTAATCCTTCAATTCTTTTAATTTTAAATACAATTTGTAGTATTCAGGTTCTGAGGTGGCATCTGAAATATTTTGTACAATAAGATTATATGTCAGTAAACGTAGCCAGACAAAACAAAATGGTATCAAAGTAAGTTTGTAAAATAGAAGAACTAGAATGGTTTGAAGTAAATCCATCTGAAGTGCTTGTAGTTTTTTTAAATATCCCGCTTAATTTGTCTGAAGGTATACGTATACGATGGAGAGTGAAGCTTTAGGCTTTCAACGAAATTATTCCATTTGTCACCCTAAAAACTTAGTGATTAGTGTAAACATTGGAGAACCACCCAGGTGTTTTGCGCCAGGTTTATTGAGCGTCGCTAGTAATACGGAACATTACAAGTTTAAAATGTCACCTGCTGGTATATTGTCGTTAAAAGGTTAACAGTTCTTTATTTAGATTGCACGCAAGACAAATTTCGACCCACCCCTTGCCCAGTCGCGCCAATCGCGCAGCTTTCCTGGTTCTACGTCTTGTGTCGTAACTAGTATGACAGCCCTCTGCGCGTGGTATCCATCGTTACGCAGGACGCGAGTCAAAGTGCGTAATGAACAAAAACACGTGTTCGGTTTGTTTGTCACCAAAGAGCCAGACCGGAAGTAGAACCCGCGACAACTGACATGCCCCCGTTGTTACGTAACCATAGACACTGCGCGCAGACATGCGAGTCATGATGATAGGGCTGTACAGTCACTTCGGGATCTTATCGAGACCCCACGAGACGGGGATACCTATGCTCTGCGTCAATGCCTAGCATCAACGGCCTGTACGTGCTGCCTACCTTCCGGTTGTTTGCCTTCCCTCGCCTCACACACAAGATCGGCTAAAGCTGTCCTTGGAAGCACAACTAACCACTGAAGTTCTGTGCATATCCGAATTATGACCATCCGAGTACATTTATGTACTGTATGAGCGGTTAGGCAGTTGATAAACCGGAATGCGGTTGTCTCATGAGTGACTGTCAGCGTCTGGCGATATGATGTGCTGCGCGGGGTTTTCCATGTCGTATGACGTAATAATCATCATGACGCGCGTGTCTGCGCGCGGTATCTATGGTTACGTAACAACGCTCCTTATATGGACTGAGCGGGTGAGGACAACGGTGCTCTTTTTGTCGTAGAACTGTAAACATCGATGATTTGGCTTAAAAAACAACGCTTCCAACGGTCTCATCAAACGGACCACATGCATTATGGAGAGATAAATGTCTTGTCTTTAACTATATTATGATTTTATAGTTAACAATGCCTGGACCAAAGGAAACAAAAAATGGTTTCACACCCACTCGATTCTTTAGGCAGAAACCGCGCAGCTGGCCGGTTCCCAACACTAAAACGTTGACTACAATGAGTGCGCGTCTCACAGTTGCAGCAAGGCACCAGCGTGATGCGCACTCGTTCTAAGAGCACGTGTTTTTTTGTGGGTCCCCAAAAGACCTAAACCGGAAACAGAACCCGCGAGAACTGTACAGCCCTATTAAAGACAATTCTCACTTATTACAACAGCGCTCCCTGGCGAAAGCATTGGAACTAGCGCAAGCTGGTACCACCGCTCGTACTCGTATATAATATTACTGAGTCAGCGAAGTTAGTGTCACGGAAGAAGGCTAGAACTAGCGTTGAATTCCTCTCGGCCTTATATGATCTATATAAATTTATCGGAGAGTGGAGGGGTGGCTGTTGCACATATGACCCCATGCACACCTTTGTATCGGGATATATTTAGGTTGGGGGTAGGGGAGGAGCATAAGTGCTCTTGCCCCGGGAGCCCCCCCCCCTGCCACACTCCACTCCCCCTTCGGTTCTATCTCCTATGAACGGTAACCTTGTTTCCGCAGTTCGCGGTATTTTTTCACCGATGCACGCCCCACAACCCGGCTTTTAATTTCGTTTCCGCGTTCACGTCCGTATATATGTGGAATGAAGTCAGTGTAAAAGAAGTTCAGGCAATTGTATTAACGAACTTGCTCTAATGTCATTATCAGTAGATTGTAAAGGCATAATTTATAAGGTTACTGCAGTAGAAGATGCAAGTAATTTTACTCCAAATTTACACACAAAAACGCGGCTTAAAATGATGGAATAATGAGATTATGGCAGGCGCGTCCTTCGGGTAATTCTAGCTCGCTCTGCGCTGCATTGCACGCAAAATGCGAGTACGAACTTACAGCTGCAAAATTGTCAACAGTTTATTATAGGTTAAAGAATTGTTTTCTAAAGCAAAAACCACTTTGTACAGATAAAACTATTGACTATCAATATAATTTATTTTAAGACCGATATAGTGGCATTATAATGCAAGAAAGCAGCTGATATAAATTCCAAGCGGCGAATGCAATGACTTTTACTAAGATGTACGTAGCAGGAAAGCGGTCTTATTCCCGCTTTGCTGATATTTTTCAGTGCGGACATAATGGTCTTCCTGACATTTGTCTGGTCTGCAGACATAAAAGATCTGATTTAAGAATATATATGTGTACAGAATACATAACTTGATGTGTGTGTGCCGATGGTAACTTTCTATAAAACGACTATACAGACAAAGCAGATTTCGTTTACAAAATTAACTTTTTTATTGCGAATATTTGATCGATTTTAACAAACAGGTTCCGTTGTTCTGTATTATAGCATAATTACCGCTGTGGGTACATTGTGATACGATACGGAACATTATCTTGGGCTAAGGACACAAAGCGAAAAATAGTTCGCTTTTTTTGACAATTTTTGGCTAATGTGACAGCGTAAATAAGCAAGTATAAGCGAGATTCTAGCAATTTCTTTAAATACCTTATATTACCGCCGTGCAATACGCAAGTGATTTGTTCGTATAAATTCGCTTTCAAATAATGACAGATAAGATCGCGGCATTAGATATGAAATGGTGGAATAATCCATGTATTCGGGAAATTTGCAGGCGCAGTCGGTGGAACAGATGGCGGGCCGGGGGAGGCAGGTATGTTAAGTTACGTTGACAAGATCAGTAACCTTATCTCTTTGTAGTGCAGAATCTGCAGATATTCTCCACCACGTCAATTGTTTTTCCTTTTTCTTTCTCTTTCTGGCCAAAAAGATAAATCAAATAAAAGGTTTCAATTAATAACATTGTTACTTCCCTTTCATCATATGTAAACCTTGTAAAGTCACTAAAGTATGAGAGTCTACATTACTAAATCACATTGTTTTTATGCTCTTAGATATCAAGATTTTAGTTATTATTATATTTTAGATATTAGTTTTTCCTAAAGTGTCATATTGATTTTTTCCCGGCTGTTCAATTATGTCACATGACTGATTTGTTTTTGTATTTGCATTGCTGTTGATCAATTATATTTCTGTTCTATTCGAGGTGAACATTAATATGTGAATTCGCTAATGCGAACTTTGTTGCGAAAGTTGATGTAAAACAGATCTATACAACAACGTTCCATTTAAATGTGGTATCTAGCGCCGAGCGTTTCACCCTCACTCAAGCCTATATTTTATTCATGTATGGATATATATGCATTTCGTGGTAACTGTTCTTCATTTTGTGGCAATTTCTTTAAGTTGCTAACGAATGTCTGTGTTTTGTGATAGATGTTTTGTAAACGTTGTTTATCTTTTAGGTTTGTGCCAGAAGGTGTGTTGTGGTCTTTCGAGACCGATCAGACATTCAGAGCCCAAGTTTTATAATCCTCTACCTATATCTGCACCACGCCCCACCGACTTGGATAATAGAGCTCTACAACACAGGAACAACAATTATTGCCTGAATTTCTCGAAACCCTTGTCTCGACCTATTGGTATTCCAACGGTTTTGTAACAATGGTGAAGATTGAATATCTAGCTAGGTCATTGCAGAACCCGTCTGCATATAACATAATTGCCTCTTGCAGTTACACCTGATGGTCGAACGAACAATCCGACCCCATTCTATGATTTTATAAAGCAACTTTCTTGAAAATTTATTTTCTGTTTAGTTTTAGGTGGCGGTGCCCACTGCAGGGGGTGTGGAAACACAGAGCGTGATCTGTTCTGCGCCGACTGTCTGCTTCGCCCCAGGCCAGAGACCAACTCACCAACAAGTGAGATATTTGATCACACTTTGCCGAAGTTTAGGATATCCGTTCCTGATCGTTTTGCTTCAACATTTCCTGCCATGCTAATGGGTATACCCGCCACTTATTTATGACCAATATCCACTTCGTGCATTCGAACAAAAAAGATATGCCTCTATCTGTGTTTTTCTTCCTTCCTCTTCCTTCTTCCACCTTTATTATTTTTGTATGCCTTTATATTTATATGGCAAGGACATTAATGATCGTATTTAAAGGAAATGTGCTGACAATTGCACCTGTACAAGACGGTGACCTAGGCATGGGATACCCGAAAGCATACTTAATGTATTTGAATGCACGCTGGATGGCACGATAACTTGATAAGGACCAAGAAAATGCTTCATATACTATTCTCTCAAAATACGTGATAGAAAAGGGAATACCATGCAAGGAGCAACTACTGAGTTACCATTTGGCAAGAGGGAACTATTTCCGTTCTATCAAGAAGTGGTGTATGCATATGCGAAGTTAAATTTCCGCGATACACCTTTAGGGAGATCAACATATAGTCTGCCGAAATAATGGGAACCGCGGAACAAGTTTCTTAAATCTATGATTTAATGCGGTATAAATAAGGTTAGTGACATGTTTTAGGAATGGCATAATCAATGAGTTATTTTATATGGATTCGTAAAGAGACAACATCATATATTTCATGAGATAACATTACTTCGCGAAACTCATAAGCCCTATAGGCATCTGGTGATAAGTTATGTGACTGCGGAAACTGCCGAGGGCGGGATGGAGGGGGACTATTATACAAATCTGGTGGGGGAAATCCGCGAGTGCCTTGATGCCTGAGAGAGTGGATATTTGTGATGAAAACGATACCTATAAATCGGACATTTTAAAACCTAAAATGGGGCCCAGTGAAACATGAGGGGCTTTACCGCGGAACCCTACCAAAGCAAGCAAAGTTTTAAGTATCCACCCCCTACCGCCTCCCCCAACCGCCGGGGGAAAATGTTTGCATTTTTTGTAAAGAAGATGGTATTCAAGCAAAAATAACCACTTCCTATAAACAGATTGTCAAACATCTAAAGGAATAAAAACCAGGTGAATGTTATAAATCAATGTGATATGAGTATTGTAGACATCAGTGTTCTCTATGTTAGGAAAGTTAAGGATGTACCTGATTTGAAAATTGCGCAGCTGAGTTTTAAAATGTTGCATGATCTACTACCGCGCATGAAAAATGTAAAACGATGGCGAATACGAGAATCATGTTATTCTTTTGTAAATACGCTACGAAAACCTAGTGTCAGGGGTTGAGACTTCCTCTACTATTAATATTGTTGCTATGGAAAATGTGCTAACGTACGACAATAATATAAATGTTAATAAGTATTGTAAGCTATTTTATATCTTTAGTATACTATCAAAGTATACTATCGAACGCCGAAATATAGAAATAATTGTATGAAGATGTCAGTTAGAAATATGAAAACGCGCATATATATTAAGTGGTTTATCAGGCTAAACTGTCTATGCTGTATGCATCTTTTCAAGAGAACGGTAAAAACTATGTTGTTAAAAGATACTATTGATAATTGAGAAATAGCATTTGTGCTCGTAGTTATAACTTGCATACATTTCGTAGCCAAAAAATATCTGAATGATTAAACAGTTGTTTTGCGTGCGGCATTGTTATATAAAAAATATATATGCAAAAATGCTTAAAATGATGGAATAATGAAATTATGGGGGGCGCTTGTTTCGGATAACTCTGGCTCGCTCTGCGCTGCTTTGCACGCAAAATGCGAGTACGGACTTATAGCTGCACAATTGTCAACAGCTATTATGGGTTAAAGAAGTGTTTTCTAAAGTCAAAACCCACTTTGTACAGGTAAATATCTTGACTATCAAAATAATTTATTTTAAGAACGATATGGTGGCTCACTACGATGTGCGTAGCAGTCAAGCGGTCATATTTCCGGTTTGCTGATATTCTTCAGTGTGGACATAATGGTCTTCCTGGCATTTATTTTGTCTGCAGACATTGAGTATCTATTTTAAGAAGATATATTTGTCCAAAATACATAATTTGGTGCCCGATGGTGCCGATGATAATTTTTGATAAAGCGACTACATGAACAAAAGTGAAATTTGTTCACAAAATTAACCTTTTTATTGCGAATATTGGATCTACTTTTAACAAAAAGGTTTCATTGTTCTGTAATATCGTATAATTACCGCTGTGGCTACATTGTGATACGACTTACTGGCACACTATCCTCGGCTAAGGGTAAAACGCGTACAATAGTCCTACCTAAAGTGACAGCGGAATTTAAAAAATATCACGGAATTCTAGCAATTGCTTTAAATACGTTATGTTACTGCCGTAGGATATGCAAGTGATCTACCATGAAAAATATACTGCACGTAAGACATGTGCAGTGTGTGGGTCTTAAAGTGCCAATTAGGACATCTATCGTGCCATGCTTACCATTCCTAATGGCTATCTTAGAATATTACTCATATTCTATGGTGGCCAAAAAGATATTCCATGGTGGTCTATCAAATATAAGGTTCCAATTAATGACAATTGCCTTTTGCAGTTACACCTGATGATCGAACGGACAATACAAATCCTTTTTATGACTTGATAAATTTTCTTGAAAATTTGTCTTTTATTTCGTTTTAGGTGGAGGTGAACAGTGCACGGCGTGTGGCGAAGCACGGCGTGCACACCCTTGCCCATGTGAGCGGGTAAGGCTCTGCGACTTCTGTCTGCTTCACTCGGGACCAGAGGCAGTCTGCAACAGTTGCCACGTCCCAGCTAATTATGTGAGTTATATTCGATCATGCTTTATCGAAGTTTAGGATATCCGTTCCTGTTCGTTTTTCCTCAACATTTCCATGCTCATGGGTATGTTATATATCTCGTCCCACTGGGCACAATTTTGTTTATAAACTGACAGTTTGTTGCTCTCCGCTGTATAGTCAGAACATTATTCTCTCGATGGAACGATGAAGTAAATATACGTGTATGGTGAATTTGTACCCTCAGTTACCTTGCGCAGTGACAACAAAACATATCGGTTAATGATACGTGCCTCATTTGGAAAATGTGCCATGCTATCTGGTATTCACTGAATTTGTGGTCTTTGCCCATTGTACAAGTAAAGCTTCAAGATAATATGGATTTATAAATAGTGTTACGACATGGACAAGATTCGCACATATAAAGGTATAATTGTGCGCACCTTGCGTCTAGTAAGTCGCACGGATCTAATTTAACACGCATTACATTGTTTTTCATGACCTCGTATATGATTATCAGACTTCTATATCTTACTCACTGTGACATAATATATATCTAATAATAGACCATTTTAATTAATAATTAATTTCTTTTTCGGTCATTTCAGAAGAAACCGTCGGATACCCCCTAAAAAGGGCGGCAAATCAGCTCAATTGTCTGCAGATCAGTCGGCAATAATGATCTGCTATATTGCAAAGTATTGCCGAAATGTAGAAACTGACTTGAATCAGTCTCTGCTGCAATAAGTTTGCTTGTAGATGAGATAGTCTTTACAACACTTTTCTCTTTATCAAATACCAACTTTATCTGTAAACAAGCCAATAATGGTCAATAGTTGACGGCACGCTACAGTTCGATGACAGCGGTGGGATTCTGCCACATATGCCCTCGGCACTTTACAAGTTTGGTGACGGCAGTGTATGATTACAACATACACCCCTCACCACGGTGGCAGCGGTAGGATAGTGTTTTTATAACACTATCCAGTGATACGGATCAGCCCTGGGGAAGAAAGGAAGACAAGCAAAGACAGAAGTGTTGATAGTGTGAATGAAGTAGCACTATCTCACCTCTGAGAAGATGACGAGATAATATGGCGGAAAAGCTGTTGAACCAGCTGTTGAAAAAAAATTAGGTCCGGCAAGTACTATGGCCATGAAGGCACCGGGCATCAACCTGAGAAACACCGACGTAGGAGGAGCAAGGCTCTCCTAATGCGCAAAATGAAGACTTTTTCGCCGGATCAAGACGGACATCGGACGAGCCGTAGGATCCAGACTAGAGGAGCATGACCCGCCAATCACCCCGCGAGAAGAATCCCGCTAGCTATGACCGGAGCGGTGAGAGACCGGATTGTCTGCGGGACAACCGGAAAAGGAACTTGACACCACGGGCCTTGGAGACCGCGTTGCGTCCGTATCGGGAACGGTAGTCATCATCTTCGCTCGGGCGACGACGCTGTGACCGACGCCAAGACTGCGATGAACATCGGACGTTTTGATGTGTATTATGTGTATAATGTTTTAGTGTTATAATAAATGAAGAAGTAATGCGCGTAAGTGAGCTGTAGTTTTGTTCACTGTAAGTTGCCACTGTATGATGGATTGGGAAACGCGGTAATGTATGTGTCACTTGATTACAGCGCTTTTAAGACACGTAAGACAAACTCGGGAGGTTTGAGCGGATACCTCTACTTTTTTTTATCGCGCTTAGAGTTTAAGAAGTATGTTTCATGTGTCCAACTCGCGAAGGTTGACCTGTGATATTGTTGTGGCGCGTAATTTTTATTGTGCATCAAGAGTCGGGAAGTATAAGCATTTTTGTTATTTTCCTCCTGAAGGATCTACATCTTATAAATATGAGAAAAATGGTATTGCAATTTTAGATGAGGTGGTGTGTAACATTAAATCATTTATGAGGGTACATACCTAGTTGTAGTTGGTGAACAGAATGCCAGAACAGCTATGCTTGATGACTTTATTGAAGATGACTCAACGAAGCATCTATCTATGCAAGATTGTTATCAAGAGAATTCCTTCGGTATCACAAGGGAATCCCAAGATAAAGAGGGACCAGTAAATCTCTTTGGTTTTTCATTAATTGATGTCTGTAAGGAGCCAGATTTACATATCTTAAATGGTCGCTCCCATAGTGATCCAGAAGGCAGCTTTACATATATTGGTCCCTCAGGCTGCAGCCTGATAGATTATGTCTTGTTCCCAGCAGATATGTTCAATGAATGGAATATTGATTTGAAGGTTATGAGCAATGCATCATCAGACCATATGCCTATCTGCTTTTCTATTGAGTGTTATAATACTAGTGTAGAGGAGAAGGCTCAGGTTTCTACAAAGAAATTTGTTAGATACAATTGGAGACACTCGGAGACAATGAGAAATTGAACAAGCAGTGAGCCATCACACTGATGTGTTTAAGTATGCTGCAGAGTCCATGAAATCCCGTCCCAAACAACAAGGAGAAAAATGGAAAGATAAGCAACGAGATAAACTGATGTCTGATATGATATTGCCTTGTTGGAAGGCAACAAGATGTTTTAAAAAGGAAAAAATGTTCAAACACTATAACGCCAACAACTTGGAAAAATTATTTTAAGAAATTGCTAGGTGTTATACCAGCTATCGACCAAGGTAGACGAGATGCTGGATAGCCATGCCCATTGTAAAAAAATGTACCAATAATGAACCAGCAATTTTTAATGATGTAATATCAGTTGGGGAAATAGCGAAGGCTGTAGATGGTCTACAAAATAATAAGGCAGCTGGTATTGATAGAATTTTAAATTGGATGATTATCGGAAGCAAGGAAGTAATGATACCTTACCTTGTCAAGATTTTCAATTGTATCATGAGTACAGGGTCTTACCTTGCCAAATGGTGTGAGGCCATCATAGCCCTTCTTCATAAAGGAGGATCCTTGAACAATGCAAGTAACCATAGAGGTATTTCCCTTCTGCCTAGTATCGCTAAATCATTTACCAACATTCTGAATGAAAGATGTGTTTTATAGGCAGAAGAATCATGCAAATATTCAGAGGAACAGGCAGGATTCAGGAGAGGACGGGGTACTATTGACCAGATTTTTACCTTACAAGCATTGATCCAAAAATACTTGTCCAAACCAGGAGGAAGATTTTACTGTGCATTTATAGATTTTTCTAAAGCTTTTGACAGTGCACCTCATAAGCAACTTTGGTTTAGATTATACAGTGAGTGCATCCACGTTAACATAATGAACGTGTTGGAATCCATATACTCGAAACTTATGTCCAGGGTCCTGACTTCTGAAGGACTCACTGAGTCATTTTATAACAATACTGGCAAAAGACAGGGGTGCATTTGAAGTCCTTTTTTCTTTAACATATACTTGAATGAACTGATCTATGCTTATAAGAAGAATATGGTTGTGATGGTGTATATATTCATGAAGTCTGTTAGAAGACTTTGGCAACAAATGGGGACTACAACTTAACATCAAAAAGAGCAAGATTATGGTATTTAGGAATGGTGGACACCTCAGAGACAATGAAAAGTGGTACTTTAAAGGAAAACTTCTACAAGTAGTGCCATATTACAAATATCTGGGGATTTTATTCTCCTCGAGGTTGGCCATGGGTGAAGCCCAAAAGACCCTCGCCGCACAATCAGGTAAAGCGATAAGGCTTATAAAACAGATTATTAAGAGTTGTGGAGGTTTAGATGTTAAGCAGTGTTTTGAACTTTTTGATAAGATGATTACGCCAATATTAACTTATGGAGCAGAAATCTGGGGATATGATGTTAGAGATTGTATTGAAAGAGTTCAGTAAATATTGTAAATATGTTCTAGGTCTACCATGTGGTACGGTTAATGCTGCTGTTTATGGAGAATGTGGGAGACTTCCTCTAAGAATAAGATGTACCATCAGTTGTATCAAGTACCGGGTTAAACATCTGACAATGCCTGGTGATAGATTAACGAAGAGCGCTTACAATATGCTCTACAATCTAACAGAAGCGGGAAGGACTACATGGGCATCCACAATAAAACAATTACTTTTGATGTATGGCTTTAGTGATGTCTGGTTGGCTCTACAATTGGGTAGCCCAGAGTTATTTATCTTTTTATTTAGTCAAAGAGTTATTGACTGTGCAGGGCAGGAATGGTGTAGTAATATTAGTAATACAGATAGACTAGGAATTTACAAAGAATATAAAAGGTCTCTCATGTGTAAAGATTATTTAATATTACTCTCTAATTTTAGACTTCGCCAGGCCCTGTCAAAATATCGATGTGGAATGTATTTGTTCAGAAAGCATGAGGCAAATGGTGCCACATGTAATTACTGCCTGGAAGAAAATGGTCTACAGTTAAAGCTAGACGAGTTTCATATTGTGGTCAAATGTCCTTTTTACTTACCGTTAAGATCTAAGTATATATCTATGAAAGACCTCCAATATTGCAACCTTGTAGATTTTTGTCATTTAATGTCTTCAAATGATAAAGGAAAACTTCATAACCTAGCCCTATTTGTTAAATGTGCAATTCAACTGTATGAAGAAGCATATTTACCTTGAGAGATTTCACTTAATGGCTTTTGGGTTTTCTATTGTAAAAATGTTGTGCTTTGTCGCCAATTAAATGTTTCTATTTTTGTACCATGGGCCTGGTGCCTACAGTTTGAAATAAACATTATTATTATTAAGTATAAGCATACACCAGTTTGAGAACCGAGGTTGACAGGTTTTAGACATGTTGTAAGTAGAATCCGAAGGTTTGACCCTGTATCCGGAACTGTATCGGATATGCTGTATGGAGAGTTGAGCGCGGCTTCATATTTGAGTACAGCATTTTGGCCCTATTTTAAGTGTATCAATGCAGTTGCTTTCATTGGTCAGTTAAGGGGGTAGCGTCACTGGAGTTAGCGTCCCTGGGATGGGGGTGTAAAAGGCCCTGCATCACAGCCAGAAAGTCAGTTAGAGTGAGGGGGGACAGCGCAGCACCAGCGCACCTCTTACTCTCCTCTTAGCGCTTCACCCGCGCACCTCTTACTCTCCTCTTAGCGCTTCACCCGCCGACATATTTTCTCTCTATTCCTTACGCTTCACCCGCGCACCTCTTTTCTATATTCTTTTATAAGAGAGTCAGGGTCAGAAAGATATATGTGGAGCTATATTTAGAGGACAGCAATGAAATATGGGGAATTAACTTTTTTTGTCAAATGGAATGCCAAAGTGAACACCAATCACCGCCAGACACATTTGTCTTCCTATTACCTTTTTATTAACCTACCCACTTCTTCCCCAACATTAATGGAGAATTAACTTGGGGATAAGAGAAATATTGTGAGATATAGATCAGGCCAGCAATGAGGCAACGAAAGGATAGATTGAATTAGTGAGAGAAGATATATGCAGCAGTTGCAGTGATATTTGAAGTTATGATATTGGTAGCTTCATGTGATATTGTTATCTGTATATTTCTGTATATTGTAACGCACAAGTGCTGAACTTATTAGATAGCGTAAATAATCCCACGCGTTTTCTGTCAAATAATGGTATGGCATATATATATTCAAGTAGCATGGAGAGATTTATCATACATTTGTATGAGGTTGCAGCGATTGAAGGTAAATTCAGAATCAATCATTTGAACTGTACCTACTTTATTAATGCCTTATTGCTGGGTTACTTAATATGGGTTAAACCGAAAATGCCTAACAATATCGCGGCATAAAAAGCCCCCTTTCTGACATTTTGCCCAAACTATATATACACCCGTTACGCCACAGTTTGGTGGCAGCAATGGGATTAGTGCCACTTACACCCTCGGCACGCTACACCTACATACCCTATTGCGTGCACGACAGGGAGTTAATTAGTCTACAATATACAACACACATCAATGATATATCTTGTTTATTGATGTTTGTACGAAATTCTAAAGTAGGGACCCTCTCCCTGTTTTCCGCTTGTCGATCGACACAGTGTTCTTATGTTATTGAGAGCAAGATGGGTCTCAAATTGACAGACTATTTCAAACATTGTCAGGTATTCGGGATTCAACCGGACTGCAAAGGAGTTTGATCCTGATATTACGGTTAAGAAATCTTCCACCATCACCAATAATGGACAGGTTCATCTTCATCAAATGTAAAATTGCCACAAGCCTGCACGCTGGAACACCCGTAAATTTGGTACCAGAGAGATTATTAGAGGGGAGACATTTCAAGTTAGGTGAGCGGAAACACCTCAAATTACGGAAGGGGAGACATCCCAAGTTGGTGGTGGTACCCCAAGTTTGGGGAGGGTAGACACCTCAAACTAGGGGAGAGAAGACAAACCTAGTTGGGGTGATACCGCAAGTTTGGCGTGGTACCCCCCAAGATTGAAGTGGTGCCCCCAGAGGTGGTGCCCCAAGTTTGGGAAGGGGAGAAATCTGAAGTACGTGGAGCGGAGACACGACTATATATAGTGAAGAGGAGACAACACAAGTTGGATGGGGGGGGGGGGAATAGTCTTGAATTTTTGTGGGAATCACGAGGTGCTCCCCGGCGCACAGTACATGATTTCAACTCTTTGCGCTTTTCATACAGATGGGAACGGCTGATCCAGAAGTGGATAAAGAAGTTGATCCTCCTTTAATTATCACTGGGGTTGTGCATAATTTGAACGTGCATATTTGTCGAACAATCCTCATTACATCAGAAATATCAATGAGAGCCCAAGGTCGAGGTTAAGTAAAATGTTTTCTTTCAGCTTATTCACATAAATAAAAAGTTCAGACAGTTTGTTTAGGGACGCAACTAGATTAAAACAATTAAAACTTGCACCTGAATATGTAATATATGTTCCTGATTATTACATGGTTCGGCCGATGTACCTTATGATTCAAATGTGCACGTTTTATATGACGGGGGCTATATAATTAGTTTAGATTTTTGACGTATGTCCCATTGATTTTAGGTCCCACAGTTTTTTTTCTTCTGTTTTTTTCTGTTTTCCTTTTCATGTTTTCCTTATATTTTTCTTTTGTTCTGTTCATTTATTATGAAACTAGTTACAAGCTAATGTGGGTCGGTGAAGTCTTGTGTCTCGTATATTGTACCTTGATCTTTCCCCCAATAATGACGGGCGAGATAATCCACCGCCTCACCACCTCCCGACTTATCAGAATGACGGAGCCCCAGATGTTGGCCATGTCGCTGCCGATGAATCGCCTCCCGAAAGTCTGGGTAAGCGATATGCGACCCGATCATTGACAGAATCAGATCCATGTGGTTAAATAGATCAAATGTCATTAAAGTAAATACATCATACCAAAATGTAATCCTAATATACGCCTGAAACAATTTAAAAGTTAAGCCATTGGATATATTAACTAACGAGATTGCGTCACCCGTAGGGTGAGATGACGCAAAATGTAAAATCCGGAATATGTCTCCATGTGTTTGTCAACATGGATACGATGTCATCGTTTTTGCCCTGCGCCCAGGCACTACATCATCCTATCACACCGGCTTGAACCCGCCCGCCCCCTTACACACACTCGCCCCGTGGCAGTCGATCTTCACCGCTCGCGATCGCCCAACGTCTCGCTGTCGTTCTTTCCTTCATTAGCAGATAAGTGAGCCTCCGGGTATTGTTATGATATGGTAAGACATGCCGTGGTGTGGTGACCCTGACAATTGATGTAGGCCAGTAGTCCGGGCAATCTAGGGATATACTCAAAATAAATTGCAATAGTAATCAAACCTGTTTTTTTCCTATTGGCTTACTTTACTCCACGTTAACCCCACAAGAAGCAACATATTTTTACATAAACGGAATGGCAGGGAGGTGATGCAGTTGAGACCCGCACTAGGAATTTGGATCTACATACCCATATTTCCAGTGTGCAAGATAGAGAGGTATTTAATCTACAAACTACAACAAACATAGAGAAAATATTTTGTATATTAACATTTCTAGGAAATTTTAAAATAGGAACCTCTTTTCCTGTTTTCCGGCTGTAGATCGCCGCTACTCGGATGGGTCTCAGGTTTAAAAGACTTTTTCATACATGGTCCGATATTCCCAATTCACTCGATTGTTGACGCGTTTTAACCTGATCATATAAATACAATACGTATACGGGAGGAGAAGTGGTTGGGGGAGGTGGGGGAGGGGGGGGAGTTAAGAAATGACAATTTGTCTTTCGCCACGACCAAGAATGTATATTTCATCTCTACCAAATTTGAAATTTCATCGGTACATTTGGTGCTGAGCAAAATCCAAGGGGGAAAAGGTGGGGGTGGGGGTAGTGGGTTTACTGAGGGGGTTTACGGAAGAGAGGGCACACACTCTAAGTTAGGGGAGGGGAGACACCCTGAGATAGGGAGGGCAAACACTCCAAGTTTGGATGGTACCCCAAGTTATTAGAGGGCAGCCACCCCAAGTTGGGGTTGTACCCCAAGTTATAGTAGGGGAGATATCCAAAATTCGGGTGATGGGGGGAGGGGGGGGGGAGACACTTCAAATTGTAGCTCTACCCCAAGCTAGGAGAGAGGAGACACCCTGAGTTAGGGGATGTGAGGCCCTTCAAATGAGGGGAGGGGACGCACCCCATGTTCTGGAAGGGGAGACACCCCAAGTTAGGGAAGGAAAGACACCCAAAGTTGGGGTGGTAGCCTAATGTAGGAGGTAGGGAGACACTCAATATTCGGATGGTACCCTAAGATAGGGGAAGGGAGACACCCCAAATTTGGGAAGGGGAGACACTCCAAATTAGAAGAGGGGTGACAACTAAAATTGGGATTTGGGGTTCCAAGTTTGAGGAGGGGAGACACCTCAAGTTTGGAGAGCGGAAATACCCCCAAAATATGAGACGGGAGACACCCAAAGTATGAGGGTGCTTGAAGTTTAAAGAGGGGATCAGGAAACCCCAAATTAGGGGAAGGAAGACACCCCAGGTTGAGGTGGTACCCCATGTGTGGAGAGGGAAGAAGCCTCAAGTTATGGGGGAGGGAGAGACAGCCCAAATTAGGAGAAAGCAGACACCCCAGGTTGGGGTGGTACTTCAAGTTTATGGAGGGGGGATACCAATAGGAACGGGAGGACACCCAATATTTGGGGAGGGAAGACATCCCAGGTTGGGGTAGTGCCCAAAGTTTGGGGAGGGGAGATACCAATAGGTACGGGAGGGGTGAAACCCAATATTTGGGGAGGGAAGACACCCAAGGTGCCCCAAGTGTGGTGATGGGAGAGGCCTCAAATTATGGGAGAGAAGACACCCCAAGTTGGACCACCCGAACTAGACACCCTAAATTAGAAGAGTGGAGACACCCCCAGTTAGGGGAGGGGCGACACTCAAAGTTGGGTGATACCCTAAGTTACGGAAAGGTAGACACCATAGCCATAGGTTAGGCGAGGGGAGATTCGCTAGTTAGGGGAGGGGAGAAAAACCAAGTTGAGGCGGAAAAGTTCCAGTCTGTCACACTTGAGACCCATCCTTCGCCCTGTACAAATAAACTGTATCGACGATCGACAGCTGAAAAACCGGGAGAGGGGTCCCTCATTAAAAAATATGTAGAAACTTCAATATTAAAGATATTTTATTTCTGTTTGTTGTATTTGGTAAATGAAATAACACTCCATTACATATAGTAGAGGGAGGATACTAAATTCGTAGTAGGGGTCTCAATTGCAACGCTTCTCTGCGCGTGTTAGGACAAATACGTAATCCAGTTTGGTGCTACCAGAGTAGGGTAAACCACCCCCGTAAAAAATATGTTCCAATCAATAGATTTCGGTAGATTTTGAAAATAATATTCACAGATACCTAAGGAATGAGAAAAACCAGGTTTGATTACTATTGCAATTTGTTTCGGGTTGACTGTTCTTAATAGTTAATAGCTCTCGTAGTGTCCTATGTTAAAGTTTAACCAACGTAGTGATAGATGCCGGAAAATCGTAGATTTTTTCATCATAATAATACATGCAGCTATGGCTCCGGGCGCGGAATATGGCTCCGGAAACGGGCTATGGCTCCGGGCGCGGACTATGGCTCCGAGCTATGGCTCCATACGCGGGTTGTGTCTCCGAGCGCGAGCTATGGCTCCTTGTTGTGGCTCCGGGTGCAGGCGATTGCTCCTGGCGCGGACTATGGCTCCGTATCCTGGACTAGTGCTACAGGCTCCGGGCTATGCCTCCTGGCCAGGGCTATGACTCTGGGCTGTGGCTTCGGGCGCGGACTATGGCTCCGTATCCTGGACTAGTGCTACAGGCTCCGGGCTATGCCTCCTGGCCAGGGCTATGACTCTGGGCTGTGGCTTCGGGCGCGGACTATGGCTCCGTATCCTGGACTAGTGCTACAGGCTCCGGGCTATGCCTCCTGGCCAGGGCTATGACTCTGGGTTGTGGCTTCGGGCGCGGACTATGGCTCCGTATCCTGGACTAGTGCTACAGGCTCCGGGCTATGCCTCCTGGCCAGGGCTATGACTCTGGGCTGTGGCTTCGGGCGCGGACTATGGCTCCGTATCCTGGACTAGTGCTACAGGCTCCGGGCTATGCCTCCTGGCCAGGGCTATGACTCTAGGCTGTGGCTTCGGGCGCGGACTATGGCTCCGTATCCTGGACCAGTGCTACAGGCTCCGGGCTATGCCTCCTGGCCAGGGCTATGACTCTGGGCTGTGGCTTCGGGCGCGGACTATGGCTCCGTATCCTGGACTAGTGCTACAGGCTCCGGGCTATGCCTCCTGGCCAGGGCTATGACTCTGGGCTGTGGCTTCGGGCGGGGACTATGGCTCCGTATCCTGGACTAGTGCTACAGGCTCCGGGCTATGCCTCCTGGCCAGGGCTATGACTCTGGGCTGTGGCTTCGGGCGGGGACTATGGCTCTCTGCACTGGACTCCGGGCGCTGGTTCCGGGCGGTAGCTGTGGCTCCGGCCGCCGGGCCTATAGCCCCGGGCTATGGTTCTGGTCGTAAAATTTGAATCGTTATTTATAGGATGCTATAATCAAATGGGTTAAATACCTTACGTTACTGCCGTAGAAGATGCAAGTGATTTCTTCGCATACATTCGTTTGCAAATGATGACAGATAAGATCGCGGCATTAGACAAAATGGTGGAACAATAGATGTATTTGCAGGTGCAGCCAATGGAACGGGTAGAGGTCCGTTGGACGCAGGTATGTCAAATTACGTTGACAGGATCAGTCGCCGTATTTCTAAATTTAGTGCAGAATCTGCACTATATAGAACTAAGGCGGGGGAGTATATCTGCAGTGGATATACTCCACCGCGTGAATTATTTTTCGTTGCAGTAACATCTCATCGGCATATGCCCCTGCCTTACGTGCATAATTAAACTACCATACTTGTAGTCTCCTTTACTCAATCGTAGTGCAATCATGGTGCAATTTAGTTTGTGCGGACATTCCAAGGCCAAATTATTTTCTGGGAGGTAATTTTATTTTTTATTAATAGGCAGTATAAATTAAATAATCTTTTCATCGCTTCACCTACTAAAGAGAATATTCTTAGTGTTATCTTCTATTGGTGCCTACAATTATTTGTTTCGTCATTGGTCGTTCTGATGCTGCAACAGTGCACCGCGTGTGGGGAAAGAGGGCGATCACACCCTTGCCCATGCGAGCGGGTATGGCTCCATGCTAATGGGTATGTTATATATCTCGTCCCACCGGGCACAGTGTTGTTTATAAACCCACAATTGCTTGCTTTCCGCTTTGCATAGGCAGAACATTATTCTCTTGATGGAACATTGAGGTAAATATACGTGTATGGTGAATTTGCACCCTCCTTACCTTGCACAGTGACAAAACAACATATCCGTTAATGATACGTGCCTCATTTGGAAAATGTGCCATGATATCTGGCATTACCTGAATGTGTGGTTATTGCCCAATGCACAAGTAAAGCTTCACGATAATACGGATTTATAAATGGTGTTACGACATGAACAAGCTTCGCACCTATAAAGGTATAATTGTGTGCACCTTGCGCCTAGTGAGTCGCACAGATCTAATATCTGTGATATACTATACATATTTTAATAGACCATTTTAATGATCAATTATTATGGTCGTTTCAGAACATAAGCTCAATTGTCTGCAGATCAGTCGGCAAATATTGCCAAAATGTAGAAAATGACTTAAACCGCGCTTGAATCAGTTTGTGTTGTAATGAGTGGGGCAATGCAATGTTATGCCCAATACATAAGCGTGGTTCTCGAAACGATCCTGACAATTACAGGGGTATATCTCTGATATCTTCGTTATGTAAAGTGTTCACTAGCATCTGATATAAGCGATTAACTGTTTGGGTTGAACAAAATGGACTCATGGCGGAGGAACAAGCCGGATTCAGACGTGGCTATAGCACAATAGACCAAATATTTGTGTTACAAAGCGTGATTCAAAAATACCTATGCAAGAAAAATGGAAGATATTATGTATTATGTATTGACTTTTTGAAGACTCTGTTCCACATAGCTTACTGTGGCATACCCTGCTCCAAGATGGGCTCCATAGAAAGATTATTAACGTATTGAGATCTATGTACTCTAATATCCGATCGTGTGTTAGAACTGAAAAAGGTCTTACTGATTATTTCACGCGAACTGTTGGAGCCAGGCAAGTGCTTGTTAAGTTACCTTCTCTTTTCATTATACATAAACGATATTATTAAAGATATGCTACAGATAAAAGGAGAACGAGGAATCTACATAAGTGAAAACGCAATTCATATTATGTTGTTAATGTACGCTGGCGATCTGGCACAGTGCAGCGATACAATGGGGAGACTGCAGCACATGAGTAATACATTGGATGATTTTTGTACAAAGTGGGCGATGCGTGTGAATCTTGAAAAAAAACTAAGTTGCATTTCGCAGAGGAGGACTTGAATGTGGTCGCCATGTACTAGCGGTGGAGTAAAAACTTTAAATGTATTAAGTATTGTCTACGAATATTAAAGATGCCCACAAGCAGATATACCAGATCTTGCTACGATATGCTGCAGGATTTTCACGAAAATGGAAAACTGACATGGGCCTCTACCGTAAGTGGATATGGGGTGGTATGGCTGCAGCAATCAGTCGGGGATGAAACACGATTCCTCACTCAATATAAACAAACTCTAAAAGACAATAAGGAGTAGAGCATGACGGTTTTGAATAGTCCAACACGTTTCGATGTAGAGTCTCTTTCGAAAGCTCCCGGCGTAAAATGTCTAAACTACTGCTTAAAATATGTACATTTTTGGCAATCTACGAGCCTTATTCTTTCTCCCGACGCTTTTCTGAAGTGGATCGCTAACTTAAACGATGCACCAGTATTTGAAAATTAGCCTTTTTGGAGTTGCTTGTGGTTTTGATGTCAGAGCCAGTTCCCCTTTGTGCACTGATATACTATTTCCTTTGCTAACAACAGGTTACAAAACATCACAGAATAAAGCTTTGTTCCAGATATTATAAATTCAACACATCCAACACCTACTGGTTATCCAAAATACCAAATTATCTGAATATTTACAAGAACCCTTCACCTGTCTATATTTAGCAATTGAACCGGAACTTGCATCTACGTCACTTGACGCGAAAATTGCCGCAAATCATAACGTCATTTTCTAAGCAAACTTACTAAACCAGTGGTGAGTACCTTATGACTGTTAGTTGAAATATCAACAGTATATAATATCAAGTATCTCAAATTTATGATACATGCTTTTGTGCCTGTTTGAGTCCGTAAAACAACAATTTCAACATAACACTGTGCGGGTTATTTATCGCGCGCGGGCGTCCCAGCGAGCCGCGGTCGACATCACATAGAATACCGAACAGCGAACAGGCGCGCAGGGCTATAAAGCCGGCCACCAACTCCTGCTCCAGTGAATAAATTTGCTTATCTCCGGATAGCCCACAGGGTTTCGGGATTTAAATTCAAGAGAGAATATACGGTTGGTAATACAAAAAAATTACAGAATATATTACTTAAAGGACGCGGGAAATAGTAAACCGAAAGTTGGGGTATCGTTTGCTGAGAGCGATGCAGTCCCACTTGATAATATTAAACTAGGGGTCTG
>OZ025265.1:26846662-27052116 GCA_964019135.1 Arenicola marina
GTTCTTATTTCACATATGCTGATATGCAAGCAGGAGCTTTTGAAGCCTAGGAACACATTCATTTCACTGGTCTGGAAGCAAGTGCTCAGGAACAGGAGGAAGCCCAGCATCAACACGATGAAATAGCTGGCGAAGTGTTTGCCTGTTGCGTGCGGGCAGGTATACACGACCGGGCGCGAATATGGCTGCATCTTCTCGTCGGTTTAGAACCAGCCGCTGCAGCCGTGGGTTATCTGCTTCCTCGTCGAACCCGATTTCCTCTTCGCGATAACGACAATTACCGGTCCAGTAGTAGAAGGGAAGCTCAGGGTCCATTTTCTTCATGAACTCTCTGAAGCATAAACGATAATATTTTCACTGCCTTTGGATGAGGACCTGAAACAATACGTTTTCTGTGTTTGTGCGTCGTTAGGTTAAAGCTTGCTGAAAATACTTACGAAAAATCGTTTTGATTGTATCGCATTTCTGAAGTTCATCGCGATGTCCTTCCCCTTTTCTGTATAAATTATACATACCGGTAGTTATCAAATCAATAAAAACCAGGATTTATAAAAGAAAACCTGCTATTTGTCTACCTGGTTATTCGCTGCCACCGGAATTTGAAGTCTCGAAGGGTGAATGTCTGACCGATGTACTGGTGACATAGACCAAAGAAGGTTTCATTGTCATCTGTCGTGGCTGCCCGTGGGTGTTCCGGTGGAAGGATCTGTCGCCGTCTAAATTCCTGACTCTCGATGTTGGTGGTCACCTCGATGAAAGTCTCTCTGCTGAATCCTCGAATAGCGTCCAGCGGTCTGAGAGCCAAGCAGTCGTATGTTAGAGACCAATTTGACCCATAAATGATCTTACGAAATGTACGCCATATGAAATACAATTCATGCGGTGTGAGCTAAACCTTACCTATTGATGTCTATCTCTCTGAAGTCCATTCGTCTTCCGTCAACCACCCAGGGCATCCAGTCGCTAATGAGATAATTTAGCATCTGGTAGTTTAGTCTTGACCGGTGTAATGACGGGAGGCCCCTGCCGTCACTGGCTTCGTGCCACCCTGCTACTGTGCTGACGTATTCAGCCTCTGGAACGAAGCCTGCCTGTCTTAGGTAGTTGGCGACATGGTACGACAGGAGCCGTTCGGCATCTACTACGGACTGTTTCCTGATGCCCACAAGTGCGGCATATGTCAGTCCCGTGTTGGGATCCAACATTGCCTCTCTGAAGGCCTCGTGGCGCAGATGTGGATATCGTAGTTCACGGGTGTGCGCTGGAAAATTACGTTCGTCAAAGTTTAATTAATGTTTTTTTAGGTCATAAAGCGAACAAGGAAGAACATTGGTATAGGAAAATAATAATTCGAAAAGCATTCGCTAAACTATCACTTAATAGTGTCCCTGCATTACACGGTCCCTCTATACGACTCCCTCAGTTATCCGGTCTTTTCTCTGTGCACGGAATACTTTTACATGTTAAAGCCCCTTTATTATGCGACTCCATCGCTAACGCGACTCACGACCGACATTTCTGCTCGTTATGCGACCGGCACACAATTTAATCCCTTTGTTAACTCGCTGGGTGACAGTCGACCCGACTGGCTCTGAACAAACAACACATTGCGCTAATCTGACTGGTTGTTAATGAGCAGACGTCTAAGAGCGCATCATTGTTATTCTATTTGTGTACATGTAGACATTGTCTGGAAGACGCAATCAAAATGCTGATCTTAGGATCAGATTGTCGATGCAATCTGCCACAAGGACTGAATCCTAAGAAAATATTGTACGACGCGACGCCACAATATAAAAGCATCAGTGCTGAGTGGATAGTCAACTGAAGTTAACCCGGAGACGGTTGCTGATTAGTGTTCGCGATACTTGGGCGAAAACTGCCCATCTCAAGGCATCCCTCTATTATACGACTCCCTCTGTTATGCGGTCTTTTCGGGCTGGCAGAACAGAAGTGGTATAAGGCAAGGACCACTTTATTGTCTTCCTAATAAATGAAAAACAACCGCGAGAATATATGAATGCACCTACAAGCGATCCTCTTGAGAAGATGTCCGTGATCACTCCGCTCGTGATGAGTCTCGCCAGTGATGTTGTCTGTTTCCGGAACGTACATGTACGTGGCGAAATCCACGCCTTCTGCACACCAAGAGTCTACGCTGTGTCGATATATATAAGTAGTTTGTCAACGTAAGATTCCGGGCAGTTCCGGCGGAATGGATTTGCCTGGAAGCCTTCTGGAACCAGAGACTGCCTAAGCTGGGCAACAGCCGCCTCACGCGTACTGCCATTGGCTACTGAGACCTGAAGCCCCACCAGAACTTCCACGGGGATTGCTGGGTGAACCGGTCTGACGACGATGTTGCGCTGGTCGTCCACTTTTATACAAGGCAAGATAAACACAGTATACTGATGAAAATTAGATATACGTCGTGAAATGAGTAGACACGTACAATAAAAAGGAAATGGTAATATATAACGGTAATTTAAGGTTATAAGGAAACTACGGTCATAGTTCTTTAAAAGTATCTCCCTTCATGAAGTTATCTACAGTGGTTGTGGTTTATTTGGTCTTAAAGGCCTTAAGGCCCAAATGACACAGCATGTAATTATACAAACAGTTTACATGGTGCGCAGTATTTTGAAAAAAACATACATTTACTTGGTGGAACAGAGACGATTTTCAATAAGATATATACACATTGCCAAATTCCTCGGGGTCGTTACATCATTATGACACATTAGGGTCCGAAAGAGATGACATGTTAGAGGGTTCCAAAATATAGAATAAATATATATTTTACGAATATCTGCGAACTTGGAAACTTATGATTGCACACAGAAAAACATTAGTAACATCGTTGTAAGTGATATAAGTTAACACAAACAAGACAAAATATATTCTTACACTCCCCACAAAAGAGCATGTTCTCCAATGTGGTCCGATTCATTTTGCGCACGGAGTCCTTCGCATTATGGACCAACTGCCACAGGTGGAGCGGCCGGGTGTCTCCCATGG
Source organism: Arenicola marina (assembly GCA_964019135.1). Taxonomy (NCBI): domain Eukaryota; kingdom Metazoa; phylum Annelida; class Polychaeta; family Arenicolidae; genus Arenicola; species Arenicola marina. The sequence continues at coordinate 26,849,681 of OZ025265.1, forward strand.
ACCTCAGCGAGCAAAACTCTCCATCAGTGACGGTTCCTGCTTGAAATAAAACTTGTCACTTTGTATTGTGGATAAAAAATAGAACGTTGTAAAAACAAACGTATTAGTTAAGTTTTTTTTTGCAATTACTCCAAATAATTGATCGCTTTAAGTTGAACCCTTATTTGAAAGCACCAGGTACCAATTTGACTCGTGTTTATTTGTGTTCGAGCGAAGAAGCGTTTTCATAAATATTACCGACTACAGTCACACCAGCGGCCAGGAGTTCACGCTTTATTTTGCTGGTGAGGTCTCGGATGTACTGGTCCTTCAGTGACCGGTAAGGCACATACTGCAGTGGGATGCAGTATGGTTTTTGTCGGCGCTCCTCGTCCGAACCCATGATGACAAGAACGTGGGTTGCTGCTTCCCTTCGTTTCTTAAAGACACTTCGCAGGTATTCTTTCAAGTTGTGCAGCTGTTCTTGAAGTGCGAGATGTGTTTCTAGTCCACGTTCGGGTTCCTGTAGGCGCTGCAGAAAGCTGCGAGCCTGCTGGACCAGGATGTTGTGATCCGCGATGTCCCAGGCGGCCTCCATGAGAGCAGCCTGACCAGTGTTCTTGGCGGCTTTGGTCTGAAAGGTCTATAAAGAAGCTAAAACATTGGTAATTCCGCTTTATATCCCCTTGGCCGATAGTCGTTGCAATGATTCTATATTATTATCAAATGTATAGTATAATTTCAAATTTAGACAGGATTGTATTCATTGTCCTCGACAACCGAAACTTCATTTCCTCATGTATGCAAAATGTCATGATACCACAATATAAATTACTGCTGCGATGACATTTCATCACCATGCGTTTCATTTTACACTTGTGCGGGACCACTGGGCGAAACTGTCCCATAAGCTTAACAGCGAGTCATAACCCAGGGAAGGTAGCTAACCTTCAAATACAAATGCAAAATGAAACGCGCAAAGTAACGTTCAAAAAGAATACTAACCTGAAGGAACGAACACGTATTAAAAGGCAAACCGCCAACAATTAGAGCACCTGCAGCGCTTTATTTAAGCCCGTTTCCAAAAAGGGCAAATCCGTGCTGATGCCATCAAGCACGGCATCGTGAAACGCAGTGGCGTTGGGCGCGAAGTCGTTTCCGCATTGTGTCACGGCCTCAACACGCATGTCATACTCTTGACGTTTGGCTTGCAGCCTGCCGTCGACTAAATTCGCATCGCTGTTCCACTCCCCCCGTGCGGACTCTTGGAGGGCAACTTTCACGTCGGTAGCGTCGAGTTTGAGCCATATTCTTTTAGAAGTCCGACTAAGTGCTTTAACAGCCCCGATCTCCAGGAGAAAGTTTTTGAATTAACATCCATACACGAGGCATATATATTTACTAGACACCATTTTTATTATTACTGGTATAACCAGCTTTTCGTTATGAGCACTGAAGCTAGGGCCGCCCTGTTAAGTTGATTAGCGCATTAGACCATTGGCATAGACAGGACCCAGGTTCAATACTCGGCACGGGTAATTAAATGTGGAACTTGGTTCACGAGATCAACGTTCAGCGTTCCATTGTTTATTATAGCCCTGCGCAGAAAAGGGACACACAAAATATATATCTGTTACATGTCACTTCGAGATTTGAACAAAACATGGTTTCAGCACTTATCTCGGGCCAAGTAACAAAGTCCGAACATATACTTGACAGGCTACACTTATAGAAAGCCTGACAATAATGTGCTACCTGGATTTCAGGTTCGGTTGACGTGTCCACAGCCTCTTTTATCCTCTCTGAGACAGTGCGGCTGCTAACACATGCCATATTTGCCTTGGCTTTTAGCGGACAGCCGCGATCTTGATGTGGCGATCCGCTCCACATGATGCCGCGCAAGATTTTATCCTGGCGGCCAAACAACTCAGACGCCATCGTCTCCCGCCACAGGCGAAAGTCTTCTGATTCTTTTACCTGTGCAAATTAAAAACATGCTAGGGAGTCGTAGATAAAATAACACACACATAACTAGCTGTAAATGCGGCTAGACATTCCCTATACTTCAGCATTTAAAGAACATACATATTACATAGCATCATCTACGAGACATATCATAGCATCATCTACGAGACATATCATAGCATCATCTACGAGACATATCATAGCATCATCTACGAGACATATCATAGCGTCATCTACGAGACATATCATAGCATCATCCGAGAAACATATCATATGCATCACTGCATAATATACTAGAATCAATAGTTGCTTTATGGGGTTATTACTTATTTGAGCTGTTATCACAACACTGATTTCAACCTTATTGCAATTGTTCCATGCTGTTACCTGCTTGATATGGTCTGCAGTAAAGAACTGAATCTGGAACTCCAGCATTCCAAATGGCATCCGATTCAGTGGCATAAGCGATTCCTCTGATCCTGGACGTTTTTCCGCAACACATCTCGCAAATTTGTTTACCAGATATGGGTCCTTCTTTACGGAAACTAGTTTCTTTGCGGCAAGGAGATTAAGCGAAACGAGATCCTTGAATCCATTTAAGCCATTATCACAACAGACTCCATGAACTAATACATCGAGCAATTTTGGAACAGAAGACTGATCCTTTGAACTAAGAACTGCCACTAACTCAATAATAACAGAAAATACATCCGCGATTGACAGCTTTGACACAGCAGATTGGAGAGCGGAAATGAACTGATCAAGACTGAAACATACAGTTGCATGAGAAAGTAACTGAGACAACTGGGATTGAGTAAATGAAGAAAGATGATTCAGCAACTGGGCCGAGATGTTGAGTGATGCATCTGAGGATGAGCTGGGGACATTTCTTTCATGACAACTGCCGTAAGAATGTGCAGTCAGCCCAAACGCATCTTCGGCTGCCTCCAAAGTATCAAATTGCTGACGCAATTTGCCTACTTTGCTGCGTAAAGCCCCCGCTGAAATATAACCAATATTTGAAAGCAAATTTTGGTTATCTCTAATATATATATAGGGGACATTCTCGAGTACATATGAACACAGCAATCTACATGATATTTCTTATATTTCATGCTGCAACTACCAGTAAGTATACGTTACTTTACTCCTCAAGACACAAAATTGCAAAATACCTGCTCGCACGCTAGTGGATCCGGATGACTGATGTATATACTCTGCAGCACTAGACCAGTATGGATGACCTGGTTTCATGCTTGGCCATTCAGTGTTGCTGTTGGGCTGTAGATCCCTATGCAAAGCCACAAACTGCACCGATGCCTGAACCTCATTCTCTTGCCAATGCTGCATATATCCGAGTCCTTAAAATTAAGATTTATGCAAGGATTGTAAGCCTTTCTATTTACAAAAGGCGCATGTGAAATCATAAACCAACTGTCAGTCTTTGTAAGTGGCATATTTTATATACACACAAAATCTGACTTTTTTTTTTATTTCATATATTAAAAAGGTAAACTATAGAAGAATGCTATTCAGCATTAGCCACAGACCCACTTGTCCACCAGATCGGCGGGCAGTTTTAATTTGGGATGCACTTTTTTTTTTAGGCAGGTGGGCAATCAGCTGATGTTTAACCACCCAAAAATTACCTTTTGGTCATGAAGAAAATCATAGCAATCACAATTATATATGATGATGCTATTTATTTAATTTAAATTCCAAGCTCAAAATGAGCGACGCTAAGTTGTTGCCCAAATATTGCCTGGTAAAATAAAATCTGGCTAATACCCTCAATGCCACAATCAAGTGAAGGAATAAAGTTACAAACCAATAAATCAGCAGACTGATAACAGGACCTTTTTGGTGGTGACAAGCCATCATACTCCTGAAACAAAGGTGGTAGAAATAATAAATAATGACAACTCTTGCAAAATCTGTATATGACTATACAAAATATAATGACAGAGAAAAAGAAGTAAAACTTATTCTTATTAATACTCTTCAGCATATAAACATATATATACGAGTATTCTTTCTTTTGTATTCTTAAAAAATTAAACAACACTGATCAAACAGGGTGGACAGATCAAACACATACTTGAGCCTCAGTAATGTCAAAATTGCATAGTTCACCACACAAGCAAACAGCTGTTGACATCTAGAGACTCTGGTTACAAAAGTTTTGAACATTTTGTACTTGTCTAGCAAATAATTGCCCTGTTGGACAAGTACAGGAAAGTGTTTACTTGTCCGACAGGCTAAATCTCTAGTCACGGACAAGCGTTAATGCTAAGCCTGAAGGTGCAGTAATTCAAATCTGCGTTTAAATTAGTCAAAACGAAATAAAACATTGACACTCTATAGATCTTGTTAAATTTTGGTGGAATAAAAGGTGCATATGGAAATATTGACCTGGCTAAAGGTTTGTCCAATGGCAATGGGGATCAAGGCTGTCTGTGTATTTTTTTTTGGAGGGGGGTGGGGGGGGGTCCATTTGTATTTCCAGGTTGTGGTTATCACCTGGGGCAATTGCTCGGAGGGGAATTATGTGGGGTAGAGGCGGGTATCCAGGCCAGGGCAGGGACAGACATTAACTTTGGATGTCGCCTGTACTGTCGGGCACATGGTGTTGAGATTGACCTGCCCGCCCTGAAAATGTACTAGTCGACTGTCCTATCAAATTGAGAAGCAACAACGTTTATATATCTAATACACAATTTATTTTTGTTATTTACTAAGATTTCAATGATTCTGTAGTCACGTTCTGAAACAGCGAATGCCTATTACCGAGCACACAGTTTTCCGATGTTATATTGTCAGGACCAGAAAACGAAAGCTGCCGTACAGTTATTGTTCAAATTGATCAGGGGACCGTTTCACTAAGGAGGTTACGAGCTCGTAACCACTAAATTTGCTCGTAACTTCATTTTTCTCGTAACTTAACGAGAAAAATGACAACAAGCGTTTCACTAAGATATCGTAACATTTTTCTCGTTAATTTTGCTCGTAAAGTTATGCGCGTCTCGACCCACTCATTTGAGTTTGAATTAAGTGAAGAAACGATGAAAATCAACCAAGAGGCCGTACGGTCCTACGACGGTTGAAGAGGATGTATGTATGTAGATCTATGTATGTATAAAAACCCATTTTGCTCGTAAACTTTGCTCATAAAATAAAAAGTTTTCTCAAAACGAACATGGCGTTGCTGTTCAAGGCTGTTGTGTGTTTTGCAAGAGCCTGTTGAGCGCATTTTTCAAGAGAGAGTAACAAGTAATTGATTCGGCCTAGGAGAGAAATTTATCGTGCTAGGGCTAGGTTTCCAATGCTTTCTACGCGAAATGACGGCTGGCTACAGTCGATGTTTCCATTTCCACAGGGTGTTTGCATGCCATACCACCTGAGACGGATTTAACAATTGACCTTAATTGCTTTTTATAATCATACATCTGGATAGAGATTTAAAAAATAAATGAAAATTAAGCTTAGCCGAACAAAAAAGTAAAAGAACACCGACAAGTTTCGAACCCGTGCCCTCCGACACCGCGTTACACGGCAAAACGCTCTGACCACTATACCACGCAAACCGTCACGCGTATTGCGTTATCCAACCTCGATATATATAACGCCCGTCAATTTGCGACCTACGTTTCATCATTTATTAGGCGCTGGATTATAAAGTCGACAGTTCTAAAAAACAATGACTGAAGTTCGATGGGTTCCGGAGCATAGGATTTAATCCATATTTTATGTACAAAAATTAAGTCTTCAAGTACATACTACACTGTTGACAAGTATACCAAACATGACAACATTCGGTTAACTATCATTTAGTTATATAACTATCAGTTTATCTGAATAAAAGACGCCGCATTCAGAGGAGTGGTGCTTTGTCAACCGCAACGGGGAGCACTTGATTAAAATTAATCAATAAGTCGGAAAATAAAGACAAAGCTTGTTTAAAACAAATGATCAACCAACAAAAAAACGACAAATATGTGATAGCTGATGACTTTATTTGTATAGTTATATATGTAAAGATGAGACACAGCTTGGTTCAAGTCTTTATTCGGAGTGATGATAAGTTAGGTTGTGTGCTATAGGCTATAGAGAGCTATAGGCGTATAATAAAGTTCAAATATAATTCATATATACTATAAACATATAGCTTGATAAATCATAACAACATGCATAAATTTACAGAAGCTCTGCTCGACTCCACAGGCTGTCAAGCGCATTTAAAACGAGCTAAAACAATGTCACATAAACGAATAAGACCTAATGTATAAATAGAGAACACATTTGCTTTTTCCTTTGTGATGGAGAACCTGGATCTCCTCTTTGCAATTCAGGTCCTTGTAGTTGGCACCTTTGCAATGTGGCTTGCTAAAAACTTAGCATCAGCATCTGCATCTGCATCTGTGTATAATAAATCATATACAGGTGAGAAATGCATCCTATATTCACAAAAGGGGTTGTTCAAAACTTGTACAAATGAAGAACAAATGCAATAAATAATTAAATAGAATGAGGCCTGCAAGTATGTTAACTGATCTATATATACTAAAATATTTGTTTCATATTTTTCTTTTCTGCACAAATTAATGTTCATGAATGTCAGTTTTAGAATTCTTTCAGCAATCAGTAATATGAAAACAGATGTAGAAATACTGGTAGATGAGTGAAATGCAAAAGTTTAACAAGTAAATATTATTTTATTATTGCTTGGGAATTTTGTTTGGTATGAACAAATGGAGTTGCATTAATTCCAAATCTACCATAATAGTATATCATAAAATGCTGTTTCATGAATCAGATTCTAATACATGAAACCATTTATATACAGATTGAGGCAGGCACTAAGCTTATAGTACAGTTCTAATGTCTATATAGTACAGAACACATATCATGCTTGTATAGTTGGCATGATACTTGGTTCCTTGAGTAAATTCCTTCTCATACAGTTTAATCTGTAGCTATAGCTTTCTTTATCCAACATATTCCTTTCCCAATTGTATTATAAAGAGGATATGAACCTAAATCTAAATCAATATATCTTACTGCATAATAATGCTCTTCCCTCAAATAAAATTGACATGAAACTATTGCAGTTTTGTAGTTGTATATTTTCAAATGTATAACTCCACATCCAAATCTTACCAGAAGTTGATGTTGTTTACATAACAGTTAGCTTGGAGGCATGGTTCTCATATCAGGAATGCCTTACAATTGTACTCATTATGACAGACTAGGCTCGATATATCACTGAATACAATCAGTTACTTCAATTTTTCTTTTAGTATAAATAGAATAACACTGATATTTTAGGTAGTCTACCATAATATCCATAAACAGCTGTATTGAAAGGCATTTTGCCTATTTAGCACATAATCACAAGAAAAGCTTCAATATGTTGTATTGATTCACCTTATACAGTAAGTCTTATCAATTCCTGACTCCTTAATTCAGAACCATATTGGGCATATACCTATAGGGAAGGTGATTCTGCAGTTACACAAATTCACATTTATTTGCATAAATTTGTGTCTAAACTCTTAGATAGGCATATTAAAGTGCTTGACATATTTTGCTGGATGTGCAATCACTGGTACCATTGCTTTTGACCACAGGCACCCTGACCAGCTGATACTGTCACTGACACCCCGGACCGTCAGCTGATCGGGGTGCCTGCATGGGGCTGCATGTGTTTTTTTGTTTGACACCAATGTCAGCATTCATCAATGACGCCCGTTTTAACTACCTAAACTATAGCTACTTAACAGATAATTTAGAAAAGACTAAGAATTGTATCAGAAAGTGTCTTCACAACAAGAAAATGTAAGAAAAAATTCTAGCAATCTAGAAACACTGAGAAAAGGAAAGTGACCTTTTGCCGCACCGAAATGATTGAGCGATAATGGGGGAGAACATCTTTACACTTTAAAGGGGATTATAGACATAAAGGAACTTAATTCGATGTAAATAAATGCTCAAAACTTCGACCTTTGTGAAACTTTATCAACTCATGCACTTTTATTAGCGGACAGACGCATCCGTTGTCACAGTGCAGATGAAAATGTCACGAATGCATTCATTTGTTTACCTCATCGTCTGCCATGGTTGTCAAGTGTGTATCATAAATAATGTCCTCTGCGACAAATACAAATCTTGTTTCCTCTCGAAGTTACGAGCAGTCGGTTCGCTCGTAAACTCGGTTACGAGTTCTTAGTGAAACGCTTTTCATCGTGCTCGTAACCTAAAATCGGAGTTCTCGAGGTTACGAGCCAAATACGGTTACGATATCATATCTTAGTGAAACGATCCCCAGTGCCTGCAGGTTGTTTGTTCATGCAGTGAACTGCTGAACATTGCTGAATAGAGAGAGACGCAGTCTAAATCTTCACCTGCCCTGTCAGGCATACAACCAGTACCTGTCTGACCCTGAAATTCAACTGTCCCAGCCAGTCGGTTATGTCTCTCCCTGCATGGGGTAGGGGTGGAGGGGTGGCAATTGTCTGGAGGGGGGCAGATAGTTTTGGGGTATGGTCTTGAGAACTCACTATAGCCAAGTATAGGGGGAGTTGGCCGAGAAGGGGATTGTCGAGGGGGAGTTGTCCCAGAGGGACTTTAAATGTCCCAGGGGGACTTTAAATGTCCCAGGTCAGGGCTGCATAGCAGGGGGAATTGTCTGTGAAACAGTGTCACTCTGTCACCTGTGTCAGTGTCAGTCAATGTTTTGACTTTTGTTGACAACCCCATTTTAATTTAAGCTGCAGTGCAGGCCTGCTATTTCTGCTTGTCGTCCCGGAGCATAAGTTTATCTTGTTTTGTTATGTAGCAACTCGGTAGCAACTCACCATAGGCGAATTCTTAGTGCCTACTTTCGTTATGTTAGGTCTTCTATACGGCTTCTATACGACTGGATTGCCACCTCCACAGCTGATGTCACCGGTGACCTGGCCACCTTTCAAAGTTGTTCCACCTGCGTTCCATATGTTGATGTCACACCGTATATCCTTGACCTTTACCAGTTTACCATCTTAAGAATTAAGATTAATGCGCCAAAGTAAATGCGATGTGTTTTTACTACTTGCTTAACAATCTGACCCAGCCGCCATACCAGAAGCGTGTCGTTGTCCGTTTTGCATTGCGCAGCAGTTTACGATCAAATATGGCCATCGGAAGTCCAGTAAAAAGGGCTAACTTTAGCACTACTTTTCGGCGCGTTGGAATGGGGATCTCTGGGGATCTCCTTTGCACTCATATTCATCAAAGTTTCTTACATATGATTGGACGTATATTATGACATGACTTTGAATAATTAATTAATGATCACATGAACAGTCCACCGGAAATGATCAAAATGCGAAAATCAGTAAAAGTTGACTCGATTCGGGTGATTCTTATGTTTCTTTTTATGCCTTCACATTGCCGAAAATTAGTTTCTAATGTAAGATTGTACTTTCTTTAGTGTTTGTAGCTAAGTGATACTCCATGCAATGCATTTTGTAAGAAATTACAAGTCTTTTTGCGAAGCATGTCATTTGTTTACATTCTTAATTTCGCCGCGTGCGCTAACGAAAATTTGTCCGCTAGATGGCGCGGAACCTTCCTTGCCTCCAGCATGGCAATGCCAGTCGACGCCGCGCCAATCACAGCATAGATAATTAGTACGCGTCACCAGGGGGCGCTGCCTAGTGGGTGGCCGGATGTCTCTGTTACCTTTTTTGCGTGTCGGATCGGCGGGAAAACATCGTAAACTGTTTGGAACATCTCGAAAATGTCGCGTATTGTCAGAGAGGTTTGTTTGTCGATTGGCAAGGTCAGGGTCAAATAAAAAAAAAATAATTGTGGAGCCTGGACTGAATGGGGGTGTAACACAGGAGCTCAGATTTGTTGACAAACAACACCCTAACTGCCTAAGGCCAGGGTCAAGCACCTTAACCAGTTCTCTTCATTTAAAGATAATTAATCTTGTGGAGCCTGGAGGGGAGAACGTAGCCCCATCACTCGGCATCACTCGCCATCAGATTGCTTGTAAGTTGTTATGGATTTTATATTGTTCTATGTCCATAACAGCCACACCGTAGCGCATAGGTCCCCATGTTTGGTCCCAATCACCATGAGAGGTCCACTTTATAAGTTGCTAGAGGTTTATATACAAAACACTCACCTTTAATTCTTACTTTTTTAGGTTCCAGAACATTATATTCCAGGAGTGTCTGACAGAAATAAGTTTCCTGCTACTAATACTCACTCTTTTATTTGGTCCGTTAACAACTTTTACTGACAAGTTTTGTTGTCTTGTGTTGTGTCGTCTCACGAGACCGCTAGATGTCACTCGTTTCTTCCGGTAAACGCCCTCTGGCGAACTGGTTGCACATTTCCCAAAGACCTGGTTCCAACACTCTTTCGGTTTATTAACAGTGACACATGTTTTTCTGTCAGGTGTAGGCAGAAGACAGGTGACACTTACTGTTGATAAACAGGACGGGAACCAGGGCTTTGACAAATGCGCAGCCAGTTCGCTAGAGGGCATTGACCGGAAGAAACTAGCGACATCTAGCGATCAACACAAGAAGATGGCAACGCTAGACAGGAAAACTTGTTAGTGAACAAAATGAATGAGTTGAGCTAGTGTTAGTTGCATGAAACGTATTTCAGTCAGACACTCCTTGAGGATAATGCTCCTGAACTTAAACAACTAAAAATTAGAGGTACGTGTTTGGTGTCAAAACCTCCAGCAACTTGTAAAGTGGACATCTCACCGTTTTTTAGACTGAATATGGCGGCCTACGCCGTGGCGGTAAGGACGGCCTATCAGTCTGCCGTAACCATTAACGCCATCAAACGGGGCTAGGGAGAACGGACCCAGCCCCTACACTACAGCTACACTACACTGTCAGTGTCACTGTCTACAGTACATGGTCATGGGCTCAGGTTTGTTGACAAACAACACCATAAGGTCAGAGTCAAGCATAGGCCCCTAGTACAGCCACACTAAAGTCAGTCATAAATGCTGTAGCATGTCGTTTCAGCCCATATTTTCCATGAATTTGTTGCGATCGCTCTAAAAATTACTGACGTGAGAAAGCAACACTGTGCAATCTTAATGATACTAAACATATACGTGTGTAGATCTACTGCGATGTTATCCTTTTCTTAGACACAAACAATATTTCTCCATGCTGACATTCCATTGGCAGCAAACACAGTTTCGTAAATATACTAAAGCATACATCATAAGATGACATAGTTGCCATGGCGCCTAACATGCCCTGAACAATAGATGCTTTATATTTGTACCAGCCTTGGGCGCCATTGCAACTATAGAGCATTTCATTGTCTGTGATTTAGTCTATTTGCGACAAAGTGTCTGTTGGCAATGGAGTGTCAGCATGGAAAAATATTATTTCTGTCTTAAAAAAGTATAACCTAGCAGTACACACATAAGTTTGGTATCATTAAAATTGCACAGTGTAGCTTTCTCACGTCAGTGATTTTTAGAGCGATCACGACAAATTCATGGAAAATATGGGCCGAAACGGCACGTTACGGCATTTACGACTTTGACTTTAGACTCTGTGTGGCCACAGAGTCATAGGTACGCGACATATCCAAGTTGGTAGCGGACCGCATTTAATTTGTTGAATTAGGTCAAGCACAATAAAATTCAAAGTCCAAAGTAAGAAATAATCGTGTGGAGCCTGGAGGGAATGGGGGTGTAACAACATCCTAAGGCCAGGGTCAAGCACCTTACCAGTTAACAGCTTCATTTAAAAAGAAATAATCTAAACTAAGGTGCTTGACCCTGGCCTTGGCTTGGGGTTTTGTTTGTGAACAAATCTGAGCACCTGTGCTATGCCTACACTGCAGGGTCAAGCTTAAATTGTGTATAAAATTAAAATGTTTATAAATGAATTTTTTTTTATAAAATAAAAATCATAAATATTGCCCTTGATTTTTGGCATTTTTATCTTAGACGTAAAAAGATATGCATTAAAGTAAAATTATTAATTAATATTAACATCTGTTATCTGTTTGCAAACTTGTTTTACATATGCAAGGATAGGCCGAAATAGATCTATCCCCCCCCCCCACACTGACAATGATAAGGTCACTCCATGAAAAATCTGAAAAATGACTCTTCTTCAGGCTATTCTTGACTAAAGTTTACTCGACATTTAGTTAAAAATATGTACTGGTATTATATATCAGTAAAAATAAATGTAAAAAAATAATTAATAATTGTTAAATAAAAGAAGGTTAATATATCTAATTGTTGGTGTAATTGGGAATTTTTCATTTTGTATATACTGAGCATATATATAGCCAATTTCATAACTTTAGCATGAAAAATAACAAATATACCTTTAAAAACATTTATTATTCACCCCAACTATATATAATTTGAAAAAAATAAAAAAATAAAAAAAATTGTTTGCGTAATTGGTGGTTTTTCATATTGCGATATATACTACCGTAAACTGCCTATTTGGAGCCGCATACATATTAGAAGCTGCACCCCAACTTTGGCCTCAAAACTGGGTTGGCAGGCACCCAGAGCCATTTCCGGAAAACTACATATTATAAGCCGCAGCCGGACTTTGGCCTCTCGACCCCCCCCCCCACCTGCTTAATCCTGTCCCGCCGACGAAACTAATTAATTGTTTATACAAGCTGTTGCGATTATACTCACAACATTCACCTCTCCCTCTCCGATCTCCCCTTATTTCAGGTGTCACACCAGTGGCTGGCTCTCCTGGCCCCTACCAAGCCAATTAATTGTTTATACAAGCAGTCGCGACTACTAACAACATTTACCTCTCCCTCTCCGATCTCCGCTCTGATCAAGTGTCACACCGGTGGCTAGCTCTCCTGGCTCTTACTGCTTGTTTATGAATCACTGTCATACCTACACAGTATCAAGTTACTGTCTGGCACAATTAACTTATTGCATTTGGTGCGAGGCCGGCGGCAGCCGTATCAATTTACACCACCTGAAATGTGGCCTCTGATCATTGATCTACAATAGGTAAAAAATAACACAACCGTAAGTAGCTCATTTTCAGTCTTGATTGCCACGGTAACACAATGCCGGGGAAAAGAACATCTTACGACGCAGCTGTCAAGTTGAATCATCTTCCGACTTGTTGACTTGTATGACGTTATGATGCAATACATTATTTTGGCAACACTGGTAATTTTCGTCCCCCCCCCCGGCTTGTCTCGCCACGCTCACTTTAAATCGGCAAAAGGCCCTATTTAAAGCCGCACCCTGACTTGCGACTCAAACCCGGAAAGTGGAACCTCCAACTTCCTAATATAAGCTGCGGCTTCAAATAGGCAGTTTACGGTACTGAATAAATTATACAGTAATAGCATTTGAAATAAAAGAAATCTAATTAAATAATCTGAATTTCTCTGTAATTTTTTTAATATAAAAAGTAATTCAAAATTATTAATATTTGTCAATTATTATTCCCATGTACTAGTTTGTATGTAAACAAGCAGAGACATGCATGATTGCATTGATTTAAATTTAGGTGTTGTTTGTCACAGTGTATGCCCATTTTGCTGATGGATGATTTGACCGCCAGTGGGACTTTGTATTGAGTATGGTGGGAGCTGGGGGTAATTATTTAAAGGGGGTAGGGCCATGCCCAGGTGAAGGGGGATTGAGATAACTGGTTGTTATCATTAATCAGCTGTAACATGGTGGGTAGGGTCAAAGCCAAATAGGACAGGAGCATGCACCATCTCCCTACAACTGTAAAAGAATAGTTTTAGGGAAAACCAATATTTTCCTTATATGAACTACTCTGCAGGGTAGTGTATCCATACCATATATTGTGTTTGTTTTTAACCATTATGTTCCAGAAAAAAGGGTAAGATGGTGTTTTTTGTATAGAATATACATCCTGCTGACGGACGAGCTTGTCACATAGACATATGGCTTATGGAGTTCATTGTTATATGTGTAAGATTGTCATATTACCTATACGTTCTAACATGTTGTTTAGGTTATATCAATTCCTGGTGTCCCCTCAAGCAGGCCTGAGTTAAACACACTGCAAGGAAGCAACCAGCATGATTATGCACAAAGAAAGGGTAAGTTTTCCAGTTTTTTTGTGTGTTCTTGACTGCATCCTTGATGATGTTTTGCACTTATTAATTATACATATAGTTTGACGAGAGTATGTATATGCAACTGCGTATCCCCTCATTCACCGGAAGCATTCTTATGAATATATGTTTCAAATCAAATTTTTTTCAGCCGCCATCAATCCTATGATTGACACTGTTCATGCTTGTCATGAAGGTATTAAAGCCATTCAACTGTCTGAAGCGCAGCTCCTGGACAGTCATCTAATTGACCATGACCAGACAGAGCTCCTTCGGATGGAGCGAGTTCTGCTCGACATCGCCTCCTACCCAGGAATGACCAAAGGGGCTTTCTACGCCTTCTGCCTTGACGCCCCTGGGTCCCAACACGTCACCCGATACATCGAGTCGGGCAGCTTGCACGGATTTATGCAGAGCAAGTTAAGTATTTTGAAACACCAAGTATATGGATGGATATATGCATGTTTCATGTCAAATTAAAGCATTGCGAGTCCCAAGAAGCACTTTCTTTGGCATTTAGCTTGTTTGACTCTCCGAACCTTTATTCTGGCTTTAAAACATTTAATGATCTTCAGTTTTTCAGGAAAATATGTAATTTTTTTAGCTTATCATTAAATTGTAGGAAACAAACCCCTTAAACCGTTGAGGGTACGGTACCTCTTCTTGATTTGTGAATGCACTCTCTTCACTCAGATTCGTTTCTAGAATGTATCTGAAGCTTAACCGACAAATATCTGTCTTTGATTGTCGCATTGAAGTAGAACGTTAACATTTCAACCTGTGCAGATCATATCGCCACAATGAATTCCAGGTCATGTGGACCTCAAGATAGAGAAGAGCCATGTTTCTCAGACTAACGTCAAACTCTTTGTGAAGAAAGACAAGGAATCTTTATCCTACACAAACATAAATATTAACACGGGTGGGATTTGAACCACGCACCGGCCGCTTTGGCTTGCCGTGCAGCGCGCACTAGACATTTGCGAGCGACCTGATTAGGCCACACTAAAGAAATCAAAGGTTTAAAATAGTTATTTATACATGTGCAAGTAAATGTGATTCATTCAACAATCAACAAGATATAGGGATCAGCTGCAATGCCTAGGAAAATGCCTGCCTGGTCAAAATGTGAACTGGGAAATATCTAGATAATCTTTAATTTTGACTAAATATCCGTCTTGGGGTCTGTGTACTGCGATATAAAAAAAAACATGCATTTGGATATACAGTTGTTATATGTATTCTCTCATTATCAGTGCATGTTACAGCTGAGACACCTGCTTAGGGGGACATCATTAATGTACAGGGTATTTAGCCCTGGCGACATCTTGTGCCGCAGACGGTTTCTGGCGGAACGGTCCACCATCATCGGGGCCAAGAAAAGGAAATTGGATCAAGGTCATACATCTCTTTCTTTTTTTAATAATTAGTTATATATTACTTGAATGTCTTAAATGAGGTCTTGTATCACATTGTATTGAACATTAGGCGTTTAATCTCTTTACTTATATGGATTGAGGCCTCCCTGGTGTAGTAGTTAGCGCACTATATAGGCGTCAATAGGTCTTTGGTTGGAATCCGGACCTGGGCACTAATCTGGCACATGTTTCGTCGTTTAGGGAGGTCCCATGGCCTATTTAAGCCTATATGTGTGCCCTGTAGTGGCACCAATTCCTTCTTCTTCTTCTTTTTTTATTTATATTAGATATTTATTTAACTATCGATCTAAATTTATCTAAACTGTTCGTATATTGAAATATGTAAAGTAAACGCCAATTGTTCATCAATATGCATTTTTATTGTGGACACTTTGTTAACATTAGTTTTGTAACCTAATGTCATCTTAAACTATCATCCCAAGGGAAAGCAAGAAACCGTACGGCGGAGCGGTATCGGGAGCTACTTCGCTCCGGCGATACCTGTTTGCAGTCTCTATTACAGACTGTTCTGCTGCAAGCTAGGCAACAGGGTCTTACGATCAAATGGTTGGTGCTAACCACAATCAGAGATGCAGCAAAAGCCAAACCGGATGACCAGTAAGTATATTTAGTTGTCACTGTTTTTTTTATAAATTGCTCTAATACATATATTGCCAGCGTTCCCGCAAGTCAGTGAAGGCGGAAATTATTGAAGAAAATCAGGGAGAAGTCACGGAATTTCAGAAACCTAGAAAACATTTTGGAATCTGTCTAATCCCTGTTATTACTAATACCTGGAAGGTTATGAATTTCCTGTCTTATGTAGTTATTAATATGCTAATTTGATTAATTCGTGATCATTCAGAATGAAAAAAATTATGCCATAATGTATGGGCCTGATCTGTGCGAATGCTTTTCTTTTCCCACTGATCTGGCGATCTATGTTCCCTGCCAGTGGCCGCACAGATCTCAGGTCTATCCTGTTTTTCCGATTTTTTGCGCACTTTTAATTTAACCATAATCTGTATATTTTATCATTGGGTAAATGTTCCGTTGCCATGGAAAGAAAATTGCGACTTTTCTTTTGCAGTGTGCAAGCCCTGAGTCTTGTACTCTTCAACATTTCCCACCGTGGTGAAGGTGCTTTCATATTGAATCAAGTTCGATTTTCCCCATAGGGTCCCATGTTAAACGTTTTCGAGTATATACGGAAAATTTATAAGGTTATGTCAACATGTGTGCAGTTGATAGTTCAGCTCAGTATTCTCCATCCACAACTGTAAGCATAGAGTGATGGCTTGAATAGGACGCCCGTGGAAGCCTCTGCTGGCACCAAAAACTCTTGGCCAAATTTCGGAAAATCCTGTGACGTCATTTCTTACATAAATTACGCAGTAAGCACTGTGGCTACCGGGTACCATGTTTAAGCAAGGAAAACATCCTGATAGTGTTTGACGAAGGCACTTGTAAAATAAGACACTTTTCCTCGGATGAGAGATTGAGGGCTTTAACATTGGAAGCCCCATAGAAAATTGCCGTCGCACCTGGAACCGGAAGAAAGACGGGATAGGATTTATTGTCATTTTTTGGATTAGTTCAATGCACCGAAAATGACGTCATCGTGAGGTCATAAGACATATCCGAAAAATCTCAGATGAGACAGAAGATATTCTCATTCATATTTTTATTAGCTCCCAGAACGCCAGGGATATCTGCAACCTAAATGGGTGAAACCACAGAAATACAGTTCAAGGTCACCTTTTGCGTTTTGTGAAAAAAGTCATTTTGCTTGAAAATCAAAAAGTGGTCATCCAAAAAAAGATGCGTTCTGGAGGGTAGCACATGCTGAAACTTACTCGAGGATTCTAGCTCTGATATTAACAGAGATAGACGCGTTCTGAACTCTCTTTTTTTGTTTTAATCACTGTGACCTTGACCTTTGACTTACATATACTAATAATGAACTATGCGGAGTTATTTCATATATCTATCACTTGATTGTTACCATTCGCGCTAGATCCAACTGACAAACATATTAACAAATAAATTTACAAACCGAACATAGCAGTACAATTTGTGTGTTTCCTGTGGGAACCTTGATTGCAGGCATGTATATTATGTATATCTATGTGCTTTTCCTATGACTTTATTTTGCCGAGTGTCATTTATTTATTTATTTTTGCGTAAATGTTGCAAAGTATGTATGATTTTAAATGCCGAAAACCGCTCAGACTACCCTGCAATACATATACCAAAGATCAATGTTTATTACTATATTAAGGTACGTGTTCAGCCAAGGCGTCCCTAACTCGGAGGTGATGGCCGCCCTTAATGATTACCGCCTGCATGGTGACGCGAGTATCTGTGACATTAACTGGACATCGCTGTCAGCTCCCATCGCCCCGACGTCGCTCCAGGCGCAGGTTGATGTGGTGTCGGGCTTGCCGAACTCATTTTGGCACACCGCCAGCCACACTTCCTATATTCAACACGTGGCACTCAGGCGGAAAAGTGGACAACTGCCGCTGTCCGTGAGAAATCGCGTTATACTCTTCGCCCTCGATCCTGACATTCAGCGTTTAAAGAGGGAACTGGAGGGGCTTCGAAAGCCCTCCAATAACCCGGCCTACCAGCCCCAACCCGACACTGCCACTGAGCGCCGTTACCGGCCGCGTGTGGTTCAGGTCGCACCTGACAACACTATCTGGGACGGTCTGGGCGATGTACCGTCTGTCGCAAACATGGCGACAACGACTTCTCAGTACGAGAGCTATCGTCTGGCGCTAGTGGAGCAGGGCCGCATCGCATGGCGACTGCACACACCCACCAGAGACGTCTTGGCCCTCTCCGGCTATGACGACCAGACTGGTATTGTGCAGCCGCTGGACGTCGCACATGTCACCGTTTTGCACGAGGGAGGTCAGCCACTCGTGTACTGCTCGTGCAGTACGTATCGTCTGCTTCAGCAAATGCTCCCGGCCGATGCAGAAGGCGCAGCTGGCCCAGGCGTCACCTGTATGCACTGCAGGTTCGTGTCGGAAGCTGTCCTTCCAGTAGCTGCCTCGTTGTTCTTGACTTCATGGACACCGCAAACCACCTTGGAGTGCAAGCTTCGGGAGTCTTTGGCGGAGCTAGGCCATGGTGTATCGCAAGTCGGCCGGTCGAACCCTACGACAGTCAAATTCTCAGTCCGGGACCAAAATGATGACTGCGCTGTTGTTCACCTGTCCCGTCAGAGCCAGCTGATCGCCTGTCAGGCTGGAACATGTACCGCGAAGATGGGAGGAGCCAAGCGGTCCTTGCGTCTGCTGGATGACCCCGACCAGACGCTCTGCGGGCACCTTGATGCGATGCGTGCCAACCACGAGGTGTGGGCGCACCTGCGGGAGGAGACGGGCCGGGCGGTGGATGGCGATGCGGCGGAGAACGCGAGGCCCAATCAGGTAGACCAAATTTCTAATACATTTGTCTTTAAACCGGATAAAGTCTTAAGGTAGTATGCTAGTTTTCAAAACATTGAATTAATCTTGGGATTAATCGATATTGATCAAGGATAGAGAAAAATCTCGCAGAGTGGAAAAAACGGTGACATAAATAGTACTCGCTAGGTGGCGCCACGGTGATCCCATGTACAACATTAATAATATATTAACGCTTGCCGTGCATTTTTATTTTGGCATTTTGAGTTTTTTGTTTATGTTATTCTTTATCAAATTTTAGACCAACGAGACGAAGTTTAGTGTGCAAACTGGGAAATGGGCATATGGTGGGTTAAGTACCCATTTGCCCACAGATGAAAATGACGCCGCTCTGTCTAGGTAAGTTTACAACTAACAACTGCTCTGTATTCGCATTGTGACGAACCGACCCTGATGCATTTATGCTTAACTTCCGTTGTGTTTCGATATAAACGATCCGATAAGTGACTTCGCTTGACATGTATATTGCTGCCGCTTGTCTATTTTGTCAATTGTTACTTTGTTCCTCCTCTGTGCGAATCGATCGTACGTTATTTCGAAGCGTAAATAACAGACTAAAATGAGGAAACCGGTCTCGTCGCAGGAATGTACAGAATAGGATGGCCTTGCACGACCAGACGTGCAAGCGAGACGGCAATGGCTACATCCTGGGACCAAGCCGCTGGATTGAAGAGATCCCCGACGACTGTGAATGTGGTGTAAGCATTTTGTAACGCAACTGCACTATTGTCCCCTGATAAGTACATGTAGGCTTTACGACCCACTGTCACAATATTAAATAGTCGTAATTGTGTGCATCTTGCTATATTTTTACTCTATTACAGAACGTGACGAGATCTTGGCTTTTGTACTTGCAGGCTGGTTACGAAGCTGTTTCGCGGCCCGATGGGGTGCATCTTGTGCAGCAGTTTCCCCACGCCACGATTCTGTACACCAGACAGGTTTGTCTTCATTTGTCAATCATTTTTTTGGCATCTGTCCGTCTGCGTAAGACAAGATATTTGCAGCTTATTTCATTTATTCCATTTATTTCATTTATTTCCATTTGACTATTTCGTTGTATTTTACGACAGTTCCCCTGATGAATGTGGCACATTTGACGACTTACCGCAGCGTTGTCCTGTCGTTTGGTCAAAAAAAAGACGCGACAGCATAATTTTTTATTATTGTTTTTATCTTTTATCTGTAACCAAACTTTACTTTAAACCATTTACCATTTGCATTCGCTTCCATGTACCGCCTAATGACGCACGCACATAAACCTGTTTGCCTTGTGTGTCATGTGTTAAAACTTTGTTTTTCATGAAGGCGCCAGTGAAGTTCCTGGTGTACAAGCGCGTCTGTCGAGCTGGGCGATGCGTCCTCCCCTACACTGGCCAAGGTCACAGCGTTCACTTCTGGTCGCGTGAGACGGCAGCAGCTGACGAGCTTCTGTGGGATTTTGAGCGGCGGTTGTTTACCTGCGGCCAGTCGTTTTCAGGTTTTTGCGCTGACCGAAGCGCAGTCTATATGTCAGTTAATCCTGAATCCGCTCCATTCATGTGTAAAGGTACTTTCGTTGATGTTTACTTTTCTTGGTTATCTGCGATGGATGTGGATTTCCGGGAGCATATTGACCCGTGGTGTAGGCACGACCCTCAGCTGCTGGCGTGTGACGGAACACACATTGGAGTGACGCTCTCGCGGGTTACGGCGACGCCCATCGAGACGCCTACTCGGCCTGAGACTGTCCCTCTTGGTCATAGACGGTATGACAGAGTTTTTCTGCCATATCGTGCAGATTACCCAAAGGAACAGGTGCAACGTGCACGCCGGTATCTGCTTGATGAGGCGACTCGCATCGAGAATCGCGAAGTTCCTTCGGTTGACGGCCTTGGCAAAGAAGACCTCATGGCTGTGTGTCCGGCAGGCGCTGTCCCTGTTGTCACGGCCTTCGTAGAGAGGCAGTACGAGGCCGAAGTCATTGTGGCAATGGCTTCCGTTATGAAGCTGCTCGCTGCCGATGCTGCTCTCTCCGCGTTATTTCCGTTCGCTGTTCTTCCCACATTGCGCGACTTGTTCGCGCTTATCGTTCGGGGCGTCAATGTGGAAGTCAGTTTGCGTAGATTGCATGACTTGTGTCCAGAGGTGACCCTCCTGTTGAGACGTGCTGTAGGACACGATTGTCTCCCTCAAATCACGCATTTTCTATGCGTTCTGGTCGATGCCGTGGAGAAGGTGCACGAGGACGACCCCCAATGCGATGCCCCTGTTGCTCTTCCGGGCACGTACAATCCTGCCTCGGGAGTGGCGTACTACTTCACTCCGAGCGGGGAGCAGGTGCGACACTTGCCGGATTATGCCATGAACAAGCACTCCTGTGCTAATTATGACGACGCCCCTCACCATGAGCCATGTCGTAAGCACTACCCCAAAGTGTCAGCTGGCGGTTATTGTAACCTTTTCCTTTGGTTTTGCCCCCTTCATGGCCACTCCTATGGGTTTCACATCATTCCTGGTTCAGAGGGTCGAAAGGACGCCTTTTCTTCACTTTTTAAGTACCTGCCACGCCCACCAAGGGACATTTTCTATGACTTTGCGTGTTCTTTGTCTGAGTATTGTTTGAACAGGGAGCCTGAATACTTTCGCGAAGTACGTTTTTTTCATGATATTTTTCATGGTTTCACGCACGTCTGCTCTCCTGTCTTTAAATCTAAACGGCTTCTGTCACTGACAGTAAACACAGAGATATGCGAGCAATTTAACTCTTATCTTCAGGCGATAAAATTTACTGCCACCCATCTCTCACAAGCCCACTTTTGTTTCTTGCTACAGCGAGCCCTCTATAAGTGGAACTTGGGACGCACGGAGGCCTTTGCGAGACGGCAGCGGGTCGCTTTCGATGGCGCACATTAATCTGTGTTCGGTTCTTTTCCTAAGCATGCATTATCTGGCGGTGGGGCTTGGTCTGTTTATTTGGCAAATTGGTATGTATATTTGTTAACTACCTTTACGTCTGGCGGTGTGGCCACTCGGTCTTCGACTCACTCCGCTAGGGTTCCATTATATCTCTGTTGGCGGTACCTTAGTCTGTACATTGTGTGATTGACGTTTATCGTGAAGCCTTTACGTCTGGCGGTGTGGCTATTTCTTTGTACTGTTTGATCGGCTTTGAGACTTGTAATGTGTATATTTGATTGGTCTGGCCTTTACGTCTGGCGGCGTGGCTATTTCTTTGTCTGTACTGTCTGGTCGGCTTTTAGACTTTTAATATGTATATTTGATTGGTCTGGCCTTTACGTCTGGCGGTACCTTAGTCTGTACATTGTGTGATTGACTTTTATCGTGAAGCCTTTACGTCTGGTGGCGTGGCTTTTTCTTTGTCTGTACTGTCTGGTCGGCTTTGAGACTTGTAATTTGTATATTTGATTGGTCTGGCCTTTACGTCTGGCGGTACCTTAGTCTGTACATTGTGTGATTGACTTTTATCGTGAAGCCTTTACGTCTGGCGGTGTGGCTATTTCTTTGTACTGTTTGATCGGCTTTGAGACTTGTAATGTGTATATTTGATTGGTCTGGCCTTTACGTCTGGTGACATGGCTATTTCTTTGTCTGTACTGTCTGGTCGGCTTTGAGACTTGTAATTTGTATATTTGATTGGTCTGGCCTTTACGTCTGGCGGTACCTTAGTCTGCACATTGTGTGATTGACTTTTATCGTGAAGCCTTTACGTCTGGTGGCGTGGCTTTTTCTTTGTCTGTACTGTCTGGTCGGCTTTTAGACTTTTAATATGTATATTTGATTGGTCTGGCCTTTACGTCTGGCGGTACCTTAGTCTGTACATTGTGTGATTGACTTTTATCGTGAAGCCTTTACGTCTGGCGGCGTGGCTATTTCTTTGTACTGTTTGATCGGCTTTGAGACTTGTAATGTGTATATTTGATTGGTCTGGCCTTTACGTCTGGTGGCGTGGCTATTTCTTTGTCTGTACTGTCTGGTCGGCTTTGAGACTTGTAATTTGTATATTTGATTGGTCTGGCCTTTACGTCTGGCGGTACCTTAGTCTGCACATTGTGTGATTGACTTTTATCGTGAAGCCTTTACGTCTGGTGGCGTGGCTTTTTCTTTGTCTGTACTGTCTGGTCGGCTTTTAGACTTTTAATATGTATATTTGATTGGTCTGGCCTTTACGTCTGGCGGTACCTTAGTCTGTACATTGTGTGATTGACTTTTATCGTAAAGCCTTTACGTCTGGCGGTGTGGCTATTTCTTTGTCTGTACTGTCTGGTCGGCTTTGAGACTTGTAATGTGTATATTTGATTAGTCTGGCGGTACGTCTGTACATTGTGTGATTGACTTTTAGCGTGAAGCATTTACGCCTGGCGGTGTGGCTTGGTCTGTATATAGTTGTCTACTGAAGCTTTACGGCTGGCGGTGTGGCTTGGTCTGTATATTTGTCTACTGAAGCTTTACGGCTGGCGGTGTGGCTTGGTCTGTATATTTGTCTACTGAAGCTTTACGGCTGGCGGTGTGGCTTGGTCTGTATAGCTGTCTACTGAAGCTTTACGGCTGGCGGTGTGGCTTGGTCTGTATAGTTGTCTACTGAAGCTTTGCGGCTGGCGGTGTGGCTTGGTCTGTATATTTGTCTACTGAAGCTTTACGGCTGGCGGTGTGGCTTGGTCTGTATAGCTGTCTACTGAAGCTTTACGGCTGGCGGTGTGGCTTGGTCTGTATAGCTGTCTACTGAAGCTTTACGGCTGGCGGTGTGGCTTGGTCTGTATAGCTGTCTACTGAAGCTTTACGGCTGGCGGTGTGGCTTGGTCTGTATAGCTGTCTACTGAAGCTTTGCGGCTGGCGGTGTGGCTTGGTCTGTATATTTGTCTACTGAAGCTTTACGGCTGGCGGTGTGGCTTGGTCTGTATAGCTGTCTACTGAAGCTTTACGGCTGGCGGTGTGCCTTGGTCTGTATAGCTGTCTACTGAAGCTTTACGGCTGGCGGTGTGGCTTGGTCTGTATAGCTGTCTACTGAAGCTTTACGGCTGGCGGTGTGCCTTGGTCTGTACAGTTGTCTACTGAATTCTTTACGGCTGGCGGTGTGGCTTGGTCTGTATATAGTGGTCTGCTGAAGCTTTACGGCTGGCGGTGTGCCTTGGTCTGTACAGTTGTCTACTGAATTCTTTACGTCTGGCGGTGTGGCTTGGTCTGTATATAGTTGTCTACTGAAGCTTTACGACTGGCGGTGTGGCTTGGTCTGTATAGTTGTCTACTGAAGTCTTTACGTCTGACGGTGTGGCTTGGTCTGTATATAGTTGTTTACTGAAGCTTTACGACTGGCGGTGTGCCTTGGTCTGTACAGTTGTCTACTGAATTCTTTACGTCTGGCGGTGTGGCTTGGTCTGTATATAGTTGTCTACTGAAGCTTTACGACTGGCGGTGTGGCTTGGTCTGTATAGTTGTCTACTGAAGTCTTTACGTCTGACGGTGTGGCTTGGTCTGTATATAGTTGTCTACTGAAGCTTTACGTCTGGCGGTGTGGCTTGGTCTGTATATAGTTGTCTACTGAAGCTTTACGACTGGCGGTGTGGCTTGGTCTGTATAGTTGTCTACTGCAGCTTAAGTCGGGCGGTGTGGCTTGGGCTGTATAGTTGTCTACTGAAGCTTTACGGCTGGCGGTGTGGCTTGGCCTGTATAGTTGTCTACTGAAGCTTTACGGCTGGCAGTGTGGCTTGGTCTGTATTGTGAATACTCGACTACTAGTTACTTAAGGCGGTGGTGGTGTGTAGTGTGTATGGACCCGTCTATGACCCATGTTTGTGTAAACTGACCATACTCACATTAATACTTAAGTCGGTGGTGGTGTGTATGGACTAGTCTTTGGTGACATGACCCATGTTTGTGTAAACTGACCATACTCACAGTAATACTTAAGTCGGTGCTGGTGTGTAGCGTGTATAGACCCGTCTTTGGTGAGATGACCCACGTTTGTGTAAACTGACCATACTCACATTAACACTTAAGTCGGTGGTGGTTTGTATGGACCAGTCTTTGGTGAGTTGACCCATGTTTGTGTAAACTGACCATACTCACATTAATACTTACGTCGGTGCTGGTGTGTAGCGTGTATAGACCCGTCTTTGGTGAGACGACCCATGTTTGTGTAAACTGACCATACTCACATTAATACTTAAGTCGGTGGTGGTGTGTATGGACCCGTCTTTGGTGAGATGACCCATGTTTGTGTAAACTGACCATACTCACATTAACACTTAAGTCGGTGGTGGTGTGTATGGACCAGTCTTTGGTGAGTTGACCCATCTTTGTGTAAACTGACCATACTCAACACTTAAGTCCGTGGTGGTGTGTAGTCTAGTTATAACTGACTAGCCTGGATTTGACGCTGCATCATTGACAGAGTAAGTAGGTGACAAGGACCAAACACGGTGAGTTTTGAATAATGCATAGTAGTTTTATATGGTACACACATTATTCTGTAGTATTGTTATTGAAATAATAGTTATTTTGCAATAATTGAGATGTTTGCACTGTGTTTTAATGAATAAAAGGCGCCATGGAAACAAACTTTTGTGTTTTAAAGTTGTTATCAGCAACATAGAATGCTTACAAGTCACACTTGTATGATATTTTATCAGTAACTTCATTTATAAATTCTCGTGCAAAGGCTCGTTCCGGGGACCTGCATGAACACTGAGTTGAAGGTTAAATTTTAGAAGGTTTGGATATTCTACATTTTGGGTTTTATTCTGACAGCAACCCTCCCAAACGCGTATACACATTTCTTGTAATGTAGGCCGCAACCCTACCCGAACGCACATTGCGTGTGCAACACAGACCGCAACCCTAACAGGATACACTTTTCGTATATAAATGCAGACCGTCAAACTAGTTGGATACACTTTCCGTATGTAAAGCAGTCCCTAACCCTAGCGGGATATACTTTACGTCTGTAATGCAGTCCCTAACCCTAGCGGGATGTAAGTTTCGTATGGAATGCAGACCGTAATCATAGCGGGATGTAAGTTTCGTATGTGATGCAGACCGTAACCCTAGCGGGATGAAAGTTTCGTATGGAATGCAGTCCCAAACCCTAGTGGGATATACGTTTCGTATGTAATGCAGTCCCTAACCCTAGCGCGATGTAAATTCGTATGGAATGCAGACCGTAACCCTAGCGGGATGTAAGTTTCGTATGTGATGCAGACCGTAACCCTAGCGGGATATACTTTAGGTCTGTAATGCAGTCCCTAACCCTAGCGGGATGTAAGTTTCGTATGGAATGCAGTCCCTAACCCTAGCGGGATGTAAATTTCGTATGGAATGCAGTCCTTAACCCTAGCGGGATGTAAGTTTAGTATGGAATGCAGTCCCTAACCCTAGTGGGATATACGTTTCGTATGGAATGCAGTCCCTAACCCTAGCGGGATGTAAGTTTCGTATGGAATGCAGTCCCTAACCCTAGCGCGATGTAAATTTCGTATGTAATGCAGGCCGTAAACCCTAGCGGGATATACTTTACGTCTGTGATGCAGGTCCTAACCCTAGCGGGATATACTTTACGTCTGTAATGCAGTCCGTAACCCTAGCGCGATGTAAGTTTCGTATGGAATGCAGACCGTAACCATAGCGGGATGTAAGTTTCGTATGTAATGCAGTCCCTAACCCTAGCGGGATGTAAGTCTCGTATGTAATGCAGACTGTAACCCTAGCGGGATATAGTTTACGTCTGTAATGCAGGCCGTAACCCTATCGGCATATACTTTTCGTATGTAGTTCGTAACCCTTTCTATTTAGAGAGTTTTGTGGTAACAATATTATAGCAGTGAGACCAGATGATAGTCTCGTGCAGACAGCTGGTACAGAGTCTGGATATTTCTAAATTTCTCGCGTAGTTTATGCCCCAATCTCTCACATATTGCGCCCAATAAGGCTAAAAGGTAAAACCGGCTAAAACCAGACACCTTTCTAGAGTAGTGGGATCTCTTTTCGTAAGGCTTGGGAGGTTTGGAGTTGTGTGCAATGTGACGGATGCAATAACAACGATAAAGAAAAGGCCATTGCCTATTTGACGCCCACGAAGCCACTACCCCACCCCGCCACCCAAAAAAAAAACTTACCAGAAAGCAGGGTTCTGATGCAAATACGGTAACAACATTTCAGGACTTCTTCATGACAAATTCAAATTTATTCATCAGGATTTTCTTGGTCAGTAGCATTATACATGGATTACTCACCGTGATGATAAGACTCATTAAGAGGTAAAGACCAGAAAAAAAACGACATTTCTACAAGATGGCCTCTGACCCCTCAAACGCATCCAATTCACGCAATTCAACTAGCGAGATGTCTTACAAGCAATGGGGTCCTATAGCGAGGTGTCTTACAACCAATGGGGTCCTATAGCGAGGTGTCTTACAACCAATGGGGTCCTATAGCGAGGTGTCTTACAACCAATGGGGTCCTATAGCGAGGTGTCTTACAAGCAATGGGGTCCAATAGTGAGGTGTCTTACAACCAATGGGGTCCTATAGCGAGGTGTCTTACAAGCAATGCGGTCCTATAGCGAGGTGTCTTACAAGCAATGGGGTCCTATAGCGAGGTGTCTTACAACCAATGGGGTCCTATAACGAGGTGTCTTACAACCAATGGGGTCCTATAGCGAGGTGTCTTACAACCAATGGGGTCCTATAGCGAGGTGTCTTACAACCAATGGGGTCCTATAGCGAGGTGTCTTACAACCAATGGGGTCCTAAAGCGAGGTGTCTTACAACCAATGGGGTCCTATAGCGAGGTGTCTTACAACCAATGGAGTCCTATAGCGAGGTGTCTTACAAGCAATGGGGTCCTATAGCGAGGTGTCTTACAACCAATGGGGTCCTATAGCGAGGTGTCTTACAACCAATGGGGTCCTATAGCGAGGTGTCTTACAAACAATGGGGTCCTATAGCGAGGTGTCTTACAAACAATGGGGTCCTATAGCGAGGTGTCTTACAAACAATGGGGTCCTATAGCGAGGTGTCTTACAAGCAATGGGGTCCTATAGCGAGGTGTCTTACAAGCAATGGGGTCCTATAGCGAGGTGTCTTACAAGCAATGGGGTCATATAACGAGGTGTCTTACAAGCAATGGGGTCATATAGGGAAGTGTCTTACAACCAATGGGGTCATATAGGGAGGTGTCTTACAACCAATGGGGTCATATAGGGAGGTGTCTTACAACCAATGGGGTCATATAGCGAGGTGTCTTACAACCAATGGGGTCATATAGGGAGGTGTCTTACAAGCAATGGGGTCCTATAGCGAGGTGTCTTACAACCAATGGGGTCATATAGGGAGGTGTCTTACAAGCAATGGGGTCCTATAGCGAGGTGTCTTACAACCAATGGGGTCCTATAGCGAGGTGTCTTACAACCAATGGGGTCCTATAGCGAGGTGTCTTACAACCAATGGGGTCCTATAGCGAGGTGTCTTACAAACAATGGGGTTCTATAGCGAGGTGTCTTACAACCAATGGGGTCCTATAGCGAGGTGTCTTACAAGCAATGGGGTCATATAGCGAGGTGTCTTACAACCAATGGGGTCCTATAGCGAGGTGTCTTACAACCAATGGGGTCCTATAGCGAGGTGTCTTACAAGCAATGGGGTGATATAGCGAGGTGTCTTACAACCAATGGGTTCCTATAGCGAGGTGTCTTACAACCAATGGGGTCCTATAGCGAGGTGTCTTACAACCAATTGGGTCCTATAGCGAGGTGTCTTACAACCAATGGGGTCCTATAGCGAGGTGTCTTACAAGCAATGCGGTCCTATAGCGAGGTGTCTTACAAGCAATGGGGTCATATAGCGAGGTCTTACAACCAATGGGGTCCTATAGCGAGGTGTCTTACAAGCAATGGGGTCCTATAGCGAGGTGTCTTACAAGCAATGGGGTCCTATAGCGAGGTGTCTTACAACCAATGGGGTCATATAGCGAGGTGTCTTACAAGCAATGGGGTCCTATAGCGAGGTGTCTTACAACCAATGGGGTCCTATAACGAGGTGTCTTACAAGCAATAGGGTCATATAACGAGGTGTCTTACAACCAATGGGGTCCTATAGCGAGGTGTCTTACAAGCAATAGGGTCATATAACGAGGTGTCTTACAACCAATGGGGTCCTATAGCGAGGTGTCTTACAACCAATGGGGTCCTATAGCGAGGTGTCTTACAACGAGGTGTCTTACAACCAATGGGGTCATATAGCGAGGTGTCTTACAAGCAATGGGGTCCTATAGCGAGGTGTCTTACAACCAATGGGGTCATATAGCGAGGTGTCTTACAAGCAATGGGGTCCTATAGCGAGGTGTCTTACAACCAATGGGGTCCTATAGCGAGGTGTCTTACAACCAATGGGGTCATATAGCGAGGTGTCTTACAACCAATGGGGTCATATAGCGAGGTGTCTTACAAGCAATGGGGTCCTATAGCGAGGTGTCTTACAACCAATGGGGTCATATAGCGAGGTGTCTTACAAGCAATGGGGTCATATAGCGAGGTGTCTTACAAGCAATGGGGTCCTATAGCGAGGTGTCTTACAACCAATAGGGTCATATAACGAGGTGTCTTACAACCAATGGGGTCCTATAGCGAGGTGTCTTACAACCAATGGGGTCCTATAGCGAGGTGTCTTACAACGAGGTGTCTTACAACCAATGGGGTCATATAGCGAGGTGTCTTACAACCAATGGGGTCCTATAGCGAGGTGTCTTACAACCAATGGGGTCATATAGCGAGGTGTCTTACAAGCAATGGGGTCCTATAGCGAGGTGTCTTACAACCAATGGGGTCCTATAGCGAGGTGTCTTACAACCAATGGGGTCATATAGCGAGGTGTCTTACAACCAATGGGGTCATATAGCGAGGTGTCTTACAAGCAATGGGGTCCTATAGCGAGGTGTCTTACAACCAATGGGGTCATATAGCGAGGTGTCTTACAAGCAATGGGGTCATATAGCGAGGTGTCTTACAAGCAATGGGGTCCTATAGCGAGGTGTCTTACAACCAATAGGGTCATATAACGAGGTGTCTTACAACCAATGGGGTCCTAAAGCGAGGTGTCTTACAACCAATGGGGTCCTATAGCGAGGTGTCTTACAACCAATGGGGTCATATAGCGAGGTGTCTTACAAGCAATGGGGTCCTATAGCGAGGTGTCTTACAACCAATGGGGTCCTATAGCGAGGTGTCTTACAACCAATGGGGTCCTATAACGAGGTGTCTTACAACCAATGGGGTCCTATAGCGAGGTGTCTTACAACCAATGGGGTCCTATAGCGAGGTGTCTTACAACCAATGGGGTACTATAACGAGGTGTCTTACAAGCAATGGGGTCATATAGGGAGGTGTCTTACAACCAATGGGGTCCTATAGCGAGGTGTCTTACAACCAATGGGGTCCTATAGCGAGGTGTCTTACAACCAATGGGGTCCTATAGCGAGGTGTCTTACAACCAATGGGGTCCTATAACGAGGTGTCTTACAACCAATAGGGTCATATAGCGAGGTGTCTTACAAGCAATGGGGTCCTATAGCGAGGTGTCTTACAACCAATGGGGTCATATAGCGAGGTGTCTTACAAGCAATGGGGTCCTATAGCGAGGTGTCTTACAAACAATGGGGTCCTATAGCGAGGTGTTTTACAACCAATGGGGTCCTATAACGAGGTGTCTTACAACCAATTTGGTCGTATAGGGAGGTGTCTTACAACCAATGGGGTCATATAACGAGGTGTCTTACAACCAATGGGGTCCTATAGCGAGGTGTCTTACAACCAATGGGGTCATATAGCGAGGTGTCTTACAAGCAATGGGGTCCTATAGCGAGGTGTTTTACAACCAATGGGGTCCTATAACGAGGTGTCTTACAACCAATTTGGTCGTATAGGGAGGTGTCTTACAACCAATAAGGTCCTGTAGCAAGGTGTCTTCTGGTCCCAGGCCCGAATGGACACCGAAAGTTCCAGCCACGAACTGACGGCATTCGATCCGGCGATCCTTCGCATTATGCAAGGCGAACACCACCCGCATTAGACCAAAGGCAAGTTGCCGCCTGGCCCGAGGCTCTGGGTGACTGTTATCCACTGGGCTTGGGCCGAGACATCACACCTATATAAACATAGTAAGATAGTGCAATATCATGTTTTAGCAAAGTCATGCATTGTTTATTGGCCTTTAATTTGTATATTATTTGCCACATACCACTAAAACTGCAGCAATATCACTAAATCTGGACTTGGAATTAAGACTCTTTTCTATTATAGTGAATATATTATATAATGGTATACGTATTATATATTGTACCGAGTTAATCTATTAAATATATGAGGTTGGGGCATATATATATGATTCTTAAACTTAAGAATAAAGATTGCTACATATGCTAAAACAAAACACTAAAAGAATATATATTTATGATTCATGAGGTAAATATGCATTTCAGGACTTCATGTTCATATTGTTTACGTACCGGTACATTTTGTTTCAGTTTTGTTATGTCTACATACCTTTCACATGCAACACACCATCAGGTTCAAAGCTGATCCAAACCATTGGAGGATCATACTTGTTCATATAAGCATCGATCTATATATTGAAATCACCGAGAGAGAATATCATTCAATGCGTTAAATAAAAATATAATATGCAAATAATTAAACATGGTAACTTTTGCAGATGAAGCTAATGACGCCAATCATATTAAATTAACTAATTAAATTAACTTTGAATAGGGTCATTCAAGGTAAAAAGTCAAAACTAAGACTGTTACATGATATTTAACACAGTTTACAGTATAAGAAATAAAACGTGTAGGTAAAATCTTCATTGGGCTACTAAAATACATAAAATTAAAGAAAAAATTATTCAAATCTAAACGTTTGAAACAAAATTAGTTATTTTATGATCTAAAATTGATGAAATTCCATCGTTTACGATGGGGTTCATTTTAAATATCTTAATGTTCAGTCTGAAGTTTTTCTTAGTTAACATTGATGCAATGGTGAAATAATTCTTTGTATTGATCTAATAATGCAATAAGTCAATTTATAATTGGCTGAAGTGAACGGGTTTTGGATCGTTTATTTGTTATGTCATTAATGAAAAAATATCCATTTGTTACGAAAACCTCCATTTAACACAAAGAATTGTGATTGGGTAATATCCATATCATAAAAACGTTGTATTAAAGAAAGAAAAAAATCAGAATTTATTACAAGCCAAATAACAATAACAAATGACTAATATCAAGCAGTCTTCAGTAATATGAAAATACACTTTGATGACTAAAGCCAAAATATGCTGAAAATTATGTAGTGTATGTACTCCCTCCTGAATTTGCAAGATAAGTGAAGCAGTTCTTTTTTTATTATGGCCTATGTCTTATTCTATAATGATGTTATTATCCAAGAAAAAGAGTGCAATATTGTAATGTTCCTTTCATATGCAAAGTTTGATTGTAGTGTACATACCCTTATGTAGTGTACGTACCCCCACATTCAAACAGTATTCAAGTAATTAAATCATACAAAAAAGGCTAAGGATTCTGGGACACAATTGTTATTCCATCGACCTAACTATGATGAAATATTTATTTAACTGATGTTTTTGAAAGACAGATCGTTGTGTAATATTCCAGAGGTATGACTGTAGATTGTAGTGTACGTACCCCTGCCTACCTTTCAGGCCATGGTAAAGCATGTATTTTCACCCAGATATGCTTGTGCCATAAAAATACAGATTATGAACTATCGACTGATATGTTGTAATATGGTACAACTTTTAGCGGGATACAAGTTTCATTTTTTTCATCATATGTGACTGCTAATAATTACCTTGATTGTGATTCACCCGAATATGTTTACTCAACTTATAATAAGGAAAATGGCGATACTTCTAAGCCAAACTGTAATATTAAAGGTCGACCTATACTACGATATACATGAAAGTATATAGCTGAAATTCAGATAATATATCATATCAATATGCATAGGAAAATTAGTTTTCTGGTTCTCCAAATATTGACAGTAAAAAAATGGACTCTCATATCTACTGTCCGATCACATACATAAAAAAAGAGATCTATAATCAATGATGGTGGCCAGCGCTACGCAATAACAAAGGGGCCTCCAAGAATTGGTATGCTAGATCCAACAGTATGCGCTTGAAAAGTTACCTGCGTTGGATGTCCGAATACATGCAATACACTAATTTCATCACTTTCAGGGCTTTAGAGGGGTGTCCAAAAACATAGTGTCTGAAAATATACATGAAATATGGTAGATGTGCATAATAGTTATATATTAGAAGATTAAGGCATATTTTCACTGCAACACACCAGCTAAAAGTTATATCATTCAAGCCTAAATATAGGGTCATTTTAGCAGCATGTATGTATATACCAAACTGGATGCATAGTGGGATACCCCTATATAGCGGAAATAATGAAAAACATACCCCTATAGAAATATGTGAATACAGAGCGGTTTTGCTGGGGGAAAAAGTCGAACAGGTCTGCCTAGAGCTGTGACACATAGAGCAAGTCAATATAGGATACCCCTTCTGTGCAGATCCTGGAGGTGAAAAGTCCTTCCGAATGGTGCGAAGTCCATCGGGGCACCTTTTGGAGGTAACAAAGCGGGGCTGTAAACACAGCGGTGTATTAAGTACCCCCCAGGACAAATATGACCCTGTCCTATTGGTAAAAAAAGGCACCAGCTGTACTTATTTAGCTTCTTCAAAGCTACATGTAGAAATAATTTTTCGACAAGATTTTAAACAAATAAATATTAAGTGTGGTCTAGCAAGCTATTATGGTAAAGTAAGTTTTACATGGAAAAATGACCAGAAAGTGTCTCATATATCGATGACTATGTTGCTGCTCATAGCGATAAAATGGAAAAACTTTCATGGCCACTCTCCAACTACAATAGTTTTTGATGGATAATGGAGGCAAAATGCATTAAAACAGAGAACATATTCTTAACCCATTAATGCCCAGGCAGAGACGGCGTCGACAAAGTTTTATTTCTTTGCCATTTATTATCATCAAGAAGGACAGAAAGACATGTTTGCAATCTGAAAGCTGCTTCTTTATTTGAATATGAAAATGTTGGGCGTCATATATATGTAGGACGCTAAGCAGCAGGGTATAAGCAAAATTTACAAATGTAAGTCACTACAGTTTATTTAGGAACTTTTCTTGTAGTTTAGGGCGCGGGCTATGGCTCCGGCGCGGCTTAGGGCTCCGGAAACTGGACTAGTGCCCCAGGCTATGGGTTATGGCTCCGGTCGCCAGGCTATGGCTCCAGCGCGGCTTAGGGCTCCGGAAACTGGACTAGTGCTCCAGGCTATGGGTTATGGCTCCGGTCGCCAGGCCATGGCTCCGGGAGGCTCTGGGCGCGGGCTATGCTTCCAAGCGCGGGCTATGGCTCCGAGCACGAGCTATGGCTCCGAGCGCGGGCTATGGCTCCAAGCGCGGGCTATGGCTCCGAGCACGAGCTATGCTTCCAAGCGCGGGCTATGGCTCCGAGCACGAGCTATGGCTCCGAGCACGAGCTATGGCTCCGAGCACGAGCTATGGCTCCAAGCGCGGGCTATGGCTCCGAGCGCGGGCTATGGCTCCGAGCACGAGCTATGGCTCCGAGCGCGGGCTATGGCTCCGAGCGCGGGCTATGGCTCCGAGCACGAGCTATGCTTCCAAGCGCGGGCTATGGCTCCGAGCACGAGCTATGCTTCCAAGCGCGGGCCATGGCTCCGAGCACGAGCTATGGCTCCAAGCGCGGGCTATGGCTCCTAGCACTCGTGAGCTATGGCTCCGAGCGCAGGCTATGGCTCCGAGCGCGGGCTATGGCTCCAAGCGCGGGCTATGGCTCCGAGCACGAGCTATGCTTCCAAGCGCGGGCTATGGCTCCGAGCACGAGCTATGGCTCCGAGCACGAGCTATGGCTCCAAGCGCGGGCTATGGCTCCTAGCACTCGTGAGCTATGGCTCCGAGCGCGGGCTATGGCTCCGAGCGCGGGCTATGGCTCCGAGCACGAGCTATGGCTCCGAGCGCGGGCTATGGCTCCGAGCGCGAGCTATGGCTCCGAGCGCGGGCTATGGCTCCGAGCACGAGCTATGCTTCCAAGCGCGGGCTATGGCTCCGAGCACGAGCTATGCTTCCAAGCGCGGGCCATGGCTCCGAGCACGAGCTATGGCTCCAAGCGCGGGCTATGGCTCCAAGCGCGGGCTATGGCTCCGAGCACGAGCTATGCTTCCAAGCGCGGGCTATGGCTCCGAGCACGAGCTATGGCTCCGAGCACGAGCTATGGCTCCGAGCACGAGCTATGGCTCCAAGCGCGGGCTATGGCTCCTAGCACTCGTGAGCTATGGCTCCGAGCGCGGGCTATGGCTCCGAGCGCGGGCTATGGCTCCGAGCGCGGGCTATGGCTCCGAGCACGAGCTATGACTCCGAGCGCGGGCTATGGCTCCGAGCGCGAGCTATGGCTCCGAGCGCGGGCTATGGCTCCGAGCGCGAGCTATGGCTCCGAGCACGAGCTATATCTCAGAGCGCGGGCTATGGCTCCGAGCACGAGCTATGGCTCCGATCGCGGGCTATGGCTCCGAGCGCGAGCTATGGCTCCGAGCACGAGCTATATCTCAGAGCGTGGGCTATGGCTCCGAGCACGAGCTATATCTCAGAGCGCGGGCTATGGCTCCGAGCACGAGCTATGGCTCCGAGCGCGGGCTATGGCTCCGAGCACGAGCTATGGCTCCGAGCGCGGGCTATGGCTACGAGCGCTGGTTATGGCGTTGGATTACGACTCCGGGCGCGGGCTATGGCTAACTGCGCTGGACTATGTCTCCGTGCCCTGGGTTGGCGCTCCAGGCTCCGGTCGCCAGTCTATGGCTCCAGACTATGGCTCCGGCCTATGGCTCCGGATGCGCGCTATGGCTGCGGGCTATGGCTCCGGACACGAACTAGGGTTTCGTGCGCTGGACTATTGCTCTAGGCTTCGGTCGCCGGTCTATGGCTCTGGGCTATGGCTCCGAATGCGGGCTAGGACTCCCGAAGCGGGTGGGTGTGAGATGCATGGAGGGTTGCAGCCGGGAAGAGAGAGAGGGCGGAAGAGACGGTGGCTTCGAGGGAGGGCGGAAGAGACGGTGGCTTCCAGGGAGGGCGGAACAGACAGTGGCTTCGAGGGAGGGCGGAAGAGACGGTGGCATTGAGGGAGGGCGGAAGAGACGGTGGCTTTGAGGGAGGGCGGAAGAGACGGTGGCTTCGGGGGAGGGCGGAAGAGACGGTGGCTTCGAGGGAGGGCGGAAGAGACGGTGGCTTCGAGGGAGGGCGGAAGAGACGGTGGCTTCGAGGGAGGGCGGAAGAGACGGTGGCTTCCAGGGAGGGCGGAAGAGACGGTGGCTTCGAGGGAGGGCGGAAGAGACGGTGGCATTGAGGGATGGCAGAAGAGACGGTGGCATTGAGGGAGGGAGGGGACGATTATACCACAGAAAGCCCCCGTGCGCGGGACTATGGCTGCGGATGCGGGTTATGGTTGGTTGGTTATTCAGGACGCTTTAACCACTTTTGGTCATATGGCGTTAATGGGAGAAGGAAGGGAGAGTGGAGCCATGTCCCCGGGGGTAACCCCCTACTCTTTACGAAGAAAGACATGGTATCTTTATCCTGCGACCACACAGACATGGCCACAGCAGGGTTCGAACCACCGACCCTAGTGCCGTTAGGCTCTCAGGTGACCAGAGCACTCTAGCCCACTGAGCTGTCGCGCCGGCCCCTATGATGCGGGTTATGGATCCGTATGCTGGATAAGTGCTCCAAGCTCTGGGTTATGTCTACGAGCGCGGGCTATGGCTCCCGGCTATGGCTCAGGGTTATGGCTTTGGGCGTGGGCTATGGCTTGAGGCGTGCGCTATGGTTTGGGGCGCGAGCTATGGCTTGGGGCGTGCGCTATGGCTTGGGGCGCGGCCCAAGACACTGGCACTCGCCTTACTATCAAGTAATGACAGGCCATTGCGGGAAATACATAGAATTCCTCAGGGTACGGTTCAAGTGACAACTTTGTCGAAGGCGGCATGCGACGTTTTCCTTGGGAACGCAGTTTATTTTACAGGAATCACCCACAGAAAAAGCCAAATTTATTTTGGGTTCAAGCACAGTCTTCAGTTAGAGATGCGTACATGTATACTGGCCACTTTTAGTATGTGAAACCACCAGTAGTAAATAAAGTAAATATTGCATTTTGAGATAGGCAAACAAGGTATTGGAAACGTTCACACCCTTTAAATCAGGTCTCAATGCAGTGAGTCTTAGAGCGTGAACTTAATAAAGGATAGCAAGAGTACTTTTGTCATACAGGGCATGGCATAAGTTTACAAGATCATACCCATAACCATCCATATATTATAATAATAACTGGGATTGAACAGTTACCAAAATGTGATCTATGCTTCTGAAATTCCGATTCCGTCTTGGAAATGAAATTCCCTGTTTTCCCTGACCTGTGGGAACACTGTTATGGGACATTAATTTAAATAAAATATTGTGTAGTCTGTATGCTATTTTATTTGAAGGAAACCCCTTAAATAAATACATATACAATAGTTTCTAATGCTTAGCACCAAAAAACCAAAACAATAGTAGGTCTATGGACAGATACGTTACAGTACAAAGATCATAGCTAATGTGGAGAAAGTGAGTTAAAATTGGGGGGGGGGGGGGGGGGGGAGGGGGAGCTGCCATGTTAATTGACCCTCGTGGCATGCCGCACGAAATACCCCCTTTTTTCAAATATACTTGCTCCAAAACACCCTTTTTGTCTGCCTGAATTATGTTTTATTACTTAAAACACCTGTGAGCTGTCGCAGTCATGCATTGAACGAGTCATGCAGTTTGTGTGTTCGCAGGCACAGCCTCATGTTGGTGTCAGTATAGACAGTCTGTGTATAAGGCGTATAGGGGTATCTGTTTCATCACAAATGGTCGATCTTAGGCCTCAATGGACACCCACAGAACTTCCCACCAGGTTCGCATATTAGTGCCCCCCCCCAACATCTGCCCAAGGGGGGGGGGGGTTGTCCTAGAACTATATAACATATTTTCCATCTATATATAACTAAAGCTTGCAGAACAAGACTCATAAGTTTTTTCAAGTTTCCAGTACTTTTTAAAGATTATTTAACAGATTTTTTTATCTAATATTATCTGAAACTGTATTTTGATGCAAAATATCTGCTATATAGCCGCCCCCCCCCCCGTTCCTGCTGGAATAAAGGTAGTAGATCTGCTGTATTCAATTGTAAAATGGAAGTTGATCATCCAGGTCAACATTTAAAGTCACACACATACAAATACCGGTACCTCTTTAAAGACCGCCTCCATGCAACTCCCCGCCCATCCCAAAAGCAAACAAGATACTACAGGAAATACAGCCCCACTGGTCACAGCCACCCACCTGCGACATCCAGGTGACAAACTACAGTGGGACAATTCAAAGTTATATCCCAACCCAGAATAAAAGCCAGCTGATGATCGGAGAGGGAATTCAATTGCAACTTTTCCGGCAGTTTCCAAAGGTGGATGCTTGTCTTGGCCATTAACTCCCAATATGGGGAATAGACCCAATGAATGACGAATGCTCACAAAATAGTGAGAGCAGGGGCTAACACAGGGGCAGAGGTCCTTCCCGGTCCCCTTTTCTCAAATGTCCCTAAGCTACCATAGATGTGGCCACCCCCCCGCCCAACTCTCCTGTTTGTCGTTGATCCCAGGTGCCCTACTTTGTTGCCACCCCTCCCCCACCCTGATTTTCATATACACCCCAATGTGTATAGCTACCCCTGCTTTTCTTCAGTCACCAGTCTTCAACCGAGCCGGAGGCAAGACTGGAATAGACCAGAATTGTACAAATGATCCAGAATTCAGGTAAAAAGAAAATTCCAAAGTCAAGATTCCTCAAATATACTCATGATTTCATGATTTGCTCTATCATCCGGGCAAGGAGCAGATACAGGATTTTGGATAGGGGAGGGTGACTGTTTGAAAAATTTACGAATGGTGGTGTCTGCTGCTGGGGCCTAGCTAGAAACAAGCTTCATAAACATGGAAGGCACTTGACCGTATTTAAATAAAGATTTTAATTGACCAGCACTCTAATTGCCAGGTGAATGCTCAGCAACATTCATCCACACCTAAAGAACATGATGACATGATTTTGTTAAACCCTGTCAATAAGTTTTCAAACAGTGTCTGTTTATAAGGGTTAGGGTAGACCCTGAAACAGAGTCTGTTTCGCGAAGCAGACCTGCATTTCGCGAAATGGACCAGTAAGTGGCATGCAAACCAATGATAATGATACCAAACTTACATTTGTAATGTGAGGTTATGCTTTTCTAAGACACAAACAATATTTCTTCATGCCAACAGTCCATTGACAGAAGACACACTTTAGCAAACATACTAAAACATGTCATAAAATGACAGTTGCTATGGCGACGAAAATGCTCTGAACAATACATGCTCTATATTTACACCAGCCATGTGCGCCATGGCATTTATAGAGCCTTTCATTGACTATGATTTAGTCTATTTGCAACGTTTCTGCTGCCAATGTAAATGGAAAACAGCATGGACAAATATTGTTTGTGTTGTTAAAAAGGGATAACACTGCAGTACACACATAAGTTTAGTATCATTAAAATTGCATGTGTGTTTTTCTCCCGTCAGTGATTTGCAAATTGATCGCAGCAAATTCGCTGAAAATATGGGCTGAACCATCAGTCTACAGCATTTATGACTGACTTTAGTGACACTGACAAGACATTTCAGTTGAAGACATTTTAAGGATGCATCTATGGAAGATCTTTATCTCCTTCACCAATGGGAGGTCCATTTGGCGGGTGGGGGTGTTTGTGTGGGGGCTTGGTCAGTTGGTTGGTCGAGCGATTAAGTAGAGATGGGTGTTAATTGAGTGGTTCCAGTTAACATTCGATTGAGGTTGTCGCTGGTCGAGATGGTTGGGAGGCCAGATCATTTTTTATTTTTTTAGAAATATAACGCAAACTGTATACCATGCAAAAGATCTCGCCAAGAGAAAAACAATTTGTGCTAATTTGAGTGATCTATTCATTTGAATGAATTAACGAAGTTGCACAAATTACCTGCTAACTTTTCTGCCAGTTTTGTGACATTATTAGGAACGAACTGTTTTCTTTAGCAAGCTCTCTCAGCGCCTGCTACACATAGAGATCGTTGAAGAAGCAATGCCAAAGGCACAGCTAGTCCAGTGGTACTTATTCTAATGCTATATCTCCCCCTGCAAACATGTTTTCCACAGGTTGGCTGATACAAGTACTCCAGGCAGAAGTACAATAATTAGAACAGCCTGCAATGTAATTTGCATACAGTCACATGAGACATATAAGTGACTTGAAACTATACTTCGGTTTGCAACCTCCAACAGTTCCCATTCGAAATGCCATTTACCCAGTTAAGATAATGTCGTCACACTACTCTATTTGTGTCCAAGACTCTCATCCGTCAAAATAGTTTGATTTCTAGAGTTGACATAATCAACAGTCATTGATAGCGGTTGATTTCTGCATGATTTTATAAAACAATATGGCCACGCATATGGTGACATCAGAATGTTAGCCTTGTTTAGGCATGAATAACTCGCTACAAAGTCAATACAACTTTATTTTATTTTGATAAAAGAGACTTTTAAAAGTCATATGAAATGACTTCCAACACTAGTAACAGGATAACAGTACACGATTACACAACACACTGCCTTTCCATTGCATCCTGCTTACGCTGCTAATCCCTGGACCCCCCCTTCAGTGATTCACCACCAACACCCCCCCCCCCCCAGTGGCCAACTTAAGCGGTAGCCAGGTTAAAACGCGGCCACAGCACATGTGGACCTTTACACCTAATATTTACAAATATATGTTTTCTTACACACCAGCCTTTAACACTTACCGTAAGGAGCTTCTCTCATGAATGAGAACAGAGGGACGATGTTATTCAATTCATGGGCATGAGTAGCTGTGATTTCCAGATGGGCAGCTTGGATCGAAAATAAAACAAAAATAAATGGCAAATCATACATTGACTTATTCCTTCAATTTACCGATGGGGGCTGGAGAGGGCTGGGATTTACCAAAGGGGGCTTGATGGAGGGGGCCTGGTGAATAAATTATGTGTCCAATTTATAAAAACATATATCATAATTCCAATTTATAAAAACATATATTATAATTCCAATTTATAAAAACATATATTATAATTCCAATTTATAAAAACATATATTATAATTCCAATTTATAAAAACATATATTATAATTCCAATTTATAAAAACATATCACTTCAATTTATAAAAACATATATTATAATTCCAATTTATAAAAACATGTTATAAGCTTAATATATAAAATGTATAAAAACATGTTATAATATATAAAATTTATACAAACATATATTATTATTCCAATTTATAAACACATAAGCATATTATAATATATAAAATTGATAAAAACATATATTATTATTCCAATTTATAATTAACATCAAACAACCCTCAGAGACTCAACAGAAAACGGACATTGACAGACCCCTTATCTGACTTGGATTACGTTTTGGCAACTGGCATGCAACACTATCGACTGACAATGACAGAGTGGACGGCAATGACCAACAAGCAACTGAACAAGAGAAGCTGGGCCTTCATAAGAAACAGATGCAGAAAAGGGACTGTCCATATCAGACACCCTTGGGGGGGGGGGAAACTAGCCCTGTAACATGGCCCACAGGTCGCAGGGCAGACCGGATGGCCATGGATTACCGATCACGGCCTGTCATCCGATAGCAGGGGGTGGTGAAGATTGAAGGCCCCATGCGCTATTTGTGAATTCAAATCAAACCTTCTGCCACTCACCGCCATTTAAAAATTTGCTTGTTTCCTCCTCAAAAACAAGGTTGGTTCCACTCTCACAGCAACAGGCACTCAGCTGCTTATATGGCGTTAGTGATGCAAGAATGAGCGCCCTCTGGCATGAGAGTTAGCCTTCCGT
Organism: Arenicola marina; assembly: GCA_964019135.1. NCBI lineage: Eukaryota > Metazoa > Annelida > Polychaeta > Arenicolidae > Arenicola > Arenicola marina. The sequence continues at coordinate 26,891,739 of OZ025265.1, forward strand.
GGCACTAGCGGGTACGTCTAATTACCGAAGGGGGCTGGAAGGGGCCAGGATTTACCGAAGGGGGCTCGATGGAAGGGGTTGATGCTTAAATGAAAGGGGCTTGCTGGCATCTTGGATTAGAAATAAACGGCAGATTATTCATTTATTTATTCCTTCAATTTACTGAAGGGGGCTCGATGGAGGGGGTTGATGCTTCCCCTCCAGCCCCCTTCGGTAAATTTGAGGCCCCCTCCAGGGGAGAGTCCTGGCAGAAGCCATATTTTTTAAATGGAATTTGTAAGTAGCATGTGGGGTCTTCAATCTTTCTGCCTAACTGTTCATAAATGTATCCTAAACATGAATATGTGAAACATATGTGCAGTCTTCATCACATTCTTGTGGAATCCAGGAATGTTTGTCAACACCCCATGCTATCGGATGATAGGCCGTGATCGGTATTCCATGGCCCTCTGGTCAGTCTTGCGGCCAGTAGGCCATGTTACAGAGCTAGGAAGAAATCTGGACAACGAAAGCCAAGAAGAACAGAGAAGACAATGACAACTACAAAGATCAAAGTTACGGATTGATTTAAAGATGATATTATGTAAATAAAATATGTGTAATCATTGAATGAATAAATAAATGATTTGCCTATTAGTATTTTCCTATTTGTTTTATTTCAATCCAAGCTGCCCGCCAGCCCCTTCCATTCAATAATCAACCCCCTCCATCTAGCCCCCTTCAGTGAATCCCGGCCTTCAGTAAATTCGAGGCTCCCTCCAGCCCCCTTCGGTAAGTAGACGGACCAGGCCTAATGCATGGCACACTCCACTGGCATAGCCTGAATGTTCAGACATTACAGTTTGACGGTCTGATGCTTGGTTTCTAGACTTTTCGCCCGCTGGCTTGTTCGAACCCGGCTTTTTCGCACCCACCGGAGAATGCTAACAACCAAGCTGGCTGTTTCGCCCCCTTCGTAGTGCGAGCCCGCTGAGCCCGGCAGGGTGTGCCTGGCCGCGAGGTTGCGTAGGGCGAGGCCGAGGCCGCTGGGTCTGAAGGGTGGCCCAGCGGGGGTCTCGCGTATTAAGGAAATGGGGCGGGAGTGGGGGCTTCACGTAACCACTTTGGGCAGAGTACCGGAGCAGGCTGGCGATTTCTTCCTGGTCTGGGGCACTGTCTTGGAGCTCTTGGAAGGCAGGGCCGACGTGCTCCTCTATCAGGAAGGGTAGCGCTAGGAGCCTCCTGATGAAACAGTGCGTGGAGCTCCGTTCCATGTAGGCCTATCGCCTGCACCTTCCTCCAGATAGCCTGCGTCAGGTGGAAGACGCACCCTTGCAGGGCAACCTGCTGAAACACACGCCATACCGCCTTCCACGCTCCGCTCTCAAAGAGCCCTACGAAAGGGGCGAAACAGCCGGCTTGGCTGTTAGCACTCTCCGGTGGGGGCGAAAAAGCCGAGGGCGAAAAGTCCAGTTACCTGATGCTTACAGTAGGTTACAGTCACAAGAACAAGTGTCAAGACTGTACCGTCTGAACATTCAGGTTAGCACTGCCACTCACAGGCACAGTAAATCAGTGGCGGGGGGAGGCCGGGGTGGGGGGAGGGGGTTGTGCGTTGTGGGGCCCCCTACCCACCCCCCCCCCCTCCACTGATTTACTGTGCCTGTGCTGCCGCTGATATTATCGCCCACAACAAATTTGATTTTATCTGCATCTGAGGTCGAAAACTACACAATTATGCAATTCTACATTACCTAAATAGATACAAGTTCAACATGTATATTTAATTATGTGTTCAATAGCCCTTCCTTCTGTTTTCTGGAGCATTTGATGATCTATCGGCGACAAGGTAGCACCCACAGGCGGCGATAACCAAGGAAAAGCGCCAAGTTCTAGTGTCCGCGTCTCCTATTGGTTAACACATGCGGGCCCCGTTACAACGCAAAACGTTCTTAATATATATGCTGTGATTGGCGCGGGACCGTCTGGCTTTAAAACTCACGAGTGTTTAACGTCCTTTTCTGACTCTGCAGTCGAACAGGTCGGACGTGTTATTACTGTTTTGTTATTCCTACTGTTTCAAATTATTCGCAATTTCTTACAACGACTTAAAGTTTGTTGAACATTGTTAAGGCTCACTCCGAGCCTAGTTATTATATTTATCAAAGATCAATTTTCATTCGATAGCGGAGTTCTTTTTGCGAAGTTCAGCTTTTGTTCAATCCCCGTCGGTCACAGTCACAGGCACACTCTCCTTCTTAACATATCTTGGCCACGCGCCGTGCGGCGCTAGCCGTGTCCCCGTTTTCTCGGCCCGGGGTGCCGGGCTGCCACGCCCCACAGGCGGGATCTATGAGGGGCCATTTGGGTCACATTGGAATTTTCAACGCGTTCAATATTGAACGCGTGATAGCCAGCTTACGCGCGTAAGTGACTGGGTTACGCGCGTAAGTGACTGGGTTACGCGCGTAAGTGACTGGGTTACGCGCGTAAGTGGCTGGGTTACGCGCGTAAATGACTGGCTTACGCGCGTAAGTGGCTGGGTTACGCACGTAAGTGACTGGGTTACGCGCGTAAGTGACGCGCGTAAGTGACTGGGTTGACCTGTTGTAACCTGTTGACCAATCAAGACCTTCCTTACATCGCGACATTTTGGCGGTATCTAAATTTACAAAATGGCGTGAGACTCCACCAGAGCAAGCGGTTTCGCCGATAGAACACAAGAGTCGAACTTAACCTTCATTCGACGCATGAAGTCCACACCGGTCGCCATCAGGGGGGGTTTGGAAGACTCCGCGCATGCGCGCTAAATGCACCATACAAGTGATCGCCGGAAGTTTCGGCTCAGTGTGTTTTGAGAGAGCAAGGGAGGCGCTCGTGTGAGAAGAGTGCGCGGCCGTTTCACTGCTTCAGATTTTCAAACCGCTCACACTCAGTCAAATATGGTCGTGTCTTCTTTTATATACGTCTGTTTGATTCCATGACACGTGTAATATGTATAGTGATGTAGAATTAAAGCGATTATCCTATCTTCCCTCTTTTATAGCTATTTGAAAATTGTTATCCGCGTACAGGAAAACGAGCGATAATAGGAGAGAATATAGGCTCACACTGGGGTAGATCAGCTAATTTGTCAGACACTCAACAGATTACAAACAGACTGTCCAGTCACTGGTGAAATCAAAAATTGCATTACTTTGACATATGAAAACTAACCATGGGAGCATCAATGGTAGGAACTTATACTTATTGCTTGTATAGTAGGAGGGGGAGGGGGGAAGGATCTAATTTTCTTCTGAAAAAGTCAAAAGAAAAAATGAATAAACTTAATTTTAATCATTTCAGTATCTGTACAGCATTTTGCTATTTGTTAACTGTCAAAAAGTCAAAATGCTGCAGTCAACTGCTTTACCAATGATTTATAATAGGATCATATTGGCAGTTATTAAACTGTTAATTAAACGCATAAACAAATTTGTTCTTACGCTTCAGTGGCATAACCATCCTTAAAATGAAGTGTGCAGACTAAGTAGTATAACAGTCGCTAGAGGAGTCGGAGTCACTGTATATTAATCTAATAGACTGCTGTAACTTTCGGGTTATAAGTCTATCTCACCGGTGTATAAGTCGCATCCGCTGATTTGGAGAAGTATTTAGACTTTAGCCATATAGCTATAAGTCGCACTGCATCCTGTCTTAAAAATATCTATAGATTAATCAGGTCTTAAAAAATATCTATACTTATCGGGTTATTACAGTAAAAATAGATTTCTTTATTACTTGCTATAGTTGACTAAGCTATAGAATGTATTGATAAAGATATTTTATTGATAAAATGTCTGCAGAAATCATATTACCCCCTTAATGATTTGTTTCTGAGGTAAACATTTTGTATTTTTAAGATACTAATTTTCAAATTGAGAATTATTTACCTGTATAAATAATTAATTAGTGTGACTATTGCTGTTTTGGTTATTACTATTAGCCAGACTCAATAACTGCAATACAACTTGTGGTTTAAAAATAGATTTCCAAAATAAAAAAAATATTTTGTGGAAACCTAGAATCATCTAGAGCATCTATAGAGTCTGCTGCTTTCTTTAATTTATTTTCCTTTGGTATGTAGATATGTAAATATCCAATGTTACACTAGTATAATTACTTATTAAAGCATTATGCTGAGAACATTTTACCAGGTTTTATATTTCTAGATTATATGGCATATTGTGTGTAGGTGTTTGCATTTGCATCTTTTAGCCACTTTATTCTTTGATTGTCTCACTTCCTGCAAAGTAATACAATATTTTCAAACTGCCAGTTTTGCATCTGAGCTGTTACATATGGCCAAACCTAGTTTATCATTTGAGCACTCATTATCTAAGTACTACCACGCATTGACAATTTAATGGTGGATAATGAGACCTGTGTCCCTTATGTAACATAGTGCACAATTGTCTTTACATGGATTCCTTGGATGGATTGCACTCACAATGTATGGTTAGTTGTTAATATTATCATTAAGAAGAAATTATTAGCATGAGGGACACATTAGATAAGAGACAAACAAAAATCTGGTAGTATTAAGTGTGCCCTGTGCTACATTCATGCAGCACTTCATGAACATATAATCCTTGTTTGAGAATGATTTCTCTATGCTATTTACCACCATGTCATATACTGTGGGTCTCGATCACCTCATTATGGTGTTATGTAAAGTATTTTTAATTGTTTTTATGCATAACTTAGTAATTTGTTGATGGCAATGTTACTTTTTCTAATCCTGTGCACAATTGTGCTTTGACTAGCTAGAGGCAGTATACTTGGAATATAGCATACATATTATGTAATGTTATTAAGCCAAACTTTCTGATGATCTGTATGTCAATCCTGCAGGCATCTTTGTCTATTATATCTCAAACATAGCAGACAGTTATGTGTCTGTGTATTTGATTAATATTGATAAAGTATCATATTCATGTTTATGATTTAACTTTGTATTTATTTTACAACAGGCCATATCTCTCAATAAAGTATCCTGTTCACCTTACCTGCTTTGTTATTTTCTGATTTCTCACATACTTAGCAGTATTATAAAACGCTTTACAAATATTTGCCCAGATTAGTCCCGAGTATAAAAGGGTCATTATAATAATCTGCGCTCAAACATTATATCAGTCCTGGTTAACATAATTTGTATGGCCCCCGTTGTTTTACGCACGGACGTGGTGACTTCAACATGTGCAAGCGTAGCACGACTTGCTGTAGTGAACTGCGGCCAGAAGTGCCCGTGTGGGCCATAATAGGCATAATTGCACTAAAATCGACTTTCGTGTCCGGTAAAGGCTCACCGAAGTGTATGTTTTAGTGTCCATATGCCATCAACAATGTAAATCTGCGCATAAATGTGCATGGAAATGCTGATCAGAATATATTCTAAGTTTTATGCATCGGGAGTCTAATCTGTACAAAATATGGCCTGTCGTGGCGATCTCGACTGGCATTTCAAGTGAGCAATACGGCTTTATAGACTGGAGAGCTCTTCCGGAATTTGATACAGTAGTCTTGTATGATGTATTTCATGTTTTTGAAAAGCTGGGTTCGTCTTTATAAATTGCAAATATTTTCAATTGAAAAAAAAATGCCATGTTTGTTTACTTTTTCGCAGTATTTTTTGAGTCGAGTTTGACTGGAAATTACTTTTCGTAGAGGGTCAATCGAAAGCATTTAAAGAATCTATTTGGATAATCGGTCTTCTGTTAAGTATTCCCCAAAAGGATTTTTCAAATCTTGATACCTTAGTGGAAATATAAACAAGAAGTCAACACCACCGAAAACCAAATTATCGAAGCGAGCACGTGTACGGCGAAAAAATGTAAACACACGTGCGCATGCGTCGAATCTTCCAACCCCCCCCCCCCTGGGTCGCCATGATCCCAACTCGAACTTTGCTCCAAAAATGTCCTTTCAAAAAGTAATAACGACGACGGCGACCGCGATGTAAGGAAGGTCTTGATTGGTCAACAGGTTACGCGCGTAACCCAGTCACTTACGCGCGTCACTTACGCGCGTAACCCAGTCACTTACGCGCGTCACTTACGCGCGTAACCAAGTCACTTACGCGCGTAGGCCAGTAACTTACGCGCGTAACCCAGCCACTTAGGCGCGTAACCCAGTCAATTACGCGCGTAAGCTGGCTATCACGCGTTCAATATTGAACGCGTTCAAAATTCCAATGTGACCCAAATGGCCCCTCATAGGGCTCGGCCGGGCCGCTGGGTCTGTGACTCACCAAGCGGTGGATGGCGCGGCTTTGAGCGTGCGCGCCGGCTTTGACAGCCAGTGCCGCCCAGCGTCAGGCCCCTGCGTCAGGCTCCCTCGCTACTTATTAAATGGATCCCGCATGCTGCACCGATTTGCGTTCTCCGGCCTGCTAGTGATGATCACCCGCCTACTACGGCTGTATACTGGGAATACTTGTTTCGCACTATGTCGCTTGTTCCCCGCTCGGATTCTTCGTTTCTGTTTCTGCCTGCGTTTTCCTGTTATTATGTTTACGTTTTCCTATGTATCTTTATTTCCTTGCGGTGGCGGCCCATGTGGTCCGTGGTCCGGCATTCCTTTGTCGGGGCTACGCAGTTACTTTTAGCACATAGCATCGTTCACTGGGCTTTATATGACGTCAGTGGTCGGGCATTGTCCTGCTCAGGCTACAAACTGATTTTCATAGTCCAGCTCTTACACACAAGCAGTGCTTGTTCGGCTACATTGCTTACCTATGTTTGGCTATACGCCGACTATCCTCACCCCGCGTTTCGCCCCAATATCATTAGCTGTGGCTATACATGTCGTCCGTGGTCGGGCATTGTCCTGCTCAGGCTACACACTGATTTTCATGGTCCAGCTCTTACCCCGCCTTTTCGCCCCAATATACTTAGCTGTGGCTATACATGAAGTCAGTGGTCGGGCATTGCCCTGCTCAGGCTACACACTGATTTTCATGGTCCAGCTCTTACCCCGCCTTTTCGCCCCAATATAATTAGCTGTGGCTATACATGACGTCAGTGGTCGGGCATTGTCCTGCTCAGGCTACAAACTGATTTTCATGGTCCAGCTCTTACACACAAGCAGTGCTTGTTCGGCTACATTGCTTACCTATGTTTGGCTATACGCCGACTATCCTCACCCCGCGTTTCGCCCCAATATCATTAGCTGTGGCTATACATGAAGTCAGTGGTCGGGCATTGCCCTGCTCAGGCTACACACTGATTTTCATGGTCCAGCTCTTACCCCGCCTTTTCGCCCCAATATAATTAGCTGTGGCTATACATGAAGTCAGTGGTCGGGCATTGCCCTGCTCAGGCTACACACTGATTTTCATGGTCCAGCTCTTACCCCGCCTTTTTGCCCCAATATAATTAGCTGTGGCTATACATGATGTCAGTGGTCGGGCATTGCCCTGCTCAGGCTACACACTGATTTTCCTGGTCCAGCTCTTACCCCGCCTTTTGGCCCCAATATAATTAGCTGTGGCTATACATGATGTCAGTGATCGGGCATTGTCCTGCTCAGGCTACACACTGATTTTCATGGTCCAGCTCTTACCCCGCCTTTTCGCCCCAATATAATTAGCTGTGGCTATACATGATGTCAGTGGTCGGGCATTGTCCTGCTCAGGCTACACACTGATTTTCATGGTCCAGCTCTTACCCCACCTTTTCGCCCCAATATAATTAGCTGTGGCTATACATGATGTCAGTGGTCGGGCATTGCCCTGCTCAGGCTACACACTGATTTTCATGGTCCAGCTCTTACCCCGCCTTTTCGTCCCAATATACTTAGCTGTGGCTATACATGATGTCAGTGGTCGGGCATTGCCCTGCTCAGGCTACACACTGATTTTCATGGTCCAGCTCTTACCCCGCCTTTTCGCCCCAATATCATTAGCTGTGGCTATACATGATGTCAGTGGTCGGGCATTGCCCTGCTCAGGCTATACACTGATTTTCATGGTCCAGCTCTTACCCCGCCTTTTCGCCCCAATATAATTAGCTGTGGCTATACATGAAGTCAGTGGTCGGGCATTGTCCTGCTCAGGCTACACACTGATTTTCATGGTCCAGCTCTTACCCCGCCTTTTCGCCCCAATATAATTAGCTGTGGCTATACATGATTTCAGTGGTCGGGCATTGCCCTGCTCAGGCTACACACTGATTTTCATGGTCCAGCTCTTACCCCGCCTTTTCGCCCTAATATAATTAGCTGTGGCTATACATGAAGTCAGTGGTCGGGCATTGCCCTGCTCAGGCTACACACTGATTTTCATGGTCCAGCTCTTACCCCGCCTTTTCGCCCCAATATAATTAGCTGTGGCTATACATGATTTCAGTGGTCGGGCATTGCCCTGCTCAGGCTACACACTGATTTTCATGGTCCAGCTCTTACCCCGCCTTTTCGCCCTAATATAATTAGCTGTGGCTATACATGAAGTCAGTGGTCGGGCATTGCCCTGCTCAGGCTACACACTGATTTTCATGGTCCAGCTCTTACCCCGCCTTTTCGCCCCAATATCATTAGCTGTGGCTATACATGATGTCAGTGGTCGGGCATTGTCCTGCTCAGGCTACACACTGATTTTCATGGTCCAGCTCTTCTTACCCCGCCTTTTCGCCCTAATATAATTAGCTGTGGCTATACATGATGTCAGTGGTCGGGCATTGCCCTGCTCAGGCTATACACTGATTTTCATGGTCCAGCTCTTACCCCGCCTTTTCGCCCCAATATAATTAGCTGTGGCTATACATGAAGTCAGTGGTCGGGCATTGTCCTGCTCAGGCTACACACTGATTTTCATGGTCCAGCTCTTACCCCGCCTTTTCGCCCTAATATAATTAGCTGTGGCTATACATGATGTCAGTGGTCGGGCATTGCCCTGCTCAGGCTACACACTGATTTTCATGGTCCAGCTCTTACCCCGCCTTTTCGCCCTAATATAATTAGCTGTGGCTATACATGATGTCAGTGGTCGGGCATTGCCCTGCTCAGGCTACACACTGATTTTCATGGTCCAGCTCTTACCCCGCCTTTTCGCCCCAATATAATTAGCTGTGGCTATACATGATTTCAGTGGTCGGGCATTGCCCTGCTCAGGCTACACACTGATTTTCATGGTCCAGCTCTTACCCCGCCTTTTCGCCCTAATATAATTAGCTGTGGCTATACATGAAGTCAGTGGTCGGGCATTGCCCTGCTCAGGCTACACACTGATTTTCATGGTCCAGCCTTACCCCGCCTTTTCGCCCCAATATAATTAGCTGTGGCTATACATGATTTCAGTGGTCGGGCATTGCCCTGCTCAGGCTACACACTGATTTTCATGGTCCAGCTCTTACCCCGCCTTTTCGCCCTAATATAATTAGCTGTGGCTATACATGAAGTCAGTGGTCGGGCATTGCCCTGCTCAGGCTACACACTGATTTTCATGGTCCAGCTCTTACCCCGCCTTTTCGCCCCAATATAATTAGCTGTGGCTATACATGATGTCAGTGGTCGGGCATTGCCCTGCTCAGGCTACACACTGATTTTCATGGTCCAGCTCTTACCCCGCCTTTTCGCCCCAATATAATTAGCTGTGGCTATACATGATGTCAGTGGTCGGGCATTGCCCTGCTCAGGTTACACACTGATTTTCATGGTCCAGCTCTTACCCCGCCTTTTCGCCCTAATATAATTAGCTGTGGCTATACATGAAGTCAGTGGTCGGGCATTGCCCTGCTCAGGCTACACACTGATTTTCATGGTCCAGCTCTTACCCCGCCTTTTCGCCCCAATATAATTAGCTGTGGCTATACATGATGTCAGTGGTCGGGCATTGCCCTGCTCAGGCTACACACTGATTTTCATGGTCCAGCTCTTACCCCGCCTTTTCGCCCCAATATAATAAGCTGTGGCTATACATGATTTCAGTGGTCGGGCATTGCCCTGCTCAGGCTACACACTGATTTTTATGGTCCAGCTCTTACCCCGCCTTTTTGCCCCAATATAATTAGCTGTGGCTATACATGATTTCAGTGGTCGGGCATTGCCCTGCTCAGGCTACACACTGATTTTCATGGTCCAGCTCTTACCCCGCCTTTTCGCCCTAATATAATTAGCTGTGGCTATACATGAAGTCAGTGGTCGGGCATTGCCCTGCTCAGGCTACACACTGATTTTCATGGTCCAGCTCTTACCCCGCCTTTTCGCTCCAATATAATTAGCTGTGGCTATACATGATTTCAGTGGTCGGGCATTGCCCTGCTCAGGCTACACACTGATTTTCATGGTCCAGCTCTTACCCCGCCTTTTCGCCCTAATATAATTAGCTGTGGCTATACATGAAGTCAGTGGTCGGGCATTGCCCTGCTCAGGCTACACACTGATTTTCATGGTCCAGCTCTTACCCCGCCTTTTCGCCCCAATATAATTAGCTGTGGCTATACATGATGTCAGTGGTCGGGCATTGTCCTGCTCAGGCTACACACTGATTTTCATGGTCCAGCTCTTACCCCGCCTTTTCGCTCTAATATAATTAGCTGTGGCTATACATGATTTCAGTGGTCGGGCATTGTCCTGCTCAGGCTACACACTGATGTTCATGGTCCAGCTCTTACCCCGCCTTTTCGTCCCAATATAATTAGCTGTGGCTATACATGATGTCAGTGGTCGGGCATTGCCCTGCTCAGGCTATACACTGATTCTCCGCTTTTGGCTTTACGCCTCCCGTTGCCACTGGCCGAGTCGATGGAGCCCACTATATGTTTTTTCTCTATACTGTGTTCTTCCCTCAGTGAGTGCGCCCGACTCCTTTGTCAGTCGGCTGGCATGGTGTAGACCTGCGGTGCATACGCCTGATATGGCTGCGTTAGCTCTCCTACTGCCTCGGTGTTAGGGGGTATCGTGGGCGTTATGCAATTCCTCTACACAATGTTACGGGCTGCTTGGCTTTTTGTGCCACCTTGCCCCTTTTACGGAAATGCCTCGTTGCTTTCCGGGAGCCCTTTACACTTGGTTCCAGGGTCAAGGCTGTTACCGTTGTTTTTCCATTCCACAGCCGAGTGGGGGCGAGCAGACCTATACAGACCTACCGAGAGGGGACGAGCAGACCTATACAGACCTACCGAGAGAAAAGGAGGGAAACTGCTCTTGGAAGCCGTACATACAAGCATATCGCCAACGAAAACAATTGGTAAGCCATTCACATGACACGTATTTTCATGATGATAGATAATCTATCTAGATATGTACAGTTTACTAATATTTGACCTCATAACTGAATTATATCGATCAAGTTAATATAACAATAGCCGGGCCCCTCTTGATATTCCCCATGAATAATTAATTTTTGCGCGAAAACCTGGCTAGCAGGGGAAACATCCAAGTGGCGCTCGCACGCAGTTGCAGCGCGGGCGTTTATCATGGGTCTGCGCTTCGATCAGTATCTGATTATGATTACCCCATGTCTCATTCACATGCATTGAACTCAAACTGTACTGTAAATGTCCTAGTATGATTACCAGCAGAATCGCCCCGTTTGAATCGCGCGATAGTTACATTTGCGGCAATCAGGATTTCATCGTGTTCCCAAAATCTTGTTTTCAATGGTAGGAAGATTTTCTCAGGCTTCTGGTTAAAAACATGCTCCTAAAGGCATGAAATATTTCATGATGTTCATGATGTTTGGGATGTTTAAGACTGGCAAGATATCTACTCGATAGCCATAAGACTAGTGATTTGGGAAGGGGTGCATTGTTACAGCGAATCCAGGCCCGGCGTCCAGGGATCCTGACCACACACCCCTACCCCCGATCACCCATATATTTAGTGACGCCCCTCCCCTTCTCGCCCCGCGGTGTTAAAACATTGTTTTAACGGTCTCTCCCACCCCTCCGGTGGCAAGCGCTCAAGCAAGTTTTTTGTAAATATTTTTTTTGTTTTGTTTTTGTTTTGTTATTCCACCATAACAAAGTCACACATCAAAAGAAAGCATCATATCACATAAAAGGGTGCCACTTCGATAAAAACAGATGACATTTTTTCACTATCGCTGATGCACTGTTCTATCTTAAAGTAATACAAAATACTGTTCTGGACCCCCTGAAGATTAGGGATTTCATTAAGCCATTTACATCTATACACATATGTCTTCGTAATTAAACAAGTATGATTAATAAGTCGCTCATGCGATGAGGGTTCTAACCCTAATAAACAGGATTGACGCGTTGGAGTCAGAGATGTCAAGCATAGGTTATTTAACCAATCAAATAGCCTGAACCATAAAACTCTTTACATAAATACAATCAAAAAGTAAGTGCTGAATAGTTTCAGTCTCAGTCCCACAAAAAGGACATTTCTCTGAGTTTATTATATGACATTTATGCAAAAACTGATTTGTGACCAATGCTAAATTCAATAACAGGAACTGAAAGCTTCCGTTTTTTTCTTCAACCGTACAGTGCAATGGTAATTAATAATATTGGCACCAATTAGCTTCCTCTATATCAATTTCTACATACTGACACCACCGTTCTTCGTCTTTTTTACTATAGCTTAAAGACTTGACCAGTAACTTTTAACTATAATTGCATAAACGCGCCGTTCTTGTTATTAAATTCGCCCACTTGCCAGTTACGTTACCCAGTGTTTTACCTGATGTCATTATTTGGTGTTTCCAGTCTCGCGGTATGCAGCGCACAAAACTATAGAAATCAACAAAGTTACTATTTATTTGATATTTCTTTCCGAATTCTTCCCATCCTAACAGGACGCCATGTTCATCAACTATACCATTAATAAAAACAATCCCCTTTGTGATCATTTCGTCTCTTTTGCTATTCAGATATGAAATTTTCATAAAAGAGAACTCATTTAGAGAAATGGCATCTAAGTCCCAACATAATATTTTATCACTACAAATAGTTTTACAAAACGATTGCTGCCACGCTCCATCATTTAGTACGAGTCTTCGTATCCAACTAATTTTGAGCGCGAACATCATAGAGTCTATGTGAGGGAGGCTAATGCCCCCAAAATCGACTGATTGTACCATTTTAGACATGGCAATTATAGGTTTCTTTTTATTCCACACGAATTCCCGAATTAGACGATTAATTCTGTTTAGATAATATTTACCAGGTATAGGCAGAACAGACAAAACGTGTATTAGTTTAGGCAGAGCGATAACCTTTACTACAGTAATTCTACCTCTTAAGGAAAAATTTCTCTTGCCATACATAACGACTACACCTTCAAATTAACATTAAACATCATACCGAGTAAAGTAAACTCCTCAGACCAGGTAAGATTTAGATCGGGACATAGGGTTTGGCGATCTTTAGCAATTCAAACAGGAACAAAATGGGAACACTTCCAGAACCCGTAACGCTTTTCTAATTGACTCTTTGCTTCCGTCTAGCAGCAAAAAAGTGTCATCTGCGTGTTGTCCTATTTTAAACTCTTGGTCCAAGATTCGTATACCCTTGATAGATTTGTCATTTAAACGTAGCCAGTGGTTCAATAGACAAAATAAATAAATACGGTGACAGTGGATCACCCTGTCTACAGCCGCGCCCCAATGGAAAAAACTGGGAGAAAACACCATTGTTTATAACACAACTGCAGGCTTCATTATAAAGAATTCTAATCCAATTAATGAAAAGATATACCGAAACCATACGTATCTAAAAGCTTATGTATATAATTCCAGCTTAACGTATCAAACGCCTTTTCGAAATCTATAAGTAACAAAGTTCCCGTTTTCTCATTTTGAATCAGGTAATGCATAATATCAAAAACTAACCTCGTATTTTCTCCAATGTACCGGTCTTTCCTTTCTGGTCTGAAATGATAACATCCGGCAACACTTTCTTCATTATATACGCTAGGACCCCAGACAAATTTTTTATAATATGTATTCAACAGAGAAATCGGGCGGCAGTTTTTCATGAATTCTCTAGGCTTATCACCCTTTGGCAGGCAGGTTATTACGCCTTGCTTCTGTGTTATCGAGAGACCTTTTACTTTTAGCGCATGTTGGATGCTCTTTAACAAATACGGGCTTAATTCCTTCCAGAAAAACTGGTAAAATTCAATTGAAACACCGTCACTACCAGGGGACTTGCTGTTTTTCATGTTCTTAACTACCATTCTGCCATTTCCCACATTTCAATTTCACCTTCACATGTCTCTCTCTGCTCTATACTAAGTTTCTTAATTTTTGAGTTCAGGAACGCCGTCATGTAGTACGTCGCGTCTGGGTGGTCATTATTCTTATACAAAGATTCGTAGTACTTCCGTTGTTCGCAGAGTATTTTTTTCTGGTCCACCACTTCTTTCCCATCAACATTCAATCTATGTATAAGCTTACTTAAATAGTTGCTTTTCTCTAGATTACAGAAATATTGACTTGGCTTTTTCCCTTGCTCGTAATACTGTGCTTTTGATCTAATAAAAACTCCTTTCATTCTCGGGATCCTAAGTTGCTCTAGTTCCGTCTTTAACTCGTCTAATCTGTTTTCAAGCTCTCCACTTTTTTCTTTAGACTCTTCTATCTTGTTTATACGTTGCTCGATTTTACGTTCCTGTGTCCTGGTAGCTTTACTCTTGTAACTGCTGTAACTTATAGATTTTCCCCTTATTTCTAGCATAAGCATCTCAAAAAACAATTGATCATCTATAGCCAGTGACGGTGCCCCCCCCCCCCCACCCCCGCTCCCCAGGATTGCTAGTGTACCTCTCCAAAACTCGCGCGATACAATCTTGAACAAGGTCCCGATATTCTGCATTCCTTAATAAAGACGTATTCATTTTCCAAACACCTTGTAGCCCGATTTTATGTTTACACTGTTAATAGCGGCGTGAATGTAAGTTTTTAGTGGACCCCCAGTTCCAAAATCTTGTCAAATAGAATATCGACTTTAAAAGTTAATTAGATTTTAGTTAATGGTACTTGTGTATCATCTATACCCTCCTCAGCACCATTATCAACATCCAACCGACATAAACCCCCTCCACTTATACACAATGTTTGTGAGGGGGTAAATCCCCCCCCCCCCTTTTACCTCCAGAATCCGCTCGGAAGCGGTATCTTTTTTTCAGATGACACCCTCTATTGTGGCGCCCCATGCTGACCCGCTCGGTTTATTACATTTCCCAGCAAACCGCTCTGTGGACGCAAATTTTAACGATCGCCCCAGCCCCCTGTGGCAAGTTCTGTCTTTTATTTCGTCACAAATATCCACTTTTTAGGGCCATCCTTTCAATTTTGTATTCGACATTTCCGCTCTCTCAAGCATCCAAGGACCATTCCACCCACTACACGCCCACCAGATTTGCATAATAGTCCCCACCCTCCCCCCGGCATAGGCCTTGCTTTTGCCGACGTATTCAATCGGAGCATCCTGCTATCATCACTTTTACTTATCGCTCCACCCATTGGGGTATTACAATTAAATTATGAAATAACAGGTCTGAAACGTTAGATCTTCTCTACCGAATTTTATCGCATTGCATTTTTATCTATTTCCATAAAAGCTGTAGAGTCGTTGGTTTACGCCGATCTAAGTTTCGAAGAAGTCTAAATCCCCCGATATCGTATCATATCAGATGAATTCGCATGTATCTTAACATCAATTATAAAGGCAAATCGTTGAACAGGGTCTTTCCAGTAACTTCTTTTTTACCGCAAAGTCTTTACTTAAAGTCGGCAACACAAAATGTAACCAAAATCTGTTATATGAACATGTACGGTTTTGTTTGTCAACAGAAACTGGGCGTCAGTTGTAGATGCATAAATGTAGATAAATTTCACCCCGCATACCTGGGGGGAGGGGAAGGGGTGGCTAACTACCTTACTAAAGCGATAGGGTAGGGGGGGGGGGGGGGGGCGGGGGCGCTTTTACTATAGAGCAGGGTGCGTTTTGCTACAACGTTTCTCAGAATTGTTTTCGAGATTCTTGAAAAACCGTCGCGTCCCTCGCCATATAGCAACGGGGTCTATCCATTGCCACCGTTTTCGTTTTCGCGCTGCATGCATAATTTTTGAGAGGGGCCTATAGAGTTCGCGGGGCGTTAGGTAATTGTATTGCCCCGACGTCAAGGCCAGGGGTGGATCCAGAAAATCTGGAGGGGGGGTGGGGGGCGGTTTCAAGGTCGATTACAGATATGCTGGAAAGGGGGTGGGCCGTTTCGTTTTCGTTCGGTTTTCTTGTTAGGTGGTATAAATTTTGGACGGGGCCGGGTCGCCCCACCCCCCCCCCCCCCCCCCACTGGATCCGCCTCTGTAAGCTGTAGGAGCCCGCCATTTTTCATAATCCACCCGAGGCCGTGAGGCCGAGGGCGGATAATGAAAATGAAAGGATGCTACAAGTTGTTGAAGGACCAATAAAATGTCTAACGCCATGCGAAACTCGCGTTATTACTATTATTATGAGTGGAATTTAAGTTTTAGTTTACCTCACGTATGTGCTTCGCGTTAACATGTTTGTTTGCTTCTTTGGTTAATGACATAAAACGTTTGAAGTAGATCTAAAATGCTTAGCGCTTACATGCAGTCGTCTTCTTTATTACACATGACTTTACACCATATAAGTATATATCAATATATCGTGACCAAGAAACGGCACGCGTAGCTAGACAATTAGGCGGCTAGGCGGGACATTTATATCAATAACACAATTCTTTTGTGCGTGACGTAATGCTTCATTGTTCTACGCCATGTAACTATGGCAACGATTGTCTATTGAACCGGCCGAAAGGCGGTTTTGGTCAGATTACGGGATTTTACCCGCCTTTTTATTTATATTCATATTTTAAAAACACTATCCGCCCTGCTCGTTCCGCTCGCGGGACGTTTCCGCATGTAGTCCGACTAACTGTAAAGTTGGACACTGCGGTAATTAGGGTCTAGCGCAGTTTCCGCATGTTGCCCCTTATCCGCTCGCGGGACGTCTAGCGCTGTTTTCGCATATAGTCCGCTTAACTGCAAATTTGTTGTTTACCTTATTTTGCTACATGGTAATCCAGTGACATACTGTAAAAAACATGTAATGACTTTTTACACCTTGTGACAGAAAGTTACTAAATTAATAGCGAGCGTATCGAGCTCTTTGGATAGCACACACGCAAAGAAATGACAAAATCTACCGGAAGTCGATCTCCACTGGTGAAAGCGGAAGAGATCGCATGTTATGTACGCATGCGTCGGGTTTTTTTTCGTCGAAGATTGATTACTATAAGACATAGATCTATATGTATATAAGTTATCAACGAAATTTGCTGATTGATGTTCTATAATTTATTAACAAGAAGAATTTGACGTTTTAAAACCGAATTCGAGACTTTGTCGCGGTTATCATACTGAATAGTTGTGACGTCAAAATGTTATAAAAATGACGTCACAATGGGAGTTCTTAAGCAACCAAGCACGTGCATGACTGATATACGTCATCCTGCCAAAGATATGCAATATGGCAAGCCGAAGTGGGATTTATTTTGAATATTAATCAAGAAGTATCCCCATGGAATAGCTAAATTAATATGTAGCAGTGAATCAAACCATTCCTACTAGCCTCGGCTACAGGGTTCACCCCTTTAGCCGAAGAGGTACATTGGTTGACTTGAAATCGGGAAATCGTGAGTTCGACGCCCGCTGGGGACCAAACGACCCCCGCTGTTACAAATACATACGCTCGGATTTTTTAGGTAGCGCCTATCCATATTATGTCACTAACCACAAGGTTCCTTTTATTCCCATATATATTAACCTTTATTCCCCTCATTTTTTCATGTAAATATTACATAATGTAGATTTATTCACATGAATTTTAGACTGGTATGCTTATAGATGTAAAGACATAACAATTGATAACTTCCGCAACGGTTTGCGTACATGGGGAGGTGGGTAACGAGAAGGTGTCTGAAACGCAGTTCTGATACCGTGTTGAAGTTCGTTAGATAGGCACCTTGAAGATCGATAGCTCACAAAATTTCCTCGGTGACCCCCATTTTTTTTTTCCTGTTTTCGTCCCTTTTTGTTTTGGGTAACAGGCTACAATTTTTTTTTTAAGAAACTTGTAATGACTTTCAATTTTTTACTATAAAGTGAGAATTGTCTTTAATGCTATTGTACTAGTTAACACGACCATCAATTCGTAATACTTTTCATTATCCTCCCGAGGCCGTTAGGCTGATGTGTTCGACCTCTTATTCTCTGTGTCGGTACTCACAGTTCTATTCCTGTTATTTTCCTGTTATGTTTGTCCTTTTTTACATCCACTATTATTTTGCGCGTAAACTTAAAATTTGTAGGAGCCACCGAAAATAGGTCCGTCCTACTCGATCGCCATTGCTGAACCATAGACTTGGATATTAGTACATATGCATGCATGTTACGCTTGCGCTCGCTATTAAACCGAACCGGTTTATATTGCGAAGGGTATGTTATTCAGAAGTGCATTCTGTATGTGACTGTTACTTATTGTTTCAGGGTGCAAGGTTACGTACCTGAACCATCGCATCGATGAATCCGGACAACATAGGGGACACATACCTAAAACAGTTAACTGACATGAAACACGACGCCCAACTCACGATAGCCAAACGTGTCGATTCGAATAGTCTGATATGTTTTATGGCTCAAGATAGGTTATGGTGTGGCATTTGTGCCAAGAATGGCGCCAGTTACCGTGTTAAATGCTGTAATCGTGGAGAGCTAAGAAATAAAACGGTCCCGTCTTGCAACTATGTGATCACTTTCAACGATAGAGATAGAGGTAACCTCAGTTACAATAATGTTACCTACGATGACTTAAAACAAGTCCGCTTTTTGGAAGGTGATAATGAAAAAACTGCTAAAGAAATCCTTACGGCTGTAGAAGACAGCCAAAATCGAATCCAGGATTTGGTCCTGGTAGACCTTTTTCAGAGTCTTGCGATAGAGGGTACAGAGGATGTCATTAAAGACACCAAGGAGATAATAAAAAAAAAGGAAGCGTAGCTTAGACTTAGCTTATGATTGACAAGAGGTTTCGCAAGTTTGTTATGATATATTTGTCTTTTATGGAGCCAAGTCTTTGCAATGCGAACGCACGATGTGGTGCAAAAAAACTGTGAAATACCTTCCAATTTACGGTCACGTTTCTAGCACGAAATACGTTTTCTGCCATAATGCACATTGACATATCTATGCTGTTTACTGTAAGTGCTAATAAGTTTGGTGTGTTTACCAAAAATATTATTTTGTAATTGGGGTGTTTTTATCTATGTTTATTTATGTTTGAATCGCCGTCAGTGTTGGCGTATTATCAGCGAAGGGCGTAAACGCAAGAGGGTAGGGTGGGTCGTGGAATTAGGGCATCCCTGCGTGGAAAAGTCTCACCGTTTGTTATTGTTTGCAAAGGCAACAGTTGCTACTGGTGCACTGTTATGTGAAACTGTTGTGGTTTGGAACACATTTGGCAAACCATGCAAAGTTTTATCTACCTGTTTTAGCAACAACACAAGCGGGTTCAATATTTAATGAGTTCATAAGACGTTGACACATCTCCACAAAGGAGTGATACGTTCTTCTGGGGAATAGAGCAGTGTTGATTCTGGTGTTATATATATATCGGTTGTGGGCTTAAGGCGGCCACTGGATCGCAGAAATCAGACGTAGACGTTCTAGTGTAGACGGGCCCTGTCTAATTTTTGGTGTTCTAGTCATCGGGTAAAATAGGCTAAGGGATCCTGCTTGATAAAGAGAACATTTTATCACGGAGCTTGTGAGCAAATGATAAAATCTTCGGTTTGTGTAAATTGGTTAACAGAACCTAGTATTTTCATAAAGAATGGATGATACAAAACAGCTACCTATACTAGGCATGGTATCGTCATCTGCATAAGTTACGAATGGAAGACATTAGAAGGTTTTATAATGTCATTGAGACTAATGGCAGTTGTAATCTTTCGCAGATGTTATCTGTTCAAATGGGACGTTCTGTTTACGGTGGCCTTAATATGTTAAAGAGTGTTGTGTGATGCATATAACAGAGTACGATCTATCACTTTTGTAAACGTTTGTAGATTACTTTAGTCTATTATTAATGATATTATTTTTTTATTTGAATATTGCTTTTAATTAATTGATTGTTAAATATTACTTAGAAGATTTTCTTCTCCACGCTCACATAATTATATTGTGTCTTATATACACACGCTTTGTGTACTGCTGGACTTAACCATGCTTACCTTGGTGTAACTCCTATGGTCGTGTCAAGTCTTATGGGACGACCCATCGCTACGAGGCGTGCTCACATGGAACGTGCGGAGGGGAGTCTGTGTTAGAGCCAATGTACGACGTACATGTGTGACGAGAGGCGTGTGACGGTTTCCTGGTACCGAGACACCGACATTGATAGGCCTACACCCATGCGCATACCACTGTCAGCTATCATGTTACTACTTTGACAATAAAGGCTTGACGCACTAGCCATTCTTGTTTGTCAGCCAGCCTCCCCGCAGCTTGCTGCCCAACAGCTTGCTGCTGATGAAATATAATAAATCGTGTTTTCGGTAAAAGGGTACGTGTATGTACCTGCCATTCATTTTCCATTACAAATGGAAAATAGAAAAGAGCAAAATGTTGGCTCATTTTCCTTCTCCTGTTTCAAATGGGTAATGGGTAAAGGATGTTGCATGAAAATAGCGAGTCGTGAAAAAATAGAGCCAGCCCGACTCACTTTTTTCGCGCAGTTTCTCTTCGGACTCCGCTTTTTAACGGCTACAAACGGTTGGGTAAACCTAGCCCAAGTCAAATTGCTCCATTAGATTCCTGACCGGTGGCTCAAGTTGAAGTTCATAACAGAATAAATATGCAGTGCCTACCCGTCAAGTTGCTCCATTAGATTCCTGAAGCTTTCATGACTTTCGTCGGACAGTCATTGCTTTGGTCGGTAGTGTATTTTCTTGTAATCCGGGCGATTTTTGTCATCTCTCGCTTCGTTTTGAATGCTCCGCCGTTTGCCGGACGTCAACAAACGCCGCCTGGCAACGAGTGCTCACGCTAAGTTTGTTTACTTCCGGCGAGCGGCGGAGCATTCAAAACAAAGCGAGAGAGGACACAAATCGCCCGGATTACAAGAAAATACACTACTGACCAAAGAAATGACTGTCCGACGAAAGTCATGAAAGCTTCAGGAATCTAATGGAGCAACTTGACGGGTAGGCACTGCATATTTATTCTGTTATGAACTTCAACTTGAGCCACCGGTCGGCGATTTCTTGTTTTCGGTCGTGTCAGCGGCATGGCTCTCACCCTTGCTCCGTTTACGGGCGTGGTAAGAGAGGCATGTACCAGGGCTAGGGTAAACCATGCCGCCGAGAAACACTGTCCTAGTGCAGTTGCGACGAAATTTGTCTAAAGTACAAAACTTAGATGGGCGCATATGGAAATATCCAACTTTGCCTAGGGCACAGGAGGCTTGGTGGGGTTGGGATGGATGGGGGGGGGGGGGGGGGCGGTAATAACCATTTTCATGTCAGTGTCCCTTTTTCTGACAGATTCTGCTGCCCCCCCCCCCCCCCGGCACAGGAGCCTTAGTGGGGTGGGAATGTATGGGGTAGAGCGGTAATAACCATTTTTATGTCAGTGTCCCTTTTTCTGGCAGGTTTTGGTGCTGCCCCCCCCCCCACCACCACCACCCTCTCCCCGGCCACCCGCCAACGAGTCTACTTTGCTTAAGCCCGGTTCCCACGAGGCAACTTTTCCACCGCACCCGCCTTCTGGACCATTACTGGTGAAAATGTGTCGGCTGAAAATTCGCCGTTCACACGAAAAGATTTGTCCATAAGATTTTTTACGACCTTCAAATTGGCCATCTGTTCTTGAGGTAGGCTAGCCTGAAAACAAGACGTTACTGTCGTAAGACAGTTGGCAATGAGACGACATAACGTCTGAACTCATCGCACTTGTTCCCTGTTCAACAAACCTATTTCACCATCTTGACTAAAACACTTCACTTGCCTGTATTTAGCAATTAAACCGGAACCTGCATTTACGTCACTTGGCGCGAAAATTACGGCTTTGATCTTTCATAATGGATGCCAGAGTTTGTAAAGATTTCGTGATTGAAACGTGCCACATTTACCAAATTATGAGCCACATAATTTGCACAAACATTTAACCCAGATTGCTTCAATATTTACTCTTCTGTGTGTATATTATGGTAATTTTTACGAAATTAATTTACCCAGAAGCTGGCCTTTAACTGTTCGTACGCACCCTTAAGGGCATAAGCGAAAAAAAAGGGGGGGGGGGGGGTTGATCGGCAACAAGATACTCATGCCGCCCCCTTGGGTAATTACCTTGAAAAAATGGTGACTGTACAGCGGGTTTAGGCCCAAGAAGCATATTGTGTCGCCCCCCGCCCCCACCACCCCGTAATAAGATAGGCCTACATTTCTTATTTGTTAGCGTGGGGTATCAGGCCCGTCGGAAACGGGGGGGGGGAGCAGGGGGGGCCATTTGCCCCCCCCCCCTGTCCCAAACTAATTAAAGGTTGCACGTTAAGAAGTCACCGATGGCAAGTGTTCAGCCCCCCCCCCCCACCCCACCCGCTCCCGGTTGCAAGCATGAGCTGCGTCTACCCCATCACTTTCATTTTGCTTCCGACGGTGCTGGGTATACATGCATTGGTGTACAAGCGTGGGAACGTGTGTGTATGGGTACAAGGTGTAGAAGACTTAGATTAAATGCATAGACATGGGCCTACTTAGAAAACCCGTAACCAGTTGCTCTCTTTGCAAACTGGCTTTTACAGACGACACAGAGATTATCGGCCATGGTGACACATGTTCTTGTTCCAGTCAGCAATGAACTCAGTCACCGCAGTCATGGTAACCGGCGAACAATTCTGACGTCATTTGCAGCCTGACGCGTGGGAAATCCTTGTACAGTAGAATCGACATTGAATTTTTGAATTGATTTTATTTTTCATGCATAATAAACGGTGTTCAATAGTATAATATATTATTAAGTAATTATTTCCATTGTTTTATCGGTCGATTTGCATGCGGATCATACTTAAAATTACGGACTGAGAACTTGAGCATTTGTCTGTGTGTATTTCGTGTGTGTCTCCAGAATTCTTAGTTTGCCGCACCCCGGAAGGTGTCGCTACGAAAACCATCATGGCTGATCGCGAGAGAAGTGAAATTGCGCGTTCGTGAAAATGTTGATTTATGGAGTTATCTTGCCTGAATGAGTGCGATTCTTGTGTGCCCACGCTTTGATTTTTATCAAGGAAGAAATATGTGATTTCAAAATACGGCTGACAAGTGAGTGTTTTAGTCAAGATGGTGAAATAGGTTTCTTGAACAGGGAACAAGTGCGATGAGTTCAGACGTTATCTTGCCGTAAGCTGAGTAACGTCTTTTCAGGCTAGAGGTAGGCCTACCTTCTGGAATATTCGCAGCGGTCTCAAAGCGAGGGAATCACGCAGTCCCTTGACACCAACCAGACCCGGGACCAGACCCGGCTGCGGCTCTTTGAAGATGTCGCCTGGATATATAGCATGTCCTATTTCTGGAAGACGACGCCTGGGGCCGGTTGCACCAAGCGGTCGCAAACGGTGGTCGCAAATCTGAAACGCCGGACGTACAAACGCCGGACGTATCACCGCCCTCTCTACGCCCGTGAGCTAACGTCGGTTGCACCAACCAAAATTTAGGCGGTCGCACGTACGTCCTTGCTTTACGCCCGCCAGCCGAAAGTTTCGGGTTTTCCCCGTTGGAATGTGTCATGTCTGTCATCACACTGACTCCGTGTCGTTCGCAGGGGCACGGTTCCCGCACAGGAGACGGTACCACATCGGTGCAAACTCATTTATTAAAGTCAAAGAACTCCCGTTGCCAGATTGGGCGCGCAAAAGAGCCTTTTAGCACTCACTTTCACGCTCCCGTAACAGTGGCATTTTAAGCAAGTAAGACGTATTTACTTCAAATTATTAGTTCATAACTTACATGAAGATGGGGTCATTGAACAATCCTGTTAATTTAATACACAAAAACTGTTGTTTGTAGCTAGTCATTATATGCACCATCCCCAAAGACTACAATATCTTATGGTATTGACGCTAAAACTTGCTTTTAATGACAATACTGCACCATTGGTGGAAACCCTTTTTATATAAAACATCTATCTATTGATGACTCATGGACACTACTGGCATAGATAATCAATAAATTAGTAAAATACTGCTTTAATTTCGTACTGTGGCTGCTGTTGTAATGAAACTGCACCCTGTACGAGTGATATATTGCTGTCTCAGTGCTGTAGAGTAATACCAAAGGAAGGATTGTTCAACCAATAACATTGAGTAATCGTTAAATTGTGCACAACAAAATACGGAAATAAAAGTTGCATAAATAGTCCCGAAAAATTATTTCACAATATATTCATATTTGAAATAATTCTTTAAATGTGCTTTAGTCGATGCACAAATGATACAAGTTAAGCTTGAAAATATTTACTCATGTAAATATTGTGTTTAAACAAAGAAATGAGATGGTCTTGGTGGCTTTACCGATATACGACCACGGTACGCCTACCTCCTAGTGGTCGTATATTTACGCCCCCTTTTGCGACCGCGTACGATTTGCGACCACGTCGTGCAACCGACGTATGGAGGGCGTACCGTATACGACCACGATACGACCGGCGTAAATTTTACGACCGCTTGGTGCAACCGGCCCCAGGGGCCGGTTGCACCAAGCGGTCGCAAACGGTGGTCGCAAATCTGAAACCCCGGGCGTACAAACGCCGGACGTATCACCGCCCTCTCAACGCCCGTGAGCTAACGTCGGTTGCACCAACCAAAATTTAGGCGGTCGCACGTACGTCCTTGCTTACGCCCGCCAGCCGAAAGTTTCGGGTTTTCCCCGTTGGAATGTGTCATGTCTGTCATCACACTGACTCCGTGTCGTTCACAGGGGGACGGTTCCCGCACAGGAGACGGTACCACATCGGTGCAAACTCATTTATTAAAGTCAAAGAACTACCGTTGCCAGATTGGGCGCGCAAAACAGCCATTTAGCACACACTTTCACGCTCCCGTAACAGTGACATTTTAAGCAAGTAAGACGTATTTACATCAAATTATTAGTCTATAACTTACGTGAAGATGGGGTCATTGAACAATCCTGTTAATTTAATACACAAAAAACTGTTGTTTATAGCTGATCATTATATGCACCATCCCCAAAGGCCATGACTACGCTATCCCATGGTACTGATGCAAAATCTTGCTTTTAATGACAATGCTGCACCATTGGTGGAAACCCTTTTTATGTAAAACATCTATCTATTGATGACAATTTCGTACTGTGGCTGCTGTTGTAATGAAACTGCACCTTGTACGAGTGATTTATTGCTGTCTCAGTGCTGTATAGTAATACCAAAGGAAGGATTGTGCAACCAATAACATTGAGTAATCGTTAAATTGTGCACACAAAAATAACGAAATAAAAGTTGCATAAAATAGTCCCGAAAAATTATTTCACAATATATTCATATTTGAAATATTTTTTAAATGTGCTTTAGTCGATGTACAAATGATACAAGTTGAGCTTGAAAATATTTACTCATAACACCGAATTATTTGAAACCGGAATAACGAAATCTCCGGAATCACGCGTTCGCGCCAAAAATTTAAATAGCCTGGCCGACACGGGAAACCAGATGTGGCGCGATGCCAAGACAGCAGGCCGGAGTTACAATGTGGTAACCCCGGCCCACACGAGTTCAGGCTCGTGAGCAATGGGTAGGCCGCAGTTATCAGCGAACAACCCCGGCCCACTCAAACGCAGACTCGCAAGGAATGGCTAGGCCGTAGTTACCCGAGCCCACTCGAACCGAGGCTCGTGAGCAATGCCTGGGCCGTGGCTGTCAACCATTCGCTTACAGGAACCACAGCTTTATATTTGAATGAATATTAATTACTGACAATAATCAACACTGTTTCCTGGGTAATACATCGTATGGGTTGGATGCATGGACTTGGGCTGATGTCTTATAATTCGTATGTGTTACGACAACTCCAGGTGGCGCTGATGATAGCAATATTTAATCTTGGTCTCCCGCGTAAAATGAAAGATCTTATTCACCCATCAGTGCCGTATGGCGTTGATGTTTGGGAAATGAGGAGACAAAACATATTAGTCGAGCGTGGCTTCAAAAGCACCTGTATATATATAGCTACATCCGGCTATTAATCGCTCGAAATTATTTCCAATCTAGGACTAGAACACATATATCGGAAAATCAGTTTAGCAAACAACAACATTTTTTTAATGTCCGCTCTCAGACATTCAGGGGCTCCCCCCTCCCCGACTCCCCGCCAGGTGTGTGTAATAATGGCCCCCGCCCCCCTCTCAGGGGCACCCGGGGACCACCCTCCCCCCCCTCCCGCCCCCCACCAGTTGTGTGTAATAATGCCCCCCCTCCTCACGGGGTCCATCTATATTGCCAGGCCACTCTCTTAACTTATCACGGGGCGCGCACAGTCTGCTTATATCTATAGGCAGGCTTGGTAACATTGCGCCTAGCTTGATTGATGTCTTGGGGTCGAGCACCGAAGCTGCTTGTAGGGAGGTTTGGGGCGCCAGATTTGATATCTGTCCTAACTCTAACAGTTCTATGCCCTCCGTTGGTACCGAAATGGCGGGACTCAGTCGTTCGCCGTGTGTACGCTTTCGCACCCTACAAGCAGCAGCAGTCAACCCGTCTGTAACTTTCAAGGCCACGCTAGCACGCGGTCGCCCGACTCTCCACCCCCACACCCCGACACCCGCCCCCACCCTGCCTGGTTGTCCGTTTTCAGGGCGCGAGTCACCACATGCAAATGAGATATAGGAAATGGGGTTGTTTTGCACTTTGCATTCTCGTTTTGCAATAGAAAAGGGGCGTCTACCTTCTGTCTGCTACTATTTGGCGTATAAAACAAAATAGGCCTACTGTCATACTGTTATTTCTTTCGCTTATTACCTACTACAAACGCTAGACGTCCCGCGAACGGAGCGAGCGGGGCGGCTAGGAGCATAATATGGTCCGTTCCTGATGATCGCAGTGTTCAAACCAGCGGGCCGACGAAATCCGGAGACAGGCCTGGCTAGGCTCAAGCTGCGAGACCCTGCATTTCTATACTAATAAGATTAAGCTGTCTGTCCCACTATGCCGCTGCATATGCAAGAGCACATTGGGATCAGCAGCCACCTTGAACGTATATCCAACCAAACCATGGTCCGCCTTGGATGTATCGAAATTGTCGCTCTTAGATGTGTCAACGCTATCGCATGTGTCAACACCACCGCTCGGTGCTTATCACCTTATCCCGCGCATAATATCGCTTTCGGGTGATTAGCGGCGGGCTACTTGGCTTCGCGCCAACAGTAATAATATTTCTCCCAACGCCTTATCGCCCGAACCGTCATCAAAGCAAACAAATCCCGTACTGTCTCGCGCCCACAACTTCCCATCAGTAGCAAGTGAACGAACTCTGCCCGGGGAACCATGCCTATTTGAATTGATTTGATCTTTTTGATCTTTGATCCAATTTTACAGGATGGTTAAACGGACTACACGTCAATTCTATAGATCCAACCAGGACGTCAGGCAGATTCTATCCACTGAAGGTAGTAGTACTACGTTAAATGACGAACAACGGACGGGAAACAGCCCCTTTTTTAACCCAATCAACCCTTTTTTTTTACTCAATCAATGTATGAGCTTGGGCCTTAGTTTTACTGGACTGATATTCATTTATTATCGTGCTTTAGCCGCAATTTGAGTATTCTGCAATGGATGCACAATAATTGCACAGGGTTTAAATATCCTTAACATTTATGTCCCGTTATTCCGTAACTCCCGGTCTCAATTTATGTCAATATAATTATCAATATTATTTCTGCCCAATGTCTACCTACTGCCTGCTACTATTTGACGTATAAAACAAAATACTGTCATACTGTTATTTCTTTCGCTTATTACTACGAACGCTAGACGCTAGGCGGCTAGTGTTAGAGAAAGTCCGGACCTTTAGCAATTGAAATGTAGGTTCGTCGCGCGCGACACCTGAGACAAAGTAACCCACGTATTGCGACTGCAGGATCCATTAGCCCGGCCCGTGTAACAGATACGCAGGCAGTCAGCCTGACCTAGCTCTGATCCCAGCCCAGCCTGGCTGGCGGCTGACGTCCTACAGGCCCGCATGCACCCGGCTGTTTATACATTAACACATAATCTTGTTCATCACTGATGGCGGTTAATTAAAAACGTCACAAATCATCCAAATCAATAGCTAGAACGCTTCTACGGCCAAACCAAACAATTTCGAAGACGTGGATGTTCGATTCCAGGTGACTAACCTAATGTAATGTATTTCCGCAACACGTATAGGGTTATGGTTGCTGTGTTTGCTAGGGGGAGGCGGGGGGTGGGGGATAACCCCTTTCCTTTGGATAGAGCTTTTCGTTTCATAGTGAACTGAACCAAATATTGTATAATACCCCCTCCGCATGTCCCCCCACCCCCCTTTCACTCGTCGCTTTGCGGCGCATGTGGGTACGAGCAATGCTGGGCAGGCTACTTTTGAGGCTGCCAGATTAGCGCGAGGTGTGAAGTGATCTGAACCAGACGACTTGATGTGACTGTCACTACATGCAACTTAAATACATAGCATTCCATGGAACGAGGTCATTTAGTGGGCTGGATCCATTCACGGACGCCGCGCACATTGATGTAGGTTACACTGGTGGACGCACCGACCCCAGCCAACGGTCTGTTGCCGCGCGCCCAAAAACATGGCGGGAAGTTCAATTTGCAAAAGCCATTTACAAGCCAGAAAAGGGTGGCATAGTCAGGGTCGGCTAGGCAACGTGAAGCCTTTGCCAATATCTTTAAATGTGTGCACATATATGTCCAAATCAATTGTACACATGCGCAATTCATTTTGACATAGTTCCAAGTAGAATTAGACGTTTGTACAAATATTTCCGGTGTACACATACGCCAAAATCATTGGCTAATGACCCGGGACGGCAGACACATGGAGATCCGGCAGAGCATGGGGGTCAATCGTGATCCGAGGGGTCAAATAGGTATTTGATGTGCAAATCGAGATCACTGGAATCGGGATCCGATCAGTCGAATAGGGATAGGTAGGTTTCATCGGGATTCATAGGGTACAATCGGATCTAAAGCATGCAATCGAGGTCCGGAGGGGCCACTCGGGAGTGGTAGGACAGACAAGTATGGTAAAATCGGGTTCCGGAGTCGAATCGGGATCCGAGGGTTTGAATTGGGATCCGAGGGATCGAATCGGGAAGGAGTCGAGCACATCGGGATCCAGATGCTGCATTCGACATGGTCGAATCGGGATCCATGGATGTCTAGGGTCGACCCCGATCCTACGGATCTCGATTCGACCGGATCCCGTTCGATCATAGGGATCTAGATTAGACCGTTGACATCAGAATTGTACCTTATTAGACCCCTCGGATCTTGATTGGATCCCTGGGGTTCTGATTCGACTCCGAGATTCAGTATTGGACCCAATGGCTACATATTCGATCCCTCGGATGACGATTGAACTCCGGCTTCTATATCGGACAACGGTTAAATCATAAACCACATTACGAAAGGGTCTACGGTAGGGATGAACACCATGAATGTACCCTACGGGTGACGGGTCTCTTAGATTGACGATAATTAATTACCGGCCAGGATGGGCCCCTTTGACGTCACCACGGGTCTGTCAGATGGTTACAACTGGTCAACACTTGCCCACCACGGGTCTGTCAGATGGGTTACAACTGGTCAATGGGCAGGACGGGACACTTGCCCAACACGGGTCTGTCAGATGGTTGACAACTGGTCAATGGGCAGGACGGAACACTTGCCCACCACGGGTCTGTCAGATGGGTTACAACTGGTCAATGGACAGGACGGGACACTTGCCCATCACGGGTCTGTCAGATGGTTGACAACTGGTCAATGGGCAGGACGGGACACTTGCCCACCACGGGTCTGTCAGATGGGTTGCAACTGGTCAATGGGAAGGACGGGACACTTGCCCACCACGGGTCTGTCAGATGGGTTACAACTGGTCAATGGGTAGGACGGGACACTTGCCCACCAAGGGTCTGTCAGATGGGTTACAACTGGTCAATGGGTAGGACGGGACACTTGCCCACCACGGGTCTGTCAGATGGGTTACAACTGGTCAGTGGGCAGGACGGGACACTTGCCCACCACGGGTCTGTCAGATGGGTTACAACTGGTCATTGGGAAGGACGGGACTCTTGCCCACCACGGGTCTGTCAGATGGGTTACAACTGGTCAATGGGTAGGACGGGACACTTGCCCACCACGGGTCTGTCAGATGGGTTACAACTGGTCAATGGGTAGGACGGGACACTTGCCCACCACGGGTCTGTCAGATGGTTACAACTGGTCAATGGGTAGGACGGGACACTTGCCCACCACGGGCCTGTCAGATGGGTTACAACTGGTCAATGGGAAGGACGGGACACTTGCCCACCACGGGTCTGTCAGATGGGTTACAACTGGTCAATGGGTAGGACGGGACACTTGCCCACCAAGGGTCTGTCAGATGGGTTACAACTGGTCAATGGGTAGGACGGGACACTTGCCCACCACGGGTCTGTCAGATGGGTTACAACTGTTCAATGGGCAGGACGGGACACTTGCCCACCACAGGTCTGTCAGATGGGCTACAACTGGTCATTGGGAAGGACGGGACTCTTGCCCACCACGGGTCTGTCAGATGGGTTACAACTGGTCAATGGGTAGGACGGGACACTTGCCCACCACGGGTCTGTCAGATGGGTTACAACTGGTCAATGGGTAGGACGGGACACTTGCCCACCACGGGTCTGTCAGATGGTTACAACTGGTCAATGGGTAGGACGGGACACTTGCCCGCCACGGGTCTGTCAGATGGGTTACAACTGGTCAATGGGAAGGACGGGACACTTGCCCACCACGGGTCTGTCAGATGGGTTACAACTGGCCAATGGGTAGGACGGGACACTTGCCCACCACGGGTCTGTCAGATGGGTTACAACTGGTCAATGGGCAGGACGGGACACTTGCCCACCAAGGGTCTGTCAGATGGGCTACAACTGGTCATTGGGAAGGACGGGACTCTTGCCCACCACGGGTCCGTCAGATGGGTTACAACTGGTCAATGGGTAGGACGGGACACTTGCCCACCACGGGTCTGTCAGATGGGTTACAACTGGTCAATGGGTAGGACGGGACACTTGCCCACCACGGGTCTGTCAGATGGGTTACAACTGGTCAATGGGTAGGACGGGACACTTGCCCACCACGGGTCTGTCAGATGGGTACAACTGGTTAATTAGTTAAAACACCTTCTTATTTCAAGTGGGATTTTTTAAGCAATTGGGATTTGTATGAAATGTTTTCCTGTTTTCAAATCTGGCCCGTGTCACCTATTTCCATTGGGTTTCTCATATTCTTTGAGACCCTGGCCTCGTGGATCGAGATGCGTGGCGGAGCCACAATGTATCCAGCCCAAGCCACTTCACCTCTCCGCATGTGGCCTGTCGCTATCAGCCTATTAAGTTAAGTGCCACCACCCATCCCGCCCCGCCCTCCCGTCAGTGTACATGCGACCTGGCCGCCGATTTACTGCATGTTGGCCAATACAAATACTTGAGGCGAGAGTGCAATAATCGTATGGTTGGGTGAATCACGCCAGAAAAATGTGGCTTGTAGTACATTGTCTCAGAAGGCAAACTTCAGCCGGCGAAATCGTTTGACGTCGCTAGAGAGGGTATTAAGCGGTTTTACTTTCAAGACAAAAAAGAGATGATGTGAAAACTATTTATTAGGCTGACACTAACACTAGTAACAGGATGCACGATTACACAACACATTGCCTTTCAATTACATCATGCTAATGCTGCTAATCCCTAGCCCCCCCCCCTCCCCCCTTCCCCTTCCCTTCACCGCCACACTCCTCCGCCACACTCCTCCGCGGCCAACTTAATCGGCGGCCAGGTTGAAGCGCTGCCAAAGCGTACGTGCCCCCCCCCCCCCCCATCCCTCTCGCCCTCCATTAACCACCAGGCACTTACACACCCCATGTTTGAGTTAATTACTATCTATCTACCCTACCTCATGTCTTAAATCAAGCTCACCAAGAGGGCATCAGGACATCTGGCAGCCGCGCCTCCTTATATACCCCTCCCACACCCCCGCCCCGCCCTCCACAACATATCTGTCTGGACCTAGCAGCCCTAGCAGAGATTTTGCCATTATCGTACTTTTCACATTATGTTTAATAATACTTCCTGACCGGGAAATGTGTGTATTTGGGCCCTCTTATCCTAGACCAAATGAGATTACTGTAACAGTCAAATGTCGAAAATGGGGTCTCAATAAGCACAAAAACGGCATGTTGCAATGTTTTCTTACCCTTGCCATTGACCTTGGTGCTTATCCTTGTAATAATTACATATTTGACCCATCGCAAAGGGAAAAAATATGTCCTTTTCTTCGAATATGTATTGCATGCTTTAAATAAGTGATAAATGACAATGAGGAATAGTATTATAAACATTGTATAGGGCCAGAACATAGGAAATAGGTGTTGTGGATCTTAGGGAATTAAAAAACCGTAATTTTGAGGGTAACACAGTTGTCTTTACATGTTCTGGATAGAACACTGTCTTTTCATGTTCCTATTCAGAAAATATGAGGTTTGATTAAAGATGAAAATTCAAAGAGTCAAATTTTTGTTCAAAGAAAGTCAATGTTGTTAATGGAAAATGCGTTATGGTAGCTAAAGTAAGCCAGTTAAACAAGCAATTTCACAGTATGTTTAATAATACTTTTTAGCCGCCCAATGTATTTGGGCCCTTATTCTATAACAAATGAGGTCACAGTCTAATGTAGAACATGAGGTCCCAATATGCACAAAAAACGACAATCGTAACCCTAAATATCGCGCATAGCGTGCATATTTCCGGCTGATGGCGCTATATATGACATCCCAGTTTTGCGTAGTCTATTGCTCTGTTATCATACGTTATGTTGACTTCCGTTCCAATATTGTTCTCGTTACTGAAGCAAATAGTGCAGTTGGTTTATTTTCACCTACTTAGGCAACAGCTACCATCACTATGATTTCATAAGTAGTTTCTTTCAGGGTTGATGCACTCACTCCTGTAGTAGCTTGATCACGCCTGACACCCATATCAGAGGAAACATAAACCAGAGGAAACATAAACCAGATGCTCTCTTAGCCCCTCCACACCCCGCCCCATTCCATAATAACGTTATAATAGCCCATCCCACCCGCAACTCCCCCATCTCTCCTTCGTCTGAACCCACACACACGCTCTAATAGCTGCCCCCCCCCCACCCCACGCCGCGTGAAACGCAGCCCCGTAGAGACCCCTGTGTCATGTAGCGTACTCTCTGGCGCGTCTGCGCCCGGCCGCCACCTTTCTGTCCAGATAAGATGGACGTCGGACGCAGGTCAGCCAGTGCAGAGGGCGGGAAACTGGTCAACGGTTCGCTAATGTGCATGCATGGTGGTTGAATACTCATGAAACATGTCCTTCATTATCAGCACTCAGCATTATGGCGCAGGGTAGTATACACATGTAGGGTGGGTGGGGGGGGGGGATTACCAAACGTAGCCCCAGCAAACACGTACCAACAATGCCTATGACCGCATTAAATTTAAGCGAGACTAGCTAATTATAAGTTATAATATATAAGTATCTATATAAATATATATCTGTATATGTGTTGGCTAATACTTCAGTCAGGCGTCCTGATCTCTAATAAGCGCCGGTCTAATATTTGCGAGGACACATAGCTTGTATTTTGAGCGAACAACACATACAGCGGAGCCACGGACGATAGAGATAATGGGTACACACGACATCGATGGAAAATGCAGGTTTCTGCTCAGGGGAAAGAAGAACAGGGGAAAAAAGGTGTTATTTGTGTGATACGTATTTGTTTACCTAGCTATACATAGTGCCCCCCGCACCCCCCCCCCCTCCCGCCTCGGCGGTCGCTTGGTCGTCAAGACGAAAGTAACTTTCGTTGAACAAATGCACTTTAGGTACTTTAGTAAGTAAATGTGTTACATTAAATACAGTTTGGTTTGGACGGAAGTAAATTTGGTTCGCCAAATGACTTTTTGTCACAACGTGGGCAGAAGCCCATAATTTTTTATATGGGTGTTACCTCACTCGTGGCTGCGCACATGGCGTGCCAAGGTGGAAGGAAATACATATTTTCTCAGGCACCACTCGCACCCCATTGGCCGGGAAGGGGGGGGGGGGGGCACTAGATGTATTTAGGTATATACATATGTGTCGCCCAAATGACCACTTTTGTCGCCATTTTTCTCTCAATCCCCGGAGCAGAAATCTGGAATTCCTCTCGATGTGCCTATCTGAGACTGAAGTATTTTTTTTAATTGCAGCTATTGACTATATATTCCAGTTCATGTCGAAAGTGTTCAAATATTTAACCACCATAAACTTCGCCATGATTGCCAGTGTCTATCCCTCCCGGATGTCCTCCCGAAGTATTCCCATGTGTCGGAAGGAGAAGGGGGGGAGGGGGGGCTTGTCCGTTTGTGGGTGTGTGTTTCCAGGGGGTGGTTATCGTTCAGGGGGGAATTGTCCGGTGGCAACTTGCCGGGGGGGACTGGCCCAAGGGGAACATTTTCCAGGTGGGGGATTGTAGTGGGGGGGGGGGGGGGGCGTTGTCCGGGGGGGAACTGACTGGGGGGGAATTGTCCGGGGGCAATTGTCTGGGGGGAAGTTGTCTCGTAGGGGGGAGTTGTCCGGGGGGAAGTTGTCCTAGGGGGGAATTGTCCGGGGGGGAATTGTCCTAGGGGGGAATTGTCCGGGGGGGAATTGTCGGGGGCGTGGGAGTTGTCCGGGGGGGAATTTTCCGGGGGAGGAGTTGTCCTAGAAGCGGACAGTGATAGTGAGACCCAAGTGGAGAGGGGGAGAGAGAACCATACATTGGGCAGGGGCAGACAATGTGGGAGACAGATCGAGAGAAGGAAAGGGATACACACATGGGCAACGATGGAAAGAGGAAGAGACGTAATAGAGATAAAAACGGAGCTATTAGTAGGCATAAATAGAGAGAAAGAGACATACATAGTCTTCTAGTGTAGGATGTTTTCTTGCTTCCAGTCGTTCCTCTACATTGCATCCCCTACATTGATTGATATATTGCGACCGAGCACCAAAGTTCGCTATGTGTATCATGGACATAACGTAGTTTGGGCGCCAAATTTAACCGTTCGCTCTTGCCCGATAGCCCATGCGACTATACCGCCGTCTAGCAGAGGCAGGCGAGTCCACACACAGAACTGTCGCTGCATGTCGAAACGAAACTGGAGACGATAAAGCTGTCACCAATGGTGTGAAATACCGCGACGCCGTCAGGCAAAGCTGGAATGATTTCTCAGCGGGAGGAGGGAGGAGGGAGGAGGGAGTCTGTGGGGCGGATTGAGGATAGACGCTGGGCCGGGGAAGTAGAGAGAAACCCACGAGGCCTATAGACCCTTCTTAATATTATCTCATGAATAATCCAGAACGAGGCTACCATGGCAGCGGTCCTACTGCATGCGGCGCTATAACATGGCGACTGGCACTAACCTCTCGGGTGTTTCGCATAATCCGTCGGTTACACAGAGCAATCTTGACTTTTTATCGTTCCTGGCTATATATTTACATTTGTTGAAGAATATGTCACAAAGTGTAGTAAATCGTCAGGACATAACCACACCAGCAAAGGCTAGTTCAACGTTTAAAGTTCAAAGTTTATATCCATAACATGAGAGGCAAGTTTGTTTCTTTATGAAACTGTCATGAAAGCAAGTCCTGGCGTATTCCAAAACTTCCCAAGATACCCTTCAGTACACGAGCCTGGCATTTGAAAAAGTACACTGAGGCTGATGACAACAGCAGAAGCTTGTAATGGAACATCTAAAATCTGGGGGTCACTCCACGGATCGTCTAGCTACGGCTAATAAATAAATCGGGTTGAGACGATAAAGTGCACTTGATCAATTAATATTCGAATTAAAAATATAACTATTGCAATAATAATAATGCTTCGTGTTACATTATAATTGCATTAATTATTATCGTTCAAGCAGTGGATGCCGGTTGTAGGCATATATTGCAGGAGTCTTTGCAACCTGAAGATGCTGGGCTGACGGTTCGAGCCACATGGTAATTAGAAAAGCCTGTAAGAAAAGATTATCATACCAAAACGCCCAATGACTATTTATTTTCTCATCAATTCAATGTCTTTGTCCCCTTCAGCCAAGTTTGATTGAGGTTCTTGTATTTCTTTCCGGGGAATTGCTTTTCATTTGCACCTGTGTCAGATTTCTTCTATCACTTGAGGCTTCTCTTGGACAGCTTCAGTGGTATATGTGTCGGATGTGTATGTATGTGGGTCCTACAATGTCATGAGAAACACACCTAAGCATGTTGATATGTTTTGTTTACAGCGCGATGTCTTTTTCTAGCTCCCATATGTTATATAGTGGGTAAGAATATATGCGGACGATATAAACCACAGTAATGTTCCTCTATTATGCACCCAAACTTGACGTGAGTCTGGAGGGACCGGCGCCACGTCTTTCTTAAAGCGCTCCAATTAAAATCGTCTTTGGTAAATTGCTCCCAGCACATCAGTGCTAGTTGTAATCTGTCAGAAAGAGGAATAGTAAATACATGCAGAATTACATGTATTAACATATCCCCACCACAGTACTCCATGGGGTAACCCCGCAAGAAAGAGATGGCCCCAGAGGTGACTGTATGGAGGTGGAGACTGCCCCATTAATTTGAGATAAGGCCAACTGACACATAGGACACGCCATTAAATTATGTGTTTCTCATTTAGTTTTAACCACTTTAAATAATCAAAATATGATTTAACTTCTTCATTTAGCTCTTTTCAAGCTACTGAGTTGTTGTTGTTGAGTCAATCCATGCGTCATACCTCACTGTTCAGTGTCAAGGGTAAAAAAATAAATCTATCACATGAAGCCAAGAAACAAAATTGTGACTATCATTGGCCTTAGGCAAGACGGGATCTGGAAGGGCCATCTGGTTTCAATGTCATCTTCACTAGACCATGCAATATCCAGATAGGATACCGGTAGGCCTTGCCAAGCGACGACTTGTTACTGTTAGTGACCCTCTGTCCAATGTAGGGTCAGTATTGTAGTTTAGGCGATACATTGGACTATTCCCTTCAAATAACAGTGGCAATAAGTGAACGAATACCTAAAAATTAGGCCAACCATCACTTCGGATATTACCATCCATTCTTGGCGTATTTTTTTGTCATTGAGCAGTTGGTGGAAGCTGTTTTCAGCTGCCATTCACACAGTAGGGAACACATCAGTGCGCCATGTTGCCACCGACGCTTCGCGTTGCTGCGCGGGCAGCCTCGTTCTGGTGCCGCATGCATAAATTTTGAGAAGGGCCTATATGTGTAGCACAGAGTTGTTTTTATGTTTAAGAAGTACAAACTTTCATTTTGTGAGGTAGGTTGATTGGTGGACCCCCCTCCCCCTTTTTTTAAAGAATAACGCTATCTGAGGCGTGCCCCCCCCCCCCCAGTCGCAAGTTTGAATATACCCACCCCCCCCCATTTTTTAATTCCTGGATCCGCCCCTAACAAATTATGTCGGAGTCTTTTGTCCAACATCATGTCACAAGTCTGCAGTTATGATAGGAATACATTGTATGATACAGATCCCAGACCGCTTGTTCATCAAAATAAAGTATGATTGTCTTAAATTAAACCGTGTATAATCATATGCGAGCATTTGTTTAACCGCACGCACCACTAACACCGAACCCCCCATGCATCCAACCCATATGAAGTATTTCCCAGGAAACAGTGTTGATTATTGTCAGTAATTAATATGCATTCAAATGTAGAGTTGTACCTCCTATAAGCGAATGATTGACAGCGACTGGCCGGGGTTGCCACGGACAACTCCGGCCCAGCCACAGCTCAAGAGCCTCGGTTCGAGTGGCCCAAGCCCATTCATCCAACCCATTCGATGTATTACCCAGGAAACAGTGTTGATTATTGTCAGTAATTAATATTCATTCAAATATAAAGCTGTAGTTCCTGTAAGCGAATGGTTGACAGCCACGGCCCAGGCATTGCTCACGAGCCTCGGTTCGAATGGGCTCGGATAACTACGGCCTAGCCATTCCTTGCGAGTCTGCGTTTGAGTGGGCCGGGGTTGTTCGCTGATAACTGCGGCCTACCCATTGCTCACGAGCCTGAACTCGTGTGGGCCGGGGTTACCACATTATAACTCCGGCCTGCTGTCTTGGCATCGCATCACATCTGGTTTCCCGTGTCGGCCAGGCCATTTAAATTTTTGGCGCGAACGCGTGATTCCGGAGATTTCGTTATTCCGGTTTCAAATAATTCGGTGTTTCATGTAAATTTTGTGTTTAAACAAAGAAATGAGATGGTTTTGGTGGCTTTACTGATATACGACCACGATACGCCTACCCCGTAGTGGTCGTATATTTACGCCCTCTTTTGCGACCGCGTACGATTTGCGACCACGTCGTGCAACCGACGTATGGAGGGCGTACCGTATACGACCGCGATACGACCGGCGTAAATTTTACGACCGCTTGGTGCAACCGGCCCCAGGGTCGTAAAAGGGTCGTAAAAGTGTCTTAAATCGTGTCTTGAGCGCCCGTTCACACGGGGAGACTTCGCGCGTGCCTCGGGTGCGGTGGAAAAGTTGCCGCGTGGGAACCGGGCTTTATTGGCACAGCTAGGGAGCTTAGTCGGTTGTTGTGTACCCCCGCCCGCCCACACTCACCCCCACCCCGGCCATCGACCCTCTTAGCCTGAGCGAGAAGCGTGCATTTATGCAGTGGCACAGGCGTCACAGAGGCGACAGAAAACCTGGGACTTGTCAATCCATCGCTGTCCTCTATTTCTCCACGCACGACCCCCCCCCCCCCCCCCACTACACAGTGTAGTGGTCTCGCCCGGGACTTTCACGCTCACTCGTCGTGGAGAAGGCGAGTTCAACTCCCTCACTACAATGCAGGGGAGTGCTGTGCGAAGCCCTTGACTTGACACCCTACCCAATGACTGTGCTCTGTTTCTCCACGCTCGCCCCACGTTGTAAAGTCGAGTCCGTTCTCTCTCTATACCACATAGAGCAGCGGTCTCGCTTATTTCACGGCTTGCTTGCCGTGAAAACCCCGGTTCATTGGGTAGGGTGTCCCGGCCTTTTCACGGCGAGCAAGCCGTGAAATAAGCGAGACCACTGCACTACCGATCCATGTGGGTTAAGGGACCTGGGGGGTGGGGGGGGGAGGTAATCATAGGATGAAGATTTCCCCCATTTCCCCCATTGCTTAGCATGAGAGAGAGCTATCCCTATGCGTGAGCGACTCGATCATCGTCATATTCAGTCTATGACAATCTGTCCCCCCCCCCTCATCCCCATGTCCCTATGCCAAGCCGCAATGATCTTATTCATATTCTCTGTTCTCCGAGCCAAATTTGTACTATAGGTGTCACTGGCGTGTAACGAATATGTCACTTCCGATTTCTTTATTCACAGGCGATAATATGGACTTTTTAGGCATTGTGGGCGATAACAGATGAAGCTTCTGATTTTCACGTGAGAAACTCGGGATTTTCACGTTAAGAACTCGGGACTTTCACACGCTCTCTGTCTCTACGTTTTCACGCGACCGTCGCGTGAAAAAATGAAGTCCGTGGAAACAGCGAGACGGCACTCAGAACTCGCTTTTTTCACGTAAAGAAGTCGGGTTCTCCACGGACTCGCATTTTAAACGCAGTTAATTTGGGTGGTCTCGCACTTTTCACGTGAAAGTCCCGGGTTTTTCACGGACTCGCGATTTTCATGCAGCAAGGACACATCTTTCCTTCACCCATTTCCCATTGCAAAACGAAATTTGAGTGAGCTGACTAGCGCACGGAAAACGGGGAACAGGGACAGGGAGGGGAGGGGGACCATATTACACAGATCTGGTAGGGGTGACGCGGGTGCCCCTTGATTCCTGGGAGAGCGGACATTTGAGATGAAAAAGCTACCTATATAGAGCCGACAGTTGTGATTAATACAGATATAACTGATATTGATAAACCTGCGACCGTGTGTGTATGTGTGTGGAGCATTACTTACTTTAAAAAAAAAAAGTCATTTCAAACTTCGTCGGGCAACGAGTTAATTTTTCTCTGAAACAAAATTCGTCGAAACCCGATGTATACCACTACATATATCTATATATACACTTACGAGCCGCCCTAATGCCCTAATGATACTTTTCTCTCGCTCTCTATATGGCTTGGGCAGCATACCTACACTACTGCAATAAGGAAGTGCCCCCCCCCCCCTCCCCCGTCCCGTGGGGAAGGCTCGATAATTAGGTCACACTGATGTATGTGATTGTCAACCGGCTACAAAATTGCTGGACACCTGCAGTCATGGCTACCTTTGAAGTCAACCTGGCTGCCGCCAAAACAACGGAAGCCTTTCGTGTCTGACGTCGCCACTTTCAGAGCTACGCTAGCTCGCGCCGTCCACCCTCACCCCCCCCCCCCATCCCAACCTGCCCCGTCCTGCCTTGTTCCCCATTTTCCACGAGCTAGTCAGCACACTCAAATGAGAAATGAGAAATGGGTTTGTTTTCTATTTTTCATTTTCATTTTGGGAAATGGGTGAAGAAAAGATGTACCTTTAACCCATTAATTATTTAAAACAGGTAAAAGAAAATGAGTCAACATTTTGCTTTTTCTATTTTCCATTTGCAATGGAAAATGAATGACAGGTACATACATGGACCATACACGGATCCAAAAGGCCACCAATTTCTAACTGACTAAAACTTATGTACAAATTATAATCTATCGAAACAGCGTTACCTGATCTAACGAACTATTACGCAAGATTACATAAGGTAACCGAGTATTAACTCTGCATGAAGGTCATCAAGACCATCCTTGGCTACACAGTCCAACGCAACATTACGTACTACGTACTCTCAACATAATGTCTGACAGTGTTAAACCAGGAAGACAATCAGGTCTGGTTGCAGTCATTGGTCAGAGAGAGAGAGGGGTTCTCTGTCCGGATTTCCGATGCTGTCTGGTTGCAGTCATTGGTCAGAGAGAGAGAGGGATTCTTTGGCCGGATCTCCGATGCTGCCTGGTTGCAGTCATTGGTCAGAGAGAGAGAAAAGGATTCTCTGGCCGGATTTCCGGTGCTGTCTGGTTGCAGTCATTGATCAGAGAGAGAGATGGATTCTCTGTCCGGATCTCCGATGCTGCCTGGTTGCCGCCACTGGTCAGAGAGCAGAGAAGGGGATACTCTGTCCGGATCTCTGATGCTGCCTGGTTGCAGTCATTGGTCAGAGAGAGAGAAGTATTCTCTGGCCGGATCTCCGGTGCTGTCTGGTTGCAGTCATTGATCAGAGATAGAGATGGATTCTCTGTCCGGATCTCCGATGCTGCCTGGTTGCCGCCACTGGTCAGAGAGCAGAGAAGGGGATACTCTGTCCGGATCTCTGATGCTGCCTGGTTGCAGTCATTGGTCAGAGAGAGAGAAGTATTCTCTGGCCGGATCTCCGGTGCTGTCTGGTTGCATTCATTGATCAGAGAGAGAGATGGATTCTCTGTCCGGATCTCCGATGCTGCCTGGTTGCCGCCACTGGTCAGAGAGCAGAGAAGGGGATACTCTGTCCGGATCTCTGATGCTGCCTGGTTGCCGCCACTGGTCAGAGAGCAGAGAAGGGGATACTCTGTCCGGATCTCTGATGCTGCCTGGTTGCTCCAGTGACTTGTTCACACAAGTGTGTTTTCGCTGGGCCGTGCAGTCGTGCTTCTAACCCTCCCCACCCCCATACTCCCACCTCTCACCTAATATGCTTTGAGTAGTAGGGAGAGTGAGTCCAGAGACATCAAGCTCACACACCCATAAATTAGTATGTAAATAGGTATATTCAACAAGGTTATTAATCATTGTGTGTCTTATGTTCTCGTGCTATAGTACGAGTGAATGAAGAAGACATATTGTTTGAAGTCTTCAATCTGCGATCAAGTACTATTATGAATAGGCAATAAATGAACAAGTCCTTTTGCTTTGATGAAACAGTAAATCATTTAATCGCTATAGATATCGCCATGTAAACTGTATATTCTCGCGTTACAGTACGATTAATCGTCAATGACACGTGTATATAATCAATGTAATCAGGCCATGTGAGATCCTATAAGCTGTGTAATATGTTTGTTTGTTTGTAAAAACCTAGGATATGTATCGAGTAAACCATATTAACGCAAATACAATCATCCATTTTGCAATTTTTTTATTCCTATATCACTACATGAATACCATTACCCGCTACAACATCTATCGTGGTCAAAAACTTAGTATCACAAAAATATACACCTTCATATCATATTATTATACATGACAATTTAGACAATGGGTAAAGAGGTCTTGCACGCGATTTGCATAAAACGCGGGGACTGCCGGCGAGTGATACGCGGAAAGTGAACAGATTGGAAATTATGAATATAGTTGTCATTGCACATGGTGTGTGGAGACCAATACTCTCGATAGATTCGTGACATGGAGTAATTTCGACATTTGAAATATAAGTAAAATAGACAGTATTCTCCGCATACATCTGTGCCAAGTGACTGCCACACCGCTCTCATGGGTTGTTGAATAAAATATTCCAAGTGTTTAAGGTTCACATAGGCACGAATTGGTTTTCCTAGTGAGTCAAACATCTCAATTTTCCCCGATGACACTAAACTTTAAATGTCACACGTACGTATACTAATCACCAATTATATATATATATATATATTCATCTACACCAGTGTAACTTTCACCATAATTCAGGATTGGTCATCCATAAATACATCAAATGTAACTTAGTGGATACATAAACATTTAGGATAGATGCATCTTATCCAAACCTTTCGGGTAACATTCAACACAGTCAAAGTACCCCTCCTGATTTTGGTGAGATGACATACAATCAACCAACTCGGTGAGTTCCGGAACACACTTATCATGGATCGTGTTGAGATGGAATATAAGTAAATTCCACTGCTTTAAATCGAGAGTAATTCCTTTTCGGGTCGGCACGGGCGTATCTTGTGTATCCGGCAACCAGTATTTTCGAATATCTAGA
Source organism: Arenicola marina (assembly GCA_964019135.1). NCBI lineage: Eukaryota > Metazoa > Annelida > Polychaeta > Arenicolidae > Arenicola > Arenicola marina. The sequence goes on from OZ025265.1 coordinate 26,935,065, forward strand.
AACTGGCCACGGTGCAGGACCTCGGCCATCACCAAACCTCCGAGATGATATTTCCGTGGATTGGTGGTCTGTTGCAATTCTCGATCTATGGTGTTTGTCAATGTCTGCAACATCTTCCAGCGGGTTGTGATGAGATTGACACCCACTTTTGTAGGGTAATCACGGCCGTTTTCTTGACATACCCACTTTCTAATATCAAAGCGTAAAACGTCTTTGAAATACTGAACAGTTAAATAGACATTCTCTCCGATGCACTCTTGATAGCGTATATCGTGAGTTTGCTCGGAAGTACACTGCGTATTCTCCCACTTTCTTTTCTTGGCCAGCGGGATGAGTGGTAGCCGATTGGAGGGAGCGAAGCCCGCTGTTGTCTTGTGGGAAGTCATGTCGTTGTGGTGAAAAGATGGAGACCGCCCGTACATTATATTCACAAAGTCCCTCTCCACCTCCTCGTCATCCACCCACTTGGGACGTGTCTGAACATGCTTTGGCGAGGTGTAAAAATAGCATCACGACTGACGTCATACATCAGCGAGGCTTTGTCATCTGTTTAAAGATAGAGAGAGAGGGGTGTGACCAACGGGCTTTGTACGCACGGGTAATCGCTGTAAATGAGCGATCAATCATTTGATCCCAACAACTCAAGCCCGCGTTATAATAAGACTGAGTCGCTTCACTACGTTTTCTAATAATTGGTTCATGCACTACTGTGTGTGAATTGTGTGATTGATGTTAAAGGTCACAGAAAAGAGCCGTGGATGTTTTAAAACTCATCAAAATGCTACCTTTGTGAAAGAGCGGTGACTTTAATGTCTTGTCTGCGAGCGACAGATGTTTCGTGGTCTTTGTCTTGATGTGTAGATTTGCAGCGACAATTATTTATTTTCGGTCGGTTATTTTTTTTTTAAATGCGCGTTTGAATTCACCGGTGGGAGGGCAGTGAGTCGAGCCGTCCAGCGCGCTGGACGGTGGGGGCGGGGCTTCGTCCGAGACAAATATCGATTTTTTTTTTCCAAGCCCCTCAGCACCCGCTGGCCGTCACGACCTACTGACTTTCAAAAGTTCGGGCGAGCCAGCGAGCCACAGTCAGTGGAGCGTCATGTGGTTTTTGGCGGGGTATTGGCCGACGGTCTGTGTACGCACAAGTTTGGGAGTGTCGCTGTGATATATTGTGAAATATCGGAAGGAATAATCACCTTAATTTTAGTTTCGGTTGTAACATTATTCAACTGTCGCCGATGTAATAAGGATGCATCTATAAACGTTCGAACAAACAAGTCGTGGAGACAAGCGCCCGGTTGGCGTCCTTTTGTCGCGAGGGAGAAGAGTTATGACAGTTGTTTGATGAGTCAGTCTATTATTTCGATAGTAATAAGCGGGCTTTATGCTCTTCACCTCAGGTATTATTTATCTGCAAGCCATTAGTACGTCGGCCGGAAAGGTCAATGGGTTAACCTCTTTAACAACCACCCGTGGGTATTTCATTATACCTTCCCCTCCTAGATAACTAGGCGTGGCAGCTGGTTACTATGTGGTGGCAGTAAAATTCACTGTTGTATATGTTACGAGGCGTCATTGTGTACTGATGGAAACATAAGAAGCTTGTGTTATAGGTCCACCCTTCCCCCTGCCCCCCCCCTTTCTCTCCCCCATCTATTCACTGACGATTCTGAACACGTGACTCCCATGCTACACCTGCCCTCTTCGTCAACGATGCAGTTTTAAAATCATAATGGAGTGAATGGTGACGTCATTGACATTTAGTCATCTGTTTGTTCAGGACCTATATAAAACGGGAGAGATGAGTTAATTAGTTGTTTCTTTATGTTGGCAACCCCTTGACCTCTGTAGCCGACGTTCTGTTTGCTTGCATATGCATCCAAAAGAAGGTAGGGAGGGTGAAGGATATAACATCAATCGCCTATGTCATTGCTATACACGTTCTTGGGGAGTGTCTGTGGGTTTTTTATTGCATTGGAGTTACCAATGTTACGAGCACCCCACATCCGACGGCACGTTTAAACGAGTTTGGGGAAAGAGCGACTGGCTCCCTCCATACACCATACACTCACAATATTCCTATTAGGTTATTTTGCTGTTACTCCGTCAAGTGAAAACTATTATGGTGTATGACCGCTTTTCTAGTTCATTAAAAGAAGCAGTTGCATTTGCTTGTGACATCTGCAACCAACGTCGCATTCATATAACTCATACACCGTTAAAGGAATTAATCTGTAAGTTTGAACATTGTTACTCGTTAAGTCAGTGTAAAGTAACATATATGTTAAAAATGTATTGTATTGAACTTTATTTGTTTTTATTGCACTTTTAAAAGCCGCTAAAGTAAAAACACATACTAACATAAATTTTACCAACAATAACCGTATCCATCCATGTCAAGGAACGTAGTCAACAATTAACTTTAGCGTAATTTAAATAACTCACAAATTTCATATGTCACCACGTCACAACTCATTCGTAGGTTTCAACAAGACTTTAAACCATCTGCAAAAGTGATTATAAAAGTGAATGCATCAACTTTAAAAATGATATTTTACGTATTGTATGTATGAAGTATTCGTTTTCCGTCACGTGTTTATATATTTTTTAAACTATCAAGTGTTACAGTAACACAATAAGTTATGCATGTATCATATATTTGTGAAACATCCATTTACCTTATTGCAATACGTCTCGGTTTACACATACACTTACAACTATGCAACTAGTCTTGTAGAATGTCATGTTTCATAAAGTTAACAAGTTATTGAATCAACAGATTGACGCGTGTTACGCGTGCGTGTATCGCGAATGTGAACTGAATTAAAAGTCGTCATCACGTTAACGAATTAGGAAGTGAGTATAAGCACTGCCATGTAATTTTTAGTGAGTAGCATTTGCGGTAAAAGAACTTCGCTATTGAAATAGCGTTAGCAACAGGCAAGTACTAATTCTACACAATCATGACAAGTTCTTAAATTTTATTTAGTGAACATTGCAATTCCGAAAACAACGATATTTGTGGTGACAACATATCTGCAATGAAGTAAGAGAGAAGTAATTAGACATAAAAAATAGCGAAGCCAACGTGATGTATGTGCGAATTTAATGAATTGAATTCACCGGTATAATCAGATACATTCTAAACTACGGTGCGTAGAGAAGTATTGAATAGACTCATGACTGAGAAGAGTTTATCAAATGAATAACATTTGGAACATAACACAACATATGGATAATATAAACCTAATACTGTTGATTACAATAAAACTCACGCGAGTATTCTGAGAGAACATGTTGTAAACGGAATAAATCATCAGTTTGTAACCATACAAAGAGATGAATGAAACATATCATTTACTTTATCTCGTAACATACATTCTAAACTTAGAAAGAGGATCGTATTAAGTAGTTGTCATAGCAAACACTAACATAAATATAACGAATGAGTTATCTGTCTTTTTTGGTATATCTTGGTGCAATGTATGACGTATCTAACTCGTGTTTTCTCTCTGCGTAGAAGGTATGTCAAAACTGGGAGTATGTATCCTCTTTTTTTTTTTTTATACATCAAGAAGTTAAACAGATAGAATAGAATTCTCTTGAGTTGTGATGTCAAGGACAATGAATCAGTATTCAGTTTGGTTTTATTACACATTTCCCAAAACAGTTTTCTTACTCTTACTCAACCAGATTATGTAGGAATGTATGGTAATGTAATTTTTAGAACCCTTAACTTCCTACATGAATTGATACTTCTAGTATCTAATTAATCTTACCTTAAGCTACCCTGAAAGAAATTTCAGGGTCCACTCGTCTCCTGCGAGAATGTAACAATATGTTTAGTTGATTTATAACATTTAGGTTTTATCTACATGAAACGAATGCTTATTTTTTTTATTTTTAAACTATTAACATTTGTACTGAGTTTTACTCATTTTACTTACCACTCTCTTTCCTCTGGCGCACAGTAAACCGTTATACACTTACACCTATGACTAGTTACAAATGGAAGTATTAATAAAGTTAACAAGTTATTGAATCAACAGATTGACGCGTGTTACGCATGTGTATATCGCGAACATGAAACGTTTGATCCGCAAGTGCCATCACGTATGATATGTTAACTGGTTTGGTGGACACATGTAAAACCAAAAGGTAGAATTCTGTCAGTTACATGCCGTCATCGAGTTTGTTACATTCGTGTAATTTGAAAGACAACGAAGAAGAAAGATGTCACTTTTTGTATTCAACATAACATCAAGTTTATACTTAATGTAACATGTGTGAAATAAATATCATGTCACATCTATGTACTCAATAGTCAACCGCAAAAGTAAAAAGCTGTAAGTATTGTGTGTGTGTGTATTCACTGTAACATATGTCTGTGGATAGTAATCATTTGCATACGATTTTACTTATTGTAGATGACACAACGATGAATAACGTGTTCATGCTAGATATATAAAAACATACACCCCCGTTGAACGAACGGTGTACGAGAAAATTAAATGACTTGTAAATAATATAGATGTGATCCGTACTACACATGTGTCACAATTGACATGATCGTTTGATAGAACAAATATCGGTCTTGTCTTTTTCAAGTGAAGTAAATCGGGTTTGCAGACTGTTAAGAAAGTAACCGAGTGCGTAATACAATATATATATTTAATGAAGTAATATGTTTGGGAAAAGAGTCGTTATATAGTTTCGCTGTATGTTAACATACTTGAACACAAGAAAACGGTAACAAAAGTTAATGAATGATTGAATGGGAATATTTTCTTTGATATGTTTTGGATGAATTAGTTAACATTAATGCTACTGACTAACGACAACAACCACGGGAACCACCATAACCATAATATCGCCAACTGTTTGAGTCAAAGGACAATGTGTGCATGTGAAAACTTGTTTTATAAATGTAATGGTAATACCAAAGATCTCTATACATCTTCTATTCTCTAACCACACAACTCTCTACCCCTCACCTCTTAACATAACGTATTTTCCAAAAATGGAAACCGCATATATGTCCCCTGCATCCTCTCTGAGATGGCTACATCACTGATTATTCAGACGTAATTCCTGTGATCATAGCGTTTCATTTCACATTTGTCTCAACACAGTTTATAACAGGGCCAGCTATAGCCCGTTATTCTCTTAATCGTTGGTAAACTTCCAGCGCAATCTTAATTTACACTACTAACTTTGCAAAAAAATAATAATAAATAAACGTAAGCTTTCTTGCATTAAATACAGAAATTTATAGTATACATAAGTACTCTTGACGGTTGTCTATTGAGTCTCCTAATGCGGCATAAAATAGAAACTTGATGCTATATGAAATGCTAAACATGTAAAATGCTACCTATATGTTTCACAATTTTCTAGTGAGCTACAAACATGTTGCACATAACTTGTACTTTATGCCATTTGAAACATAAACTTTACATAATAATTTCATAGTCGTTTCACTATTGTCTAAGTATTGCCCCGAACGGTACATAGAACATAAACTTGATTGCTTATGAAGCATCAAATACACAAACTTATATAATAATGCTATATTTTTAATCATTGTGTTATTCTAGTTATGCGAATGCTGCACAAAATTCATAATGCAATGAAACATAAACTAATTTTGTCCTATTATCATTGCAGTATGTTACACATAACTGTTTCTAAACCTTAACCACCATAGCACTAGCACGCACAGAGGTAACAACACCTCATTCCTCCCTACTCTGATATCATTTATAAAAATAGAGAAGGCAAGCATCTAAACTCCGAAAGGGGAAGCCCCTCAACGCTCCACCCACCCTGCTTTAGCCAACCATTGACGTCATTGCTAAAAATAGTGCATACGCGCCCCCACGCCCCCTCCATCAACCACCCTCTCCTCATCGCCTCAACACTAAAAATAGAGCATGCGTGCATAACCACTCCACCCTTCCCCAAGCGTCTCTCACCACCTGTTTTTTTACCCAAAGTGTAAAGGTAGTCATGGAAAATTAATTCTCTCTAGCCAACTCAATGTAGGGAGCGGAACAAACCAGTGATGGGGATCTCACTCTTTTCGGCTGTCTTTGGTAGAAATGTTCCGTCAGTAAATTATACTGACTGATACTGATCACACAGCACCCTCACTGTGTGCAAAAACTTCGGTTACCCCGGCGTTCGCACTATGGTAGTCTAATAACGGCCCGCGTGCTTTGTAAAAGGGGATCGAGGATAAACTAACGGGTACATAAATCTTCGACAAAACCACCAATGTACCCTGATTAAACACTCAAAACTGTCGAAACGCCACTACATCGTAATCTTTAGACTAACTATCGGAGTAATCTCAACAGGACATCCAACGTACGTTATGTCTGACAAAACTATTAGTTATAAGTAAACAAGCCTATCACTTTCTGTTGAAGCCTTACATTTAAAAATAACAACTACACAGAGAAAAAACTATAAACACCAGAACTCATGTTCTCAATCGAAAACAGGGAACTGAATTCAATATTGTCTTTACATTACTGCTCACCCCCATCTCGAAATCCGATGAACAGCCAGCTGGAGTGAACTGCGCACACACCCATTATATCCATCCGCCTACCCTCACCTTCAAGCCAAGAGACAAGGCTCAACACGCTCAGTGGTGACTAGTACTGGCTTTTCCTGGCGACACGCTTCGGTGACTCCACCGGTCTGGGTAGCCTCTCAAATTAATGCATTGGTGTCCTTGGGGTGCGGGCGTGGGGGAGGCGGGTGGGCGGTTAGAGTACGTCCCTCACTCATAGGTTGTGGTAAGGAGCGGCGACATGCTAAATAGGGGCGCGACTCGATGAACTCGGTGAATGCGGCAACCATGTAGGAAAAACGGTCGGACTAGGAGGGAGGGGGGAAAAGAGGCTGAGGGAGGGCGACTAATTTTACAAGCTAACTGCTGTCTTGGCAGTTACCTGCCGATGACACAGCTTAACGTCACTACATGATTGTGAATACCGATCACCGTCTTGGTTAGGTGAGGGTAGAAGGGAATCGACTATTTCAATACTAATAAGTGCCTGTATGCTCTTCTCCTCAGGTAGTTTTTCATCTGCAAGCAATTAATACGTCGACCAGAAAGGTGAATGGGTTGACCTCTACAACATAAGCAACCAGCTGTCAGGTATTAATTGTCTTCTCTAACCGCTCCTCCGTGGCAGATCTTCAAAAGCTGCCGCTACATCTGTTCCTTTTTTTGGATGGGAGAGCTCGTGTATAAGCGTATCTAGACAAGATATCAATGGCTACTAGAATATAGATGTACTTGTCGTTACTCTCCTTGTATTTTACCATATCCACCAAATCCGCATCCCATTGGTAGCCTAAGCGCCCCACCACCACTTGTCGTTCATGAGATGATTTTCTGATGGGTCGGTGAAGAGTAGAAAAAACCTAATGCCAAATGTTCATTTGCAATGCAGACAACTGTATTACTCTATTTCATAGTTCACCGCACGTTGATCCATAACTTACAGATAATTGCAGCCATCTGGTCATCATCTCTACAGCTGCTCGAGCTTGTATTGCACTGTATTGCATGAATCCGCGAACAAGTTATTATAAAACGCAGCGAAGCGACTCAGTCGCATTATAACACGAGCTTGAGGGTTGTCGGGGTTAATAGAGTAATTGGTCGCAGGCTCATTTACAGTGATTATCTCCACCTACGGGGCAGATGACGGAAGGGGGGGGGGGTGAAGATATAGTGAGTATGTGGGAAGGGGAGGGGGTGAGAGGGCAGGTGGTTCGCGATGGACGTGATAGGGGGCGTGGAGTAGGCGTGAGATGCGGTGACCTTGGCGTCACCGAAGCCTAACGGGGGGGCCGCCTACATCCCAACTCAAATTTACGGTTGCCGCCCGTCCACGACCGTCCACTGACACCTTTCAGGCGTTTCGATAGAGGGTGTTAGCCGCCGGGGAATGAATTTACAGTTTAACCGAGAAATCACCCAGGTTCAACAGACACACTAAATAAATATCACTAAACATGATTTCAGAATTTGTGTAGATCCATACGGTGCGATCCGCCCAACGATACTTTTCGCACTCATCAGATTATAATTTACAATACCTTTTAGATGTTGAATCACTATAGTTTGTTAAATATACTTTACATCACCTGTTTAGCAAGGTTCTACATATAGATTACTACAACACCATCAATAGTGAGTTATTGGATTGTTCATTTGATGTTTAACTTCACAGAAATCAACAAACATTATACATAAATGTTAATATTTTACTACAACTAGATCTATCATCATTACATAAAACAGACCTAGTACGTAATGTGAGCGATAACTGAAAACACAACACATTGTATGTTTGTCTTTAAACTAAACAGTCACGTAGCTGTTGACGCATTCAATCATTCATTAACTTTTGTTACCGTTTTCTTGTGTACAAGTATGTTAACATACAGCGAAACTATATAACGACTCTTTTCCCAAAAATATTACTTCATTAAATATATATATTGTATTACGCACTCGGTTACTTTCTTAACAGTCTGCAAACCCGATTTACTTCACTTGAAAAAGACAAGACCGATATTTGTTCTAACAAACGATCATGTCAATTGTGACACATGTGTAGTACGGATCACATCTATATTATTTACAAGTCATTTAATTTTCTCGTACACCGTTCGTTCAACGGGGGTGTATGTTTTTATATATCTAGCATGAACACGTTATTCATCGTTGTGTCATCTACAATAAGTAAAATCGTATGCAAATGATTACTATCCACAGACATATGTTACAGTGAATACACACACACACAATACTTACAGCTTTTTACTTTTGCGGTTGACTATTGAGTACATAGATGTGACATGATATTTATTTCACACATGTTACATTAAGTATAAACTTGATGTTATGTTGAATACAAAAAGTGACATCTTTCTTCTTCGTTGTCTTTCAAATTACACGAATGTAACAAACTCGATGACGGCATGTAACTGACAGAATTCTACCTTTTGGTTTTACATGTGTCCACCAAACCAGTTAACATATCATACGTGATGGCACTTGCGGATCAAACGTTTCATGTTCGCGATATACACATGCGTAACACGCGTCAATCTGTTGATTCAATAACTTGTTAACTTTATTAATACTTCCATTTGTAACTAGTCATAGGTGTAAGTGTATAACGGTTTACTGTGCGCCAGAGGAAAGAGAGTGGTAAGTAAAATGAGTTAAACTCAGTACAAATGTTAATAGTTTAAAAATAAAAAAATAAGCATTCGTTTCATGTAGATAAAACCTAAATGTTATAAATCAACTAAACATATTGTTACATTCTCGCAGGAGACGAGTGGACCCTGAAATTTCTTTCAGGGTAGCTTAAGGTAAGATTAATTAGATACTAGAAGTATCAATTCATGTAGGAAGTTAAGGGTTCTAAAAATTACATTACCATACATTCCTACATAATCTGGTTGAGTAAGAGTAAGAAAACTGTTTTGGGAAATGTGTAATAAAACCAAACTGAATACTGATTCATTGTCCTTGACATCACAACTCAAGAGAATTCTATTCTATCTGTTTAACTTCTTGATGTATAAAAAAAAAAAAAAGAGGATACATACTCCCAGTTTTGACATACCTTCTACGCAGAGAGAAAACACGAGTTAGATACGTCATACATTGCACCAAGATATACCAAAAAAGACAGATAACTCATTCGTTATATTTATGTTAGTGTTTGCTATGACAACTACTTAATACGATCCTCTTTCTAAGTTTAGAATGTATGTTACGAGATAAAGTAAATGATATGTTTCATTCATCTCTTTGTATGGTTACAAACTGATGATTTATTCCGTTTACAACATGTTCTCTCAGAATACTCGCGTGAGTTTTATTGTAATCAACAGTATTAGGTTTATATTATCCATATGTTGTGTTATGTTCCAAATGTTATTCATTTGATAAACTCTTCTCAGTCATGAGTCTATTCAATACTTCTCTACGCACCGTAGTTTAGAATGTATCTGATTATACCGGTGAATTCAATTCATTAAATTCGCACATACATCACGTTGGCTTCGCTATTTTTTATGTCTAATTACTTCTCTCTTACTTCATTGCAGATATGTTGTCACCACAAATATCGTTGTTTTCGGAATTGCAATGTTCACTAAATAAAATTTAAGAACTTGTCATGATTGTGTAGAATTAGTACTTGCCTGTTGCTAACGCTATTTCAATAGCGAAGTTCTTTTACCGCAAATGCTACTCACTAAAAATTACATGGCAGTGTTTATACTCACTTCCTAATTCGTTAACGTGATGACGACTTTTAATTCAGTTCACATTCGCGATACACGCACGCGTAACACGCGTCAATCTGTTGATTCAATAACTTGTTAACTTTATGAAACATGACATTCTACAAGACTAGTTGCATAGTTGTAAGTGTATGTGTAAACCGAGACGTATTGCAATAAGGTAAATGGATGTTTCACAAATATATGATACATGCATAACTTATTGTGTTACTGTAACACTTGATAGTTTAAAAAATATATAAACACGTGACGGAAAACGAATACTTCATACATACAATACGTAAAATATCATTTTTAAAGTTGATGCATTCACTTTTATAATCACTTTTGCAGATGGTTTAAAGTCTTGTTGAAACCTACGAATGAGTTGTGACGTGGTGACATATGAAATTTGTGAGTTATTTAAATTACGCTAAAGTTAATTGTTGACTACGTTCCTTGACATGGATGGATACGGTTATTGTTGGTAAAATTTATGTTAGTATGTGTTTTTACTTTAGCGGCTTTTAAAAGTGCAATAAAAACAAATAAAGTTCAATACAATACATTTTTAACATATATGTTACTTTACACTGACTTAACGAGTAACAATGTTCAAACTTACAGATTAATTCCTTTAACGGTGTATGAGTTATATGAATGCGACGTTGGTTGCAGATGTCACAAGCAAATGCAACTGCTTCTTTTAATGAACTAGAAAAGCGGTCATACACCATAATAGTTTTCACTTGACGGAGTAACAGCAAAATAACCTAATAGGAATATTGTGAGTGTATGGTGTATGGAGGGAGCCAGTCGCTCTTTCCCCAAACTCGTTTAAACGTGCCGTCGGATGTGGGGTGCTCGTAACATTGGTAACTCCAATGCAATAAAAAACCCACAGACACTCCCCAAGAACGTGTATAGCAATGACATAGGCGATTGATGTTATACCCTTCACCCTCCCTACCTTCTTTTGGATGCATATGCAAGCAAACAGAACGTCGGCTACAGAGGTCAAGGGGTTGCCAACATAAAGAAACAACTAATTAACTCATCTCTCCCGTTTTATATAGGTCCTGAACAAACAGATGACTAAATGTCAATGACGTCACCATTCACTCCATTATGATTTTAAAACTGCATCGTTGACGAAGAGGGCAGGTGTAGCATGGGAGTCACGTGTTCAGAATCGTCAGTGAATAGATGGGGGAGAGAAAGGGGGGCAGGGGGAAGGGTGGACCTATAACACAAGCTTCTTATGTTTCCATCAGTACACAATGACGCCTCGTATCATATACAACAGTGAATTTTACTGCCACCACATAGTAATCAGCTGCCACGCCTAGTTATCTAGGAGGGGAAGGTATAATGAAATGCCCACAGGCGGTTGTTGAAGAGGTTAACCCATTGACCTTTCCGGCCGACGTATTAATGGCTTGCAGATAAATAATACCTGAGGTGAAGAGCATAAAGCCCGCTTATTACTATCGAAATAATAGACTGACTCATCAAACAACTGTCATAACTCTTCTCCCTCGCGACAAAAGGACGCCAACCGGGCGCTTGTCTCCACGACTTGTTTGTTCGAACGTTTATAGATGCATCCTTATTACATCGGCGACAGTTGAATAATGTTACAACCGAAACTAAAATTAAGGTGATTATTCCTTCCGATAGTTAACAATATATCACAGCGACACTTCCAAACTTGTGCGTACACAGACCGTCGGCCAATACCCCGCCAAAAACCACATGACGCTTCGCTGACTGTGGCTCGCTGGCTCGCCCGAACTTTTGAAAGTCAGTAGGTCGTGACGGCCAGCGGGTGCTGAGGGGCTTGGAAAAAAAAAAATCGATATTTGTCTCGGTCGAAGCCCCGCCCCCACCGTCCAGCGCGCTGGACGGCTCGACTAACTGCCCTCCCACCGGTGAATTCAAACGCGCATTTAAAAAAATAACCGACCGAAAATAAATAATTGTCGCTGCAACTCTACACATCAAGACAAAGACCACGAAACATCTGTCGCTCGCAGACAAGTCCTTAAAGTCACCGCTCTTTCACAAAGGTAGCATTTTGATGAGTTTTAAAACATCCACGGCCCTTTTCTGTGACCTTTAACATCAATCACACAATTCACACACAGTAGTGCATGAACCAATTATTATAAAACGTAGTGAAGCGACTCAGTCTTATTATAACGCGGGCTTGAGTTGTTGGGATCAAATGATTGATCGCTCATTTACAGCGATTACCCGTGCGTACAAAGCCTGTTGGCCACGCCCCTCTGTCTATCTTTAAACAGATGACAAAGCCACGCCGATGTATGACGTCAGTCGTGAAGCTATTTTTACACCTCGCCAAAGCATGTTCAGACACGTCCCAAGTGGGTGGATGACGAGGAGGTGGAGAGGGACTTTGTGAATATAATGTACGGGCGGTCTCCATCTTTTCACCACAACGACATGACTTCCCACAAGACAACAGCGGGCTTCGCTCCCTCCAATCGGCTACCACTCATCCCGCTGGCCAAGAAAAGAAAGTGGGAGAATACGCAGTGTACTTCCGAGCAAACTCACGATATACGCTATCAAGAGTGCATCGGAGAGAATGTCTATTTAACTGTTCAGTATTTCAAAGACGTTTTACGCTTTGATATTAGAAAGTGGGTATGTCAAGAAAACGGCCGTGATTACCCTACAAAAGTGGGTGTCAATCTCATCACAACCCGCTGGAAGATGTTGCAGACATTGACAAACACCATAGATCGAGAATTGCAACAGACCACCAATCCACGGAAATATCATCTCGGAGGTTTGGTGATGGCCGAGGTCCTGCACCGTGGCCAGTTTCTAGATATTCGAAAATACTGGTTGCCGGATACACAAGATACGCCCGTGCCGACCCGAAAAGGAATTACTCTCGATTTAAAGCAGTGGAATTTACTTAAGTTCCATCTCATCACGATCCATGATAAGTGTGTTCCGGAACTCACCGAGTTGGTTGATTGTATGTCATCTCACCAAAATCAGGAGGGGTACTTTGACTGTGTTGAATGTTACCCGAAAGGTTTGGATAAGATGCATCTATCCTAAATGTTTATGTATCCACTAAGTTACATTTGATGTATTTATGGATGACCAATCCTGAATTATGGTGAAAGTTACACTGGTGTAGATGAATATATATATATATATATAATTGGTGATTAGTATACGTACGTGTGACATTTAAAGTTTAGTGTCATCGGGGAAAATTGAGATGTTTGACTCACTAGGAAAACCAATTCGTGCCTATGTGAACCTTAAACACTTGGAATATTTTATTCAACAACCCATGAGAGCGGTGTGGCAGTCACTTGGCACAGATGTATGCGGAGAATACTGTCTATTTTACTTATATTTCAAATGTCGAAATTACTCCATGTCACGAATCTATCGAGAGTATTGGTCTCCACACACCATGTGCAATGACAACTATATTCATAATTTCCAATCTGTTCACTTTCCGCGTATCACTCGCCGGCAGTCCCCGCGTTTTATGCAAATCGCGTGCAAGACCTCTTTACCCATTGTCTAAATTGTCATGTATAATAATATGATATGAAGGTGTATATTTTTGTGATACTAAGTTTTTGACCACGATAGATGTTGTAGCGGGTAATGGTATTCATGTAGTGATATAGGAATAAAAAAATTGCAAAATGGATGATTGTATTTGCGTTAAAATGGTTTACTCGATACATATCCTTAGGTTTTTACAAACAAACAAACATATTACACAGCTTATAGGATCTCACATGGCCTGATTACATTGATTATATACACGTGTCATTGACGATTAATCGTACTGTAACGCGAGAATATACAGTTTACATGGCGATATCTATAGCGATTAAATGATTTACTGTTTCATCAAAGCAAAATTCGGTGTGGCAGTCACTTGGCACAGATGTATGCGGAGAATACTCTCTATTTTACTTATATTTCAAATGTCGAAATTACTCCATGTCACGAATCTATCGAGAGTATTGGTCTCCCCACACCATGTGCAATGACAACTATATTCATAATTTCCAATCTGTTCACTTTCCGCGTATCACTCGCCGGCAGTCCCCGCGTTTTATGCAAACCGCGTGCAAGACCTCTTTACCCATTGTCTAAATTGTCATGTATAATAATATGATATGAAGGTGTATATTTTTGTGATACTAAGTTTTTTTGACCACGATAGATGTTGTAGCGGGTAATGGTATTCATGTAGTGATATAGGAATAAAAAAAAATTGCAAAATGGATGATTGTATTTGCGTTAATATGGTTTACTCGAAACATATCCTATGGTTTTTACAAACAAACAAACATATTACACAGCTTATAGGATCTCACATGGCCTGATTACATTGATTATATACATGTGTCATTGACGATTAATCGTACTGTAACGCGAGAATATACAGTTGACATGGCGATATCTATAGCGATTAAATGATTTACTGTTTCATCAAAGCAAAAGGACTTGTTCATCTATTACCTATTCATAATAGTACTTGATCGCAGATTGAAGACTTCAAACAATGTCTTCTTCATTCACTCGTACTATAGCACGAGAACATAAGACACACAATGATTAATAACCTTGTTGAATATACCTATTTACATACTAATTTATGCTAATTATACCCCGTGCTATAGCACGGAAACAAAGACTTTTGACAAAAATTAATGACCTCATTAACTCGTGAGCGGGCATTTTCAAACCGATATTTCAAAATTTTCGGTCGCGCTATAGCACGACCACGGGGGGGGGGGGGGGAGGGGGGGGGGGGAGGTGTGTGAGCTTGATGTCTCTGGACTCACTCTCCCTACTACTGCTTTGCCCCTCCCCTATTACATTACAATGCCTCCGGACTGTCGTGGCAACGTCTGCGTGCTTACCACGTATCATTTTCCTTGGATTAAGTCGCTGTGTTTTTCGCAATCTTGGGTTAGAATGTCAATGAATGCTATCCACGTTGACACTGTTTGGTCGCGAGGACTACTAAATCAAAAGTTAAGTAGAAGTAGGATCAAGTGTTAAAGATCATGTTTATTTCGCAGACAAGTAAGCTATAGATGTCGCATTGTCTGGGCTGAATGTGCATAATTCAGTTCAATCTAATTTCAGTTAGCTAGTTTAGCAAAAGGTTTAAGCCCCGCATTTTACAAAGTAAAATGTCTTTATTGGTTATATAAAGGACTATTACGGAAGTTACGCCCGAGTATACGACTTAGCGGTACTTGAATATCGCTACAGGAAATAAATATCAGATTTTTTTTTTACTAAATACATCTCCCGGCGACCCAACGTCACCACACAGTTACTTTGTAGCATTCGTAAGAATGTACGTACAGGCTACATGATTGTATCACACATAAACAACAGTCATGCAGGTTGTAGTTGCGACCGGGAGGGGCACGTATCCGGTAGCCTTTTTCCTAATAGAAAAAGGAGTGGTGGGGAGTGGGAGGGGGTCCACTGAAGACCCCTCCCGGCAGATCGAGGGGCTCGGAACAGAATTGCGACCAGGTGCTCCATCATTTTTTGGATGACTTGTGGTGGGGTTAGGGGTGGGGGGGGGGGAGGGGGGGGGCACAGAAATCTTGCGAACGGATTGGGGGTGTGCGCCAGCGAGCCGGTCACTGGTAGGCCTACTTCGTGTCGATGAGGAAGTGGGTGTGCGGGAGTGGAGGGGTGGGCGCCAGTGCAGCGCATTAAAGCCTTCGTGCGCGCGTGTACTGGTGTGTATTGGCGGCGATGGGGGGAGGGAGGGGGGGGGGGGGAGGGGTGGTTGAAGGAGGGCATGCTTGTTTTCAAACGATCGGTCGTTTGTTGATACGTTGTCTCCTGCTTGATAACGAAGAGTTACTGCACCACGTGTTCTCAAACCCGGTGTGCACAACATAGATGTACTAGAGCGCCGGGGAATTGGGGGTTCGAACCAGACATGGGGTAATCAGTAATCGTAATCAATTTTAATCGATTACATGTTCAAAGTAATCGTAAACGTAATCGATTACATAGCTAATGTAATCGTAATCAGGATTAATTTTGATGATTACATTACAATGTTCACTCTGCCTGTTTTAATCTCCGAACTGAGCGTCACACTTTCTATGTCTCCAGTATCATAAATGGAAACTGGCCACCGCAGTACTACTGTAGATATTAATCTCCCCCCCCCCCCCGGCCCCAACCTGCCCCCTCCGCTACGACCCGCCCTCCCCACTACCCACATCCTTTGTCCCCACCGCCCACGTTTTTGGTCCCCATCACCCCCAGACATCCTGTGTAAAGAGTCCATAGTGGCTGGGGTATGGGTAGCACGGCATAACATCAGCCAAAGTGGATTTAAAAAAAAAATATATATTTGCCAATATTTGTTCAATTGTTTGCACGTATATGTGCCTTGATGGCTGTCAGACATCAATGGATCTGACAGACTCCCACGTGACAAATATGCAAAACGAATTGCCCTTTGGCCTTCCGTGCATTTGCATAGGGTGGTACGGCAGTGTACAGGTATCGAGCGGCACGCAGGTGTTCAACTTCCGCCTTTTCACTGTGGCGCCGTGAGCTGGGCTGAGAAGCACACGCACACACGCAGTAAGCACGACAAACAGACAGACCACTGCATGTGTCTCAGCAAAAGTACTTTTAAACTTGTGTTTCTGTAAGCCAGCTACCTGAACGTTGTCGCCATGGCGACTGGTGGGTCGTTATCCTCGACCTCGTCATTCTCGCTCCCTCCGCCGGTGAAAGAGCCGACCGAGTCCCATGAGAACCCACACCACGGGGGTATAGCGGGCGACATGGCCGAGCAGAACTCATCTGACGACAGTGAGGAGGATTCTTTCGAGTCCCATTTGGAGCTAGCGGATGAAATGGCCGGGCAGGACTCATCTGATGACAAAGAGAAGGCTTATTTCGGGTCCCGATTGGATGTATTTTCCGGGTTCATCAATGCCCTTATGAAAATTTACTACAGTCGAACTATAATAAAACTGGCGGGGGGGGGGGGGGCACAGAAATCTTGCCACCGGGTAGGGGGTTCTGAACAAAATTGCGCTGCACGTTACGTACTATTTTCACGTTACGCATTATTTGCACACTGAGAGGTAAGAAAAGAACACATAAACTACGAAGCTTGAGGAATGTTCCCCCTCACCTGGACACGCCCATGCCTGGATATATAGAGCCTCTTCCCGCTTTCAATATAGCCAATCGGTGATCTGAAATTTTGAAAATGCGATTTGAAATATTGGTCTGGTAGAGGAAATGATGATAACAAGGTCCCCTCCACCTGCTGTCTGGAAGTGGGACCTTTGTCTAGGCTGATATAAGCTGCGAAGTAGATGACAACCGCCTGCCCCCCTCCGCTACGACCCACCCTCCCCCCGCACTTACATCCCTTGTCCCCACCGCCAACATTCTTCGCCTTCAGCACCCCCAAAAATCCGCGAGGCCCTTCTGTCTGACATCCTGTGTAAAGGGTATGGGGATCAAGTATGTGACAACATCGCCATAGCAACTCTTGTCTAACCTCAAAATTAAGCGCCCGAGCGAGGAAGTTATCACATTAGAGCTACATATTTCCATACTTCGCATGCGATGATACTGTAGATGGGTGCCCAGTTCGGGCCCCAGCATAAAAGGACAAATCTCATTCACCAAGGTAGTAGGGCACTTTTTGGCAAGGTGAACAGATGCCTGGAATAAAACATTTTTGCCGAGCGTTGTCCAATTCTGTGTGTATGATAAATGCCAGGGATGAGATAATGACTCCATCGTCGAGTCCACGCAACCCGGGTCAAACGGTCCGATTTCGACACCCTAACACCTGCTGATCATTTATTCTCAATTAATGACTGGAACACGTATACACTGTTCGATTAAATTCACAAATGGGCCTATGCTTTAAACAGTGATACGCCAGTGGGTGGGTTCCAGTGTCCTAGAACTCCTTAACATTATGGAACATACGACAAGTAATGTGATATTAATTTAAACGAAATGTGGCATGGCCTGTATGTTGTATTATTTGAAGGAAAACCCCTAAATACCCGGGTTAGTCTTTTCTAGAACATCAAACCTGAATTATCAGATGGTGATCCAGGGTGACCATTGCTAATCTGCTCCTGCCGTGTTGTGTAAGAGTCTGATTCTGGACCCACGACCCCCCCCCCCCCCTCACACCTAGCTGTTTGCACCGCTAGTGTAATCCCCAGTTAAGATACAGATGGGAGCTAGCTTCCCTATCCGTTCTTTATAACTTGCTAAGTTACAAAGTACTGATAGGGATAACTGAAATTATCTAGCTGCGCTTAGCGAAAAAACATTCTGTTAATATCACCACTGAGGAGATCAGTGACATTCCTATGCCAGTTTGTTCGCTTGCTAGGTCGCCCATCTACATTGCACCAGGCTTCACAGTGCCGGAATATAGGCTGCGGTTGCTTTTTACCAGGCCTGCCTCCAAGCAGCATGCGTGCCGTTAGACTGCACCTTGTGACCTTAGAGGCAGGCCTGGTGATGCTGCTGCCAGTGCTGGTAGCCCCGCTGTGTTGATATTCGGTCGCAGAGAGCGAGTGTGTATGCGCTCGCTAGAAAGCATGAGCCCAAGTTTCAAGGCCAACGTACCACGCAGGCAGGCACCGCGCTGGCACGCAAATAGACGGAAAAAACCATCAATTACGAGTTAAAACGCGACAGATCGGTCAAAGGTTATAGTAGCGTTTGCTATGGACCTTTTCTCGGCATGTGTCGGTGATGTACATCGCTTTAGTGCCGTGTCGGTGATACACGTTGGCTTAGTGACACGTCGGTGATGTACATCGCTTTAGTGCCGTGTCGGTGATACACGTTAGCTTAGTGTTGTGTCGGAGATTAACGCTGGTTTAGTACTGCGCCGGTGATATATGTTAGTTTAGTGACACGTCGGTGATGTACATTGGTTTAGTGCCGTGTCGGTGATACACGTTGGTTTAGTGACACGTCGGTGATGTACATTGTTTTAGTGCCGTGTCGGTGATATACGTTAGCTTAGTGTTGTGTCGGTGATGTACATTGGTTTAGTGCCGTGTCGGTGATACACGTTGATTTAGTGACACGTCGGTGATGTACATCGCTTTAATTAGTGCCGTGTCGGTGATACACGTTAGCTTAGTGTTGTGTCGGAGATTAACGCTGGTTTAGTACTGCGCCGGTGATATATGTTAGTTTAGTGACACGTCGGTGATGTACGCTGGTTCAGTGCCGCGATGATAAATACCAGTCAACAACGACACAATCGATACAAGCGATAATTTTTTTTTTTTTTGGGGGGCTTTTTTTAAATAAAAGTTTATTCACAAAGAAAAATATATTACAAACGCAGGTGGTATAGCACGTTGATGGTACATAAATTATAACTACTATTTTGTGTATGCTAGATTACTTTCTATATTCTACGGATAGTTGCTTTAGTAGCGTTATGGTATCTTGCTGTTTGCATACAGTGAAGCCCTTGATGCTAGTTCGTGAGTAAAAAACCTTATAGAATTCTCCCAAAGACGTGGTTTGTCATCATTGACAGGCACTAACCATTCTTTATATAATAAATATGCTACCAATGTTACTACCAGATCTTCAGTTTTATGCTCGCGGCCCACATATATATCCTGGAGCTGTACTGGCTTAATCAAACGACTCAGGACAGACCACACCTTCCTCGCGTGACAACATTGAAATAGGAGGTGTGGTATGTCTTGGACTTCAGAGCACAAGTCGCAGTTGGCTGACTCGCGTTTGCCCCACTTCCTCAGATTGGCGTTACATGGTAGTACATTATCCAATATCTTGTAATTAAACTCAGCCAATTTCAGGATTTGACATTTTGATATTTTCGTCCTATACGTTCTCGAAAAGTCAAAATCTACCTTTAGGGATAACAAATGTTTCAGTTTTTGCTCAGAAATTGGTCTTTCTATTTTAAGGTCTAAAAGCCGGTTATAATAAGGGTTGCTTTTCTCTTCGATTTCATGGTATCGTTCCCTTACTCTATACAATTCTGAGTTCCAGGTACCAATTAAATTACCGTAACGCTTCAGGGCTTTACGCAGGATGACGCATTCCGCTATGAAGTTCCGCTTATCATCTAGGATATTGTAAATGTATTCAGTCTAATTTTCCATTGACAAAGCGCAGTTGCCCAACAAAGAGTATATTGTTTTTGACAAATGTTGAAAAGTATAAATGCTCTAGACCTTTAGGGTTTCCGTATTTAAAAAATCTATTTCCCCACAAGCAGTGGTCAAGTATGTCCTCCTTTGATTCTGGGGGTTGTACTGACCGAGACTTTGAAAAGGCGTGGATAACACCCCTGTAAAAAGCCGAACATTGGTCTAATACAGGGAACTGACTTAAAACTTTCACAGAAAGGTGTACCAGCGTGTTATCTGTTACAAAAGGATGCAGACGTTGTCTGGCTAAAAAGGCCCAGTTGGCATTGCTATCTGCACTTAATATTCTGAATACCCACACCGCTTTCAGCGACATAAAGAAACATTCCATATCGATCATACCCAAGCCACCTCTATCAATTGGCACTACTAAAACATTTCGTCTAATCCTGTCGCTTCGTCCCCATATGAAATTTAAAAAGATAGTATTTATACGTTAAACTATGTTAGGAGGTACATCGCAAACGCTTGACAATAGGTTCAATTTCGAAACACACATTGTTTTAATGACGGTGACTTTGCCAAATAAAGTTAAATTCCGTGCTCTCCATTTCATTATTTCTTTATCGATTGCTTTCAATTTGCTTTCCCAATTTAGCATTGTACATTTTTCATGATCTTGGCCTAGAAAGATACCCAGACATTTTAGCGGTTCGTTTGTGAACCGTATACCGCTGATTACGGATTGACTGGTTGCCTGTCCTACACAAATCCCGATCGTCTTATCGATGTTTAGACGTAAACCAGCAACGTCCCCGAACCTCTCTATACTTGATAGGAGGCGGGGAATCTCTTGCACATGTTGTATGAAGACAATGCAATCATCTGCATACTGACTGAGTATAACATTTCGGCTTTCGTCTATATATGTTATGGTTACACCCCTCACTTCCTGTTTTAGTGACAAGGACATCATTTCAAAGGATAATATGAACAGTAGGGCTGACAGTGGACCACCTTGGCGTATACCGCGCGACATATCGAACGATTCTGATAGATACCCGTTATTCTTTACTTGCATAAGAGGCTTTTCATATATCGTACTTATCGCCTTAACAAAATTGGGACCAAAATTAAACTTTTCCAACGATTTTAACATAAAGTTTCATTCCAAAGAGTCAAAAGCCTTTTTTAAATCTAAGGAGAGGACATAGCCCCTTTCACGTTTTTCTTATAAATAGTCGATGACGTCTTGCCAAATTCTTATGTTATATCCTATAAAGCGTTTCTTTACATAGCCTGTCTGGTCATGGCTAATCAATTTACCTAACACTACATGTATTCGATGCGCTAAGGCAAAAGCTAGAATTTTGTAGTCAGTATTTGACAAAGAGATGGGCCGATAGTTTGAAAGCTCGTCCCGTTCCCCTTTCTTGTATATAAGCGTGAGGACGCACTGTCTCTGGGTATACGGTAATACTCCACCGGTCAACGCCTCATTGAATGTATTTACAAGCAACGTTTTTATGTGAGGCCAAAAGGCTTGATAGAACTCAGAACTCAGTCCATCTAGGCCTGGGGACTTGTTTACTTTCACGTGGTGCACAGCATCAGAGCATTCACTTTCAGTGAGTGGTAATTCACAATCGTCTCTTTCGCTTTTCGTCAGGACCTCGGGAATTATTAACTTTTCAAGATATTCATCTACCTTTGTGTCATTTACACTCGCAGACGTATACAATTGCGAATAATAATGCTGACTTTTACGTAGAATTTCTTTGTTAGAATATACAACAGCACCAGTTTTATCCCTTAAATTCGTTATACAGTTGGAGGTTTGACGCGATTTCTCCAGATTACAAAAATATGTGGTGTTACGTTCACCCTGTTCGAGCCATTGGACGCGTGATCGGATCTGTGCACCCCTGGCCTTTTCGTATAAACAGTTTTCAAATTTCTGCTTCAACATTACTTTCTTATCTCTCGATCAACTCCTTTGTCTTGCATAGCTGATCTTCCACAGTACTCAATTCCTTTTCCATATACCTTAGTTCCTCCCGTCTTATCCTGTTACGCTTTATACCGTATCCAATTAAATATTCACGCACACGTACTTTGAACATTTCCCATGTCGTACTGTAACTAATATTCCCATATTCTTCCTTCGTTTTTTCTAGAATATTCAGAACATTTTGAACATAATCAGGTTCCTGCAGAAAAATACGGTTGAGTTTCCAGTATCCCTTATCACGATTCTCTGTCCCTAGATTTAGAGTGGTTACTACACCTTTGTGATCGGGTGTCGGAGCAAGATCACACAGTCACCGAGTTGAGTTTTCATTTTACTGGCCACTAACAGGTGATCTATGCGGCTCATAAGGCCGTTATGCGATGGGTCTACATAGGCTGATTCGGGTTTTTAACTCGAAATGAGTCAATAACGTTCATGCTTTCCTTCCATCTTTTATACAATTCCGTAGTTGCGTCAGCATTCTCTGAGCATCTATCTATTCTATCATCTACTGTATTGAAATCTCCTCCAATAATGAGGCTTTCCGCACAGGGACAATGTTTTGTGATCCAGCGTTTCAGGTAGGTGAAATACTGAGCGCGCGCACTGCCCTTATTTGGAGCATAAACTGATACGAAAGTGAGCAGATCGTTTTCCGTTTTATTATTAACCATTACATTTCTACCGTCAGAATCACACTGGTGTCCTTGAACAGACACGTCTCTATTCATGATTAATATGGCTGCACCATTTCCTCGAGATAGATCAGAAATACTGTGGAATACTTGGCCGGGCCAATCTTTATCAAAAGATTTGACAATTTCCCGCGTTACATGGGTCTCTTGTAGAAGTGCAATATCTATTTTATTTTCTAATAGCCATTGGAAAACTACCAATCGTTTTCGCTTTTCTCTCAAACCTCGAGTGTTGAGCGAAGCAATTTTAATTGACTCTGAAAAACTCATAGGCGTTTTACTTTATATAAAGAATCATATTGAAACAACCGATTCTCGATCCTCTGCCAGCCTGGCCAACCCGTTCGATTGTACCGTTAGGGCTGACCTGCCTACGTTCATTCATACCTCACTTCCTTTACTCGAAATTAGGACTTTATTAAGCCTACTAGCAAGCAATACCCATTCCTAAAATCGTGTGCCACGTCACGCGTTTGTGTCTACTTCCTAGAAAAATGCACCAAGACACAGACCTAGCCGTGTTTTATTAAGTTAAATGTACGTGTGCAAAAAAAACCCCACACGATTATTTAAATAATAAACGACAAAACAGTGCATATTTATATTATCTTGGTAATGAACATGTTTTTGTTAGTATTTACTCGCTTGACCCCGATAAATATGTCTCGGTGTAATCAGTCGAGCCGAGTCCAACTATTTAGTCAAATGTTTAACTTGCCGATTTCAATACAAATAATGACATGCATAAATCAATGTTAACGTAGTTAGGTCCACAACTAGGTGGGGCGAGGCAGCCAAGACTAGAAGTCTGATTTAGAGCGACTCTTATTCGGTGCTCACACCCTGTTAAAACAGGAATCAACAAAGTAAGTGGCCACATACATTATTCAAGCAAGTAACTTCAAATGTAACATCCAATTAAACATATTGAATTGAGCAAAGAATAAAGGATACTATTATAAATCATCAATATGACATATCACTTGTCAACAAATGCGGCGTTCATCGTAATAAATATCTTCATATATATGTTGTTTTCGCATGATTGTTTAAAAATAAAATGATTCATTTAGCAATCAACATAAAAATACAGGTATGTATATATGTAATTACAAGTCATAAAGATAACAAGGAAAAGAAGTTGACTGATCAGACTAATTGTGAAAGAATCTTATCAATTATAGAACATAATTCATGCTTATCGCACGGACTATAATTATAGAACGAACAGTTGCAGGATAGAATTGGCGGGCTTGCTAAGGAAAACGGGAAGCTGAAAGACAGGCTGGATGATCTAGAAAACAGATCAAGGAGCAAAAACGTTGTTATAACTGGCCTGGAGGAGACTGTGAATGAGACGTGGGAGCGGAGCGAGGAGATCGTCAAGGAGTTCCTTAGTGACAAGTTAAAACTTAACAATGACATCGAACGGGCTCACAGAATGGGTCAGAAACAAAGCGAACGAAACCGAACAATGGTAGTGTGCCTGTCAAAGTTCAAAGACAACGCGCAGGTCCTGGATGCAGCAAGGCATGTCAAGCCTCGTGGGATCTATGTGATGGAGGACTTTGCGAAATCAACACGAGACGCGAGAGCCAAACTTCGGATTCCCATGACCAAACCCAGGCAGAGAGGTTTCCGCGCTCATCTCAATCTGGATAAGTTGATAATCACAAATGAACAAGGAGACAGGGATGTATACTGCGACCAACACGGAAAAGTTACTGCTATCCGAACCTCCTTCCCATACGAAGCCCTGTCTGAAAAAAACCCAGAGAAACGCTGAGATTTCGGCCGGGCCCTAGCTCCAGATTCCGCCCAAGCTGCGATCTCTCCGCAAGCTGCTGTCTCTTCGCGAGCTGCTGTCTCTCCGCGAGCCGCTGTCTCTTCGCAAGTGGCTGTCTCTTCGCGAGCTGCTGTCTCTTTGCAAGTTTCTGTCTCTTCGCGAGCTGCTGTCTCTTTGCAAGCTGCTGTCTCTCCGCGAGCCGCTGTCTCTTCGCAAGTTGCTGTCTCTTTGCGAGCTGCTGTCTCTCCGCGAGCTGCTGTCTCTTCGCAAGTGGCTGTTTCTTCGCGAGCTGCTGTCTCTTTGCAAGTTGCTGTCTCTTCGCGAGCTGCTGTCTCTCCGCGAGCTGCTGTCTCTTCGCAAGTGGCTGTCTCTTCGCGAGCTGCTGTCTCTTTGCAAGTTGCTGTCTCTCCGCGAGCTTCTGTCTCTTCGCAAGTTGGTGTCTTTTCGCGAGCTGCTGTCTCTCCGCGAGCTGCTGTCTCTTCGCAAGTGGCTGTCTCTTCGCGAGCTGCTGTCTCTTTGCAAGTTGCTGTCTCTTCGCGAGCTGCTGTCTCTCCGCGAGCTGCTGTCTCTTCGCAAGTGGCTGTCTCTTCGCGAGCTGCTGTCTCTTCGCGAGCTGCTGTCTTGTTGCAAGCTGCTGTCGCTTCGCAAGCTGCTGTCTCTTCGCGAGCTGCTGTCTCTTTGCAAGTTGCTGTCTCTTCGCAAGTTGCTGTCTCTTCGCAAGCTGCTGTCTCTTTGCAAGTTGCTGTCTCTTCGCAAGCTGCTGTCTCTTCGCAAGTTGCTGTCTCTTCGCGAGCTGCTCTCTCTTTGCAAGCTGCTGTCTCTTCGCGAGCTGCTGTCTCTCCGCGAGCTGCTGTGTCTTTGCAAGCTGCTGTCTCTCTGCGAGCTGCTGTCTCCTTGCAAGCTGCTGTCTCTCCGCAAGCTGCTGTCTCTTCGCAAGTGGCTGTCTCTTCGCGAGCTGCTGTCTCTTTGCAAGTTGCTGTCTCTTCGCGAGCTGCTGTCTCTTTGCAAGCTGCTGTCTCTTCGCGAGCTGCTGTCTCTCCGCGAGCTGCTGTCTCTTCGCAAGTTGCTGTCTCTTCGCGAGTTGCTGTCTCTTTGCAAGCTGCTGTCTCCTTGCAAGTTGCTGTCTCTTCGCGAGCTGCTGTCTCTTTGCAAGTTGCTGTCTCTTCGCGAGCTGCTGTCTCTTTGCAAGCTGCTGTCTCTTCGCGAGCTGCTGTCTCTCCGCGAGCTGCTGTCTCTTCGCAAGTTGCTGTCTCTTCGCGAGCTGCTGTCTCTCCGCAAGCTGCTATCTCTTTGCGAGCTGCTGTCTCTACCTTTACAGGTGACGCCCCCCCCTCCCCAGACTCAATAACATTGTTGAACCCTGTCGTTATATTACAAGCACCGCTTCAAAACTCGTCGACACTTATCTTGAAAGCGATCCTGTCATTATGAAGCCATAGAGGCGACATTAGGCGGCATTAGGCGTTATTAGGCGGTGCTAGGCGACATGGAGGCCACCCTCGGTGAGCCTCTCATGTCTCATGTCATTAATGAGCCAACGACAAGGCCATGATATGTAAGGGGGGGGGGGGGGGGTACGGGGGAGGTGGGTGCTAGATGCGAACGGATGGTGGGAGGGGTTTGGGCATACATATTGAGCGTGGCCGGTGGGGGGAGGGGTTTGGGTATACATATTGAGCGTGGCCGGTGGGGGGAGGGGTTTGAGCATACATATTGAGCGTGGCCGGTGGGGGGAGGGGTTTGGGCATACATATTGAGCGTGGCCGGTGGGGGAGGGGCGGAGTTTGGTGCAAACAGGCCCCCATCGCACACATACACATGCGGACGGGACGTCACCAAGGGATATCAACAAACAGTGTGGAGGGCGCTCCCGAGGCACGGAGAGCCACTTGACCAGCGGCGTACATCATGCTAACGTATCGGAAGCCTTTCTGTACTACGCAATCGATCAACCCTCACGGAACATCCCCGTTACTGCCACGTAACCATCACGTTACCGCCACGAAAGCTCCGCGTATCTGCCAAGTTACTGCCACGTACCAGCGGCGTTACTACCACGTAACTGCCATGTAACCGCCGCGTAACATCCACGTTACTAACACGTCACCGCCACGTTACTGCCACGTCACCGCCACGTTACTACCACGTAACGGCCACGAAAGTCCCCTGTTTTTACTCAATCAATGTATGAGCTTGGGCCTTAGTTTTACTGGACTGATATTCGTCTATTAGCGTGCGCTTTAGCCGCAATTTGAGTATTCTGTTCTGGATGCACAATAATTGCACAGAAAGTGTTTAAATATCCTTAGCACTTATGTCCCGTTATTCAGTAGCTCCCGGTCTCAATTTATGTCAATATAATTATCGATATTATTTCTGCCCAATGTCTACCTTCTGCCTGCTACTATTTGACGTATAAAACAAAATACCGTCATACTGTTATTTCTTTCGCTTATTAGTACGAACGCTAGACGGCGGCTAGTACCTCTTTGTGGAAAGGGTGCGAAGCTTATTTAATTTGTTCATGGGGGATATTCATAGACTAATACAGGAGTGGACAGCATCTCACTACTACTGCCATATAGCCCCCTATCCACCAGCCCGCGGCGACACGAGGACGTGACCTAAAACTGGCAAAGAGACACTATCGTGCACAACCAACGGACTACCTCTCTGAAAATATATGTTAGCAGGATAGAGAGGCGTTGAGAAAGGGTACGTATGAAACGAGTATGCCAACTACCCAAGTACTTCAGTGGTGGAGTGAAGATCCGAAAGCATACATAGATCTACATATTCATTCTGTTATAGCCAGTCCCCCCCCCCCTCCCTCCTTGCCGCACCCCCTTACCCCCCCCCCCCCCCCCCCCCTTTGCCCGCTTGTCCCCCACTGCCCCCGGAAAGACTGGCCTCCTTTTTCCCGGCGGATGGGGAGGTCGGACGGACCGTACGTAGGCGCACGTAGGCCAGTCGTCTGATATCGCGTCACACGTATATTGTAATATAGCGCAAGTAGTTCCAGCCATTTCACCAAGCGTTTTCATCCGCCACAGCGTGCCCCGGCCGTTCCCGTTATAAATGCGCGTGTGCCGCTCAAGTCAGCACAACGCCGGCCACCGCAAGGACATACCGAAAGGGGAAGAGCAGATCTATACAAACCTACCGAGAGAGAACGAGCAGACCTATACAGACCTACCGAGAGAGGACGAGCAGACCTATACAGACCTACCGAGAGGGGACGAGCAGACCTATACAGACCTACCGAGAGAGGACGAGCAGACCTATACAGAACTACCAACGGAGGACGAGCAGACCTATACAGACCTACCGAGAGAAAAGGAGGGAAACTGCTCTTGGAAGCCGTACATACAAGCATATCGAAAGCCAACGAAAACCCTTGGTAAGATATTCTTATAACACATATCTTCATATTAATATATATATAGACTATTTATATATATACAGTCACAGGGCCCTCAATGGCGGGTGGGTCGGGCGGCTACACTCATGTCAAATAAAAAGACCTCTTTTTAATATGACATATAAGTTCTACCTTCACCGCCACCGCCCCCCCTCTCATCCACCCGCGATTGAGGCTCCTGCGGCACAGTTTACTCATATCAGAACTGAATTAAGATCAAGTTAATCAAGCAGCTCATATATGGTTGACGTATTCCAATATATTTGGCCATATTCTAATATTGCCAGGTTTATAGGACCCTTTGCCCTCTGATATTCATACGCTTTGCACTTGTTGCAGAGCACTAAACCTATCCATGTGTCAAAGAATAGCCGCACGAACTGTCCAAATATCGCTCTAATAGTATGAATACATACGTAGATGCGTGGTTTTCATAACGATGAAAACAATGAACATAATTTTTGTCTGTAGACGTACATTCGTTGATTAGGGAATCTAAACAGGTTTGTGCAATCATACTGATTAAACTGCCAAAACGCATTACACTTCAGACTCTCGAAGCACAGATAGCCTAGTAAATGAATAATGATTAGCTTGATTATAATGATTATCTCGAGCGATGACAGAGTAGAGCAGTTTCCCCGGAGCAACGTCAATCGTCTGAGTATAAAATTCGTTCCCAAGTAATAATTATAAGGAAATAATTATAAGTCAATAATTGCCATACAGGGAGCTGTTTAGAAGACAGTTACGGTACATGTGTAACCTTGAGTTAACATGAATAGTTCACCTGATAATTCGCTTGCTTAATTGGCGGGGAAATCTAAATAAACAGCGTTATATATCGGTTTAAATACCTTCATACCGTAGTCCGTATTAGGGTAAAATATGGATAAAATGTTATCTTGTGCTCAGACTGGCGCTGGTTTTTCAGGGTACCTGACCCGTAGCAGCTATGGATGACAACAATTTGTGGCGTATCTGCTTACCTCGGATAGACGAAATGGGACACGGCGCCGCATTTCAGAGAGCCCAGGATGTTCGTTCGGGAACCTTATTATGTTTCTTGTCTGGACCCCATAATGATCTATGGTGTGGCTATTGTAAGAGGAATGGCGGCATGCACCGTATTAAATGCCTTAATGAAGCAGGGGAGTACGAGAGTAAAATCGTCCGTTATTCTCAACATGTGATCACTTTCAATGATCCCCCAAGAAGTTATGAAGATACCACCCAAGAATCTTTGGAAGGTCAACTAGCCGAATGGTGGAATGCTGAAGTTCAATTTCTTGGTAAAGAGATCTTGCAGGCTGTGCAGTATAGAGAGGCTATTATCGATGAACTCACAGAAGTTCTTCATGATCTGCAAATAGAAAAAGTCCGTGAGGTACTCGCAGTGGCTCAAAAGAAAATAGCAGAATAATGTCACAAAAGTCAATGTTTCTGTCTGTGTTGGAGCAAATGTTCGACGTAATGTGACACGAAAAGTGTGTGACGGTTCCCTGTTACTGAAACACACCGCTGTCATCTGGCATGTTTCCACTTTGACAATTAAAGGTTTTATTCTCTAGTCGGTCTTGTTTATCACCCGGCCTCCCCGGAGCTTGTTGATGATGTAAGATAACAAACTGTGTTGGGGTTAACAGGCCATTTATTTGCCTTTGGACTGAAACGTGAAAATAGGCTATAATATATCGGAATTACTATACCTGGTCCATCGAACTCTTACGCAAGATTACATATGGTAACTAGATATGTATTATCTTTACATGAACGTTATGAAGACAATCAAGGGTTACACCATCCAATGCAACATCACGTACCCTTTTGCCGGGTTTACACGGTACGATCAGTCCTTCAATAGTCGTAACAACGGTCGATGTATCCGTCGGCTAACAGTTCACAGGGTCAAACCGCGTACCGACCGATTCAACGATTTTCACTACCACCATCTCACGAACATATCATTAGGGCATCGAGCGTCATATCGTCATGCATACAAGCCACACATACTTTATCATTGTCATAATGCAAACAATAAAGTCAACGAGATCATCTCAACGCTGACTGGCTAAAATGTTCGACGCTGATTGGTTGACAATTCTCAAATCCTGAAGTTGATCGAAACTTTAGAACATGCGCTAATCTTACGATGCGATCTTACTAGTTGGTCGAAAACTTGATTTCTTGCATTGAACTTTACAACGTATTGCATCGTGTGAACAGGGCATATTGCAACATAGCGCCAAGCTGTTTAGCTATATAGATCTATAGAAAAAACAGGTAGATTAGGGACAAACAGGTCATCTCTCCTGACATAGGAAGGATAACACGCTGTCAAAAGTAAATACATGTACGAGCGAATGCCACTGGTCAGAGAGAGAGACATTTCTCTGCCCGAATCTGCAATGCTGCCTGGCTGCAGCCATGCGTCAGTGAGGGGGAGAGAAACTGATTCTCTGTCGCAATCTCCGTTGCTGTCTGGTTGCTGCTACTGGTCAGAGAGAGAGAGATGGATTCACCTTTACCTGCAGAGGAACAGATCTACCCCCAAGAAGGGAGGGGGTGGAGAGGATATAGAAAAAAATCGAGAGACTCTGATTAACAGTATTGGCTAAATGGCATATCCCATAAGCTTTTATCCTAATAGTAACATAATTGGGATTAAACTTTGTATTTAAAACAAAAATACAAAACACGCCCGATTCACCCGATAAGACCAAAAGTGGTTAACGCGTCCTGAATATACAACCGACCAACTTTCCGTCTAGCCGTGATAATGGGCCATTGGCGTGTTGGTAACAGCCAGTAATTCAGTAGTGCGTGGCAGGGGCGTGTGCAAGAATCCTTGAAAGGTGGGGCACAACAGAATGTTCTACATTCTAGGCGGATGGAAACTATCCGAAAAACTATATTTTTCTCTCCAATAGATCTGTAAGATACTTATCATAAGTCAATATGCCGCCCAAGAAGAAGGGAGCTGAGGCCGATGATAGACCTGTCATGATTGGTCGCGTAGGCACAAATTTAAAATGTGGCATTGTTGGATTGCCAAATGTAGGGTATGAATGCATTCTTGTTGCCATTTCAATTCAGAATTAAGTCTTCAGATATAAATCTTCTCAGTTGTTCAAAACCCTGTGCATAGAGTATGAGGTTGTGTATTTGTATGTATATAGTACAGTGCACTCTTACTGGCAATTATGAAACTAATTGGTAAGCCAATACATATAAGAATAAATGCATTATAAGTATTATGTCAGTAGATAATAGATAGCACATTGTCATAGTAGTAGAGTGCTTATGATTTTAAATTTAGTACTTGAAACTTCATTCTATTGTAAACAACAGACAGTTCCAAATAAATGGTTATCTTAAAGTTACATATTAATTTTGGTTATAGATCCGTTGTACCAGTTGTGGCTCTATTTCAAATGTTCTAAAAGTGTGGATTATAAGTTATTTTATGTCATTGCGAACTTTGTCATGACATTATATTGCAGGAAATCAACATTTTTCAATGTGCTGACCAAGTGTCAAGCAGCTGCATCAAACTTCCCTTTCTGTACCATTGACCCCAATGAAAGTAAGTGTTCAGGGGAGTTCATCTATATTTCTGTCCTTCTGTTGATCATGACCTGGGTTGTTAATAAATATAACTATGGTATTTTGAATAGTATAATCAAAGCTGGAATCCATTATTACTATAACACTGTGAACTGTAATCATACGTCAAATGTCTGTACCTACCATTTTTACGTAAAATATCTGTATGTATTCTGTGTACATCAAAGGTTCATACCAGGGAGCTGTTGTGGTTAAGAGGTAGCATGCTCCACTACAGATCGATGTGCTGTGGGTTCAGACCGTAATTGTCTGGGGTGTGTTTCACCCTTTTATAGCTTTGGCCAGGGGATTATTTGGCCTAGTTAAGCCCTTGTCCGCATAAAATATAGCTCTAAGCACCAAGCAGTTTGTACATACCATGTTTACTTTATATTTCAGGTCGAGTACCTGTCCCCGATGCACGTTATGACTACTTGGTGGGGTATTTTAAACCACTCAGGTGTGTGAATGATCTGACCAGAGTAGACAGCTATAGACCAAATTTTACCAGAGATAAATTTATGAGGACGATAGGTTCCTCGTTACTTGAAAGTCCGGCAAAATCAGGAATTTGTTGAAAATCCTGGAAAATCAGGAATTTGTTGAAAATCCTGGAAAATCAGGAATTTGTTGAAAATCCTGGAAAATCAGGAATTTGTTGAAAATCCTGGAAAATCAGGAATTTGTTTAGAAACAGTAATTTTTCAGTCCGTTTGAATACATATTTGAATATAGCAAGAATGCAACAGTGTATCTTGCCATGCATCATGCTACTGTAGGTAATTGATACATGTGTCCGGGCTTAACTCATATATTGTGCAAGTACTGCGACTAGTAAACTTTAGTGCTTTTTAAATGAAAAAATCTGTGACAATGTCTGAATTTTGATGGCGTAGTACACAAGATGTGCCTTTCTTTAATGTTAAATATTGTATTTATCAAATGGGAGCCTAAATGTCTCATTTACGATGAAAAGATTTGAAGTGAACATTTGTTATGGAGCAACTTCAATATCTGTGTTGTGTTTGTCTGTCTTCCAGTCTATTAATTAGCAGATTAATAGTTTCTGCGTTCGAATCCGGGCCAGGGCAAGTAATCTGGTTTCACTCATTCATCTTTTATCGTCCGGCGAGGTTCTACTTAGTCCTTGTGTGCGCAAAGACCAGCCTCAAACACCATTCCACTTCATTTTTTGTCTCCCAGCAAAGTGCCTGCCTTCCGCAATGTCGTCGACATTGCCGGGCTCGTGAAAGGCGCCCACGAAGGTCAAGGTCTCGGGAACGCCTTCCTCTCCCACATCCGGGCATGTGACGCACTCTTCCATATGTGTCGTAAGTGTCAAGGTCAAGGTCAGCGGAGAGCCTCCCTGAGTCACTTGATCAGTCGGTGAACTGCACGTGTCATTAGTTCATATCATTGTCCTGTGTAGATGAGGGGGTGGTGGGTGGGGGCTGTTCTTCAGCATAGTCTTAGCTGGAGGCCGGAGTTTGCGTGAGGATGAGACGATCTTGGATGTTTATCCGCTAATCTATATTAACAAAAGTCCGATTTCCGTATGTAAGTTTATTTTCGTATAAGAGGCCATCAGGCCCATAGTACATACAAGGTTATAACACAATTTATATACAGTTTAAATTTCAACATTTGTTTGGTGAAATATTTCTGCCTGGTGTAAATAAATAGATAAGTTCAGTATTTCTTGCTTATTGTGGGATTTCATCAATTTAACAAAAAGTTGAGAAGAGTTAATTGATCGGTAAGTTACATCTATATATGATTTTCTTAACTTTTCATACAATGGACATTGACAAATAACATGAAATTGATTTTCGTATGGTTATTATCTAATCCAATATTTAAGTATTTAGTAACTTTCGACAATAAAAATGGAGCCAGGTGGACAGAAACACCAAGCCATCTGTCATAAGGTTCGTCCAGGGTTAGTACATATGGCCTGTTGGTATGTTTCTCAGCCCACTTAACCACTAACGCTGGAGAAGCTCCCTGCAGGGCAATTAAACATGCCTACCAAGATGGGGGGCCGGCGCGACAGCTCAGTGGGCTAGAGCGCTTGCATTGAGTGCTCTGGTCACCTGATATCGGTGGTTCGAGCCCTGCTGTGGCCATGCCTGTGTGGTTGCAGGATAAAGATCCCATGTCCTTCTTCGTAGAGAGTAGAGGGTTACCCCCGGGAACAAGGCTCCGCACTCCCTTCCTTCTCCCATTGACGCGATATGACCCAAAGTGGTTAAAGCGTCCTGAATAACCAACCAGCCAACCTACCAAGATGGCTGACCGTAAATATTGCTTTACAGAGTATTTCTGATTTCCTTAGCCTTTGCTCCTCAATTACCTATATTATGTGTCGCAGTTTATATGCGTTTTTTTATTTATGGTTTATATTTAACATTTTGATGAGAATACTACTCACATGGAACACAAACATCTGTTGTTGATTTTGTTGAATGTAACTTAGTGCAAATCGATTGGGTTCTATAAGAGCAGGATGTTCTATATAAGACTAATACCTCCGAAATGTGTAAATGTATATGCATTACTAGACTTAGGCCCTCTTAACGTGACGTGGCTAAAAGCATCAAAATACTCATCTAATTTCTCCGCAATCGGCCATCCTAATTTTTGCATGTCTAATGCCCCATAGAATTGTGAAGGAGAACACAATACAAAACGTCATCCGTTACTGGCCTGAACCTGGTAGGCCGAGGGCCGCCCCGATAGATCAGTGGGTTAGACCGGTGGCCTTGAGAGCTCTGGCCACATGAGAGCCTAACGGCACGTGGATCGGCGGTCTGCGCTCCGCTGTGGTCATGTCTGTGGTCGCAGGAAAAAGTTCCCATGTTCTTCTTCGCAAAGAGTAGGGGGTTACCCTCGGGGACATGGCTCCGCTCTCTCTTCCTTCTCTCATTGACGCGATATGACCAAACAGGGGTTAAAGCGTACTGAATATACAACCAACCCGGTGGGCCGAGGAACAGCCAGACATTCGCAGAGTTGGACTCCTTGCACTCTTTGTTTTAGTGTTGCTTCTCGCCGCCAGGGGTGTTTGACGACGAGGACGTGACTCACGTGGAGGGTGACGTCAACCCGGTGCGCGACATGGAGATCATCTTCGAGGAGCTGCGGCTGAAGGACGCCGAGTACCTCGAGAAAAACCTCGAGCAGCTGGAGCGGGTCGCCATCCGGGGCAACGACAAGACGCGCAAGGCCGAATACGTGAGTCCCGTAGCGAATCCTGTAGTATGGGCAGTTCAGGGTGAATACGGGAGTCCCGTGGCTAGTCACGAGGATGAATACGTGAGACCCGTAGCGAGTCCTGTAGTATGAGCAGTGAGGGTGAATACGTGAGTCCCGTAACGAGTCCTGTAGTATGAGCAGTGAGGGTGAATACGAGAGTCCCGTAGCGAGTCCTGTAGTATGAGCAGTGAGGGTGAATACGGGAGTCCCGTAAGGAGTCCTGTAGTATGAGCAGTGAGGGTGAATACGAGAGTCCCGTAGCGAGTCCTGTAGTCTGAGCAGTGAGGGTCAATACGGGAGTCCCGTAACGAGTCCTGTAGTATGAGCAGTGAGGGTGAATACGGGAGTCCCGTAGCGAGTCCTGTAGTATGAGCAGTGAGGGTGAATACGAGAGTCCCGTAGCGAGTCCTGTAGTATGAGTAGTGAGGGTGAATACGGGAGTCACGTAGCGAGTCCTGTTGTATGAGCAGTGAGGGTGAATACGAGTCCCGTAGCGAGTCCTGTAGTATGAGCAGTGAGGGTGAATACGAGTCCCGTAGCGAGTCCTGTAGTATGAGCAGTGAGGGTGAATACGGGAGTCCCGTAGCGAGTCCTGTAGTATAAGCAGTAAGGGTGAATACGGGAGTCCCGTAGCGAGTCCTGTAATATGAGCAGTGAGGGTGAATACGAGAGTCCCGTAGCGAGTCCTATAGTATGACCAGTGAGGGTGAATACGGGAGTCCCGTAACGAGTCCTGTAGTATGAGCAGTGAGGGTGAATACGGGAGTCCCGTAACGAGTCCTGTAGTATGAGCAGTGAGGGTGAATACGGGAGTCCCGTAGCGAGTCCTGTAGTATGAGCAGTGAGGGTGAATACGAGTCCCGTAGCGAGTCCTGTAGTATGAGCAGTGAGGGTGAATACGGGAGTCCCGTAACGAGTCCTGTAGTGTGAGCAGTAAGGGTGAATACGGGAGTCCCGTAGCGAGTCCTGTAGTTTGAGCAGTGAGGGTGAATACGGGAGTCCCGTAGCGAGTCCTGTAGTATGGGCAGTGAGGGTGAATACGAGAGTCCCGTAGCGAGTCCTGTAGTATGAGCAGTGAGGGTGAATACGAGAGTCCCGTAGCGAGTCCTGTAGTCTGAGCAGTGAGGGTCAATACGGGAGTCCCGTAACGAGTCCTGTAGTATGAGCAGTGAGGGTGAATACGAGAGTCCCGTAGCGAGTCCTGTGGTATGAGCAGTGAGGGTGAATACGTGAGTCCCGTAGCGAGTTCTGTAGTATGAGCAGTGAGGGTGAATACGAGAGTCCCGTAGCGAGTCCTGTAGTATGAGTAGTGAGGGTGAATACGAGTCCCGTAGCGAGTCCTGTAGTATGAGCAGTGAGGGTGAATACGGAAGTCCCGTAACGAGTCCGGTAGTATCAGTAGTGAGGGTGAATACGAGAGTCCCGTAGCGAGTCCTATGGTATGACCAGTGAGGGTGAATACGGGAGTCCCGTAACGAGTCCTGTAGTATGAGCAGTGAGGGTGAATACGGGAGTCCCGTAGCGAGTCCTGTAGTATGAGCAGTGAGGGTGAATACGAGTCCCGTAGCGAGTCCTGTAGTATGAGCAGTGAGGGTGAATACGGGAGTCCCGTAACGAGTCCTGTAGTATGAGCAGTGAGGGTGAATACGGGAGTCCCGTAGCGAGTCCTGTAGTATGAGCAGTAAGGGTGAATACGGGAGTCCCGTAGCGAGTCCTGTAATATGAGCAGTGAGGGTGAATACGAGAGTCCCGTAGCGAGTCCTGTAGTATGAGTAGTGAGGGTGAATACGAGTCCCGTAGCGAGTCCTGTAGTATGAGCAGTGAGGGTGAATACGGAAGTCCCGTAACGAGTCCGGTAGTATCAGTAGTGAGGGTGAATACGAGAGTCCCGTAGCGAGTCCTATGGTATGACCAGTGAGGGTGAATACGGGAGTCCCGTAACGAGTCCTGTAGTATGAGCAGTGAGGGTGAATACGGGAGTCCCGTAGCGAGTCCTGTAGTATGAGCAGTGAGGGTGAATACGAGTCCCGTAGCGAGTCCTGTAGTATGAGCAGTGAGGGTGAATACGGGAGTCCCGTAACGAGTCCTGTAGTATGAGCAGTGAGGGTGAATACGGGAGTCCCGTAGCGAGTCCTGTAGTATGAGCAGTAAGGGTGAATACGGGAGTCCCGTAGCGAGTCCTGTAATATGAGCAGTGAGGGTGAATACGAGAGTCCCGTAGCGAGTCCTATAGTATGACCAGTGAGGGTGAATACGGGAGTCCCGTAACGAGTCCTGTAGTATGAGCAGTGAGGGTGAATACGGGAGTCCCGTAACGAGTCCTGTAGTATGAGCAGTGAGGGTGAATACGGGAGTCCCGTAGCGAATCCTGTAGTATGAGCAGTGAGGGTGAATACGAGTCCCGTAGCGAGTCCTGTAGTATGAGCAGTGAGGGTGAATACGGGAGTCCCGTAACGAGTCCTGTAGTGTGAGCAGTAAGGGTGAATACGGGAGTCCCGTTTCAAGTATCTCTCATCTGCAGAAAAGCAAAACCAAATAATCCATCCGTTGCAAGATCGACCTTTGTGCATGCAGCGATGGACCAACAGTCACCCGAGGCCAGCATTTCAGCCACAACGTTAGTTACCGGAGAAATGGATCCTATCCACCTTGACCCGTCCTCTTGTCGCGATATGACCTACAGAAGTTAGAGCGTCCTACTTAAAACCAAACGATTGATTATCCAGGCTGCCCAAGGAGTGGGTGGATACTCACGACCCGACGACGTTATAATCTTGGCGCTGATTAGTCAGGCGAGGTGCAATCCTGTCACGTTATGTTCAATCCTGAGTAATCATGTTTACGTGGGTTTGCTGCTTTATCGCATAGTAACCTTGAAATGATCATCTTGAACGGTTACAATTAAGCGTTGGGAGTCATGTATTACTTCACTTCCGGCGAGGACGAGGTCAAGGCTTGGACGATAAAAGTAGGTCAAGGGCAAGACACCATTGAAGGTCAAAATGCGGAATCCGAAATCTCCTCACTACGTCTGATTATAATTTGTAACACTCCACAGGGCAGTGTCGGCTGATGTCAAGGTGGAATTAACTTAGTAAGCGGTTAATGGGGGAGTATTGGAATTTCCTTTTCGGTTCCGTAGAAACCGCATGGAACAGTGGTGGCATCTGGTGGCATCTGGTGAAGGAATCACCCATGCGTAAATAATGTATACTCTGGTATACATTATTTACTATGGTAAATATTATGGTATGGGAGGCGCTATCCTACATGCTGAAACCTATTTTCAGCGTACATGCACACTCAGAGAGTAGCTTTTGAGTAGCCTCATGCTAAAAGTAGGTCATCTACTTCACAGTGTTTCAATGTCGTTGTAGCCCAGACATAGCCTTTATAACATGGTAGGTGTGAAGTTGGTGGCAACTTGCCAATTACATTGGATCATTACATTCCCAGCCCCGTGTACTTAATGGTAACATAAATGCTATGCTAGCAATTACTTTCACCGGATAAGCAAATAAGCGCATCTTCCTGCGTTCTGCCAGAGTGTAGGCTACATTTCAAATGTCACTGACAAGAGGTATTCCTGCTTGATCACAGTTGCTCCTTACATAAGTTTCCTTTTGTCGCTGTGAGGTGAGGTCCGCCCACAACTTGATTATACAGGGCCTTTTCATGCATTTTGCCTTGGTGGTTGCGAGGTAAGGTCTGCCCACAACTGGATTATACAAGGCCATTTCCAGGGTTTACCTTGGGCGTTGTGAGGTAAGATCTGCACACAGCTTCATTATACAGGGCCATTTTTATACATTTTGCCTTGGTAATTGTGAGGTAATGTCTGCCCACAGCTTAATTGATTATACAGGGCCATTTCATATATTTCTCTTGGTCGTTGTTAGGCGAGGTATACCCACAGCTTGGAAATAGAGCGCCCCTGCAATAATTTTTGACTCGTCGTTGTATGTGAGCTCTGCACACAATACAGGGCTTTTTCATATATCTCGCTTTGGTCGTTGTGGCCATTTCATCCATTCTGCCAGGGTCGAAGTGAGGGAGGTTTCTGTACTGCTCGAGGTATTTCAAACCCACGGTTAGTAACCATTGGATCAGGAGACCCATTAACATGTATTTTGGGAAGTTAACTACATTTCACTTTAAACAAAGCTGTGAGACCTCGCTTTGTCTGTACGCAAGAAAGATACTAGATACACTAGATACTAATGCTCTTTTAACAAGAACATAAAATAAAACAAAAGTGCATGGGTAACATAGTTAAACGCTCTATAACAATCACCAAATATAGTAATATACAGTGGGATGCACCTTTGGGACGGCCTAATTATTGTACTGAATGGGCACATAGAGTGATTATATAGTCGATGGTCTACTGTATTCCTGTTGCGTCGGAACAACACATATGTAAATATATGCAAATAAGTAGTCACGTGTCACATGCTGCTGACTGATTCGTGATAAGCGCTTTTTGGATCCCAGCCAATCCCTGTGGCTGGGGAGTGAGTATGGCAAGCCACAGAGGACTTTAGTGGAATATATGCACATATGTCTAAATATTTGCACATATCATTAAACAGTTTAACATATATCTTCAAATATATAAACATTTGTCCAAATAATTAAGATATGTGCAAATGATTTAAGGTTGATGCATAGATTACATTTTCTTCAGACAAACTTCTTGGCATTTTTTCATCTTATAGTAATGTGTATCCAAAACGATAAAATAACATAAAAAAGATATGTCTTCTACCTACTTTTTCGTCAAAATGACGTTGAATAGGTAGGGGGTCACATCTAATTTTATAATGGTTGTCAATGGAGAATTTTGGAATTTCGACACGAAATATTCAACAGAAAAAAAACGGCTCAGACACAGTTAATAAAAATTTGTCTGTAACAAGCTTGCTCCTTGTTTGTTCAAATAAGAGAAAAAGATATATGGGTCTTCTACCTCGTTTTTTCGTAAAATGACTCTGAACATGGAAATTGTGGCGGTAATTCTGAGGGTCGGAATGGAAAACATGCTGAACTAGAGGCACGACAAGTACTCACAAGATTGAATAAGATACTTGGTATTATCAAGTTTACATGAAAACATTTAAGCAACCAAACGTATAAGCATATAGGCCTACGATGATGTGGGGGATCCCTACACCCCCCCCCCCCACCCCAGCCTCCCCCACTGATTTACTGTGCCTGTGCATGTGGCCAACGCTATGTAATTTGCCGGCTTGTTTCTATTCAGTGCGTTCAAAGATATATTTATACATCCCAATAAGTTCTTTAGTTTGCTTGGATTTGCGTTTGCCTATCAATTTCCCTTTACAGCGCATCAGTTTCGCGACTTTGTTACATAAACAAGAAATAAACTACGACGCGCTGGACAATAGAGCATTCGCCAGATTAGGCTGGTTCCGCGGCCCAACTTCGCTCGCTCACTTACAAATATGAGTATGAGCGGCGGTACCAGCTTATCGCTAGATCGCAGCGGCATAGTCCACCAGATGGCGCCACAGTGATGCCGGGAACCTCCTTAAAGATATATCTACATCGCCGTGATTATGCTTAGTATTTGCCCATATCTCTAAATGATTTTAAAAATAACTAATTCAATTTTACATGTCTGTGATTCAATTTCTGATATGTGTAAACCATACCGATTTGGACATATATATAATCGAATTAATGTCATCTCTAATTTATTAGAGATATCTTTAAATGAATTACTGTGTCTTTAATTCAATTAGAAATATGTTCAAATTGATTGTTGTTATATTTAATTCAATTGCAGATAACAGTGATTTAATTTACGATATCTCTAAATGAAAACCCCTCCCCCCAAAAAAAATCTCTAAATGAATTACTGATATGTTCAATTCGAACTACTGATGCCTGAATCGAATTAAATATATAATTGTATTTGAAGCGGTACCCGGGTGTACGGATGCTTGGTAGCATCGACATAAATGACGGAAAGAAGAGATGTACAGGAGCCTGAAGTTGGAAAGCTACTGCAGTTTCAAAACCTCACTAGTATTTGAGAACTATCTAGCTTGTGTCAAAATGTATAATCATAGAATCGCGCTGTCAAGGCTTAGATGTTCTTGGCATCAGCTGGCGATCGAGCGTCAGAGGGGAATAGTAGACAGAAATCTTAGATTCTGCAGTTTCTGTATGGCTGCAGGAGTACAAGCCATTGAAGATAAATATCACTTCATCTGTATTTGTCCGCATTACCCCCATATTAGAAATGCGCTGTTCAGCATTACTGTATTGTATCAATTATTTTATTAATTCTAAAACTGCATGGCCCGTTGGACTTCCGTACCGTCTGCATTCTTGTTACACAATTGGGAGAATTTATGTTCACAGTCGATGAAGCCTAAATTTAATGCGTAATATACCTCCGCACATTCTCAACCATGGCACAGGCCAGTCCTGTCTAGCCCTACGTACAGACATATTATGCACTGCCTAACCGGACATAGGACATAGGCATATATATGATGCATTTCAGCGATCCCATCAACTTCTATTCTTTAGGTATACTGCACTTAACTAAGGGCTTTTCCACTTCCTTGATAGAACTACCACAAATTATAAAGACGATCACTCGTGACTTACCTAGAGGTGACGCGTTATACTACACATCTTCTAACTGTTCAATCCACGCGCCCGAATTTAATTCGACTTAAATTTATTCATAATTCGAATTCCTGATATATTTAATTGAATTACATATAACAGTAATTCATTGATAGATATATCTAATTCGAATTACTGTTATATTTAATCCATCTTCAAATGAATTACTGTAATTTTTAATACATTTAAAGATATCTATAAATGATTTTCATATATGTATAATAAGTTCCAATTACAGATATTTCTAATTGAA
The DNA here is from genome assembly GCA_964019135.1 of Arenicola marina. Taxonomy (NCBI): domain Eukaryota; kingdom Metazoa; phylum Annelida; class Polychaeta; family Arenicolidae; genus Arenicola; species Arenicola marina. The sequence goes on from OZ025265.1 coordinate 26,977,283, forward strand.
TTAAAGATCGCAGTAATTTTTAAAATAACTCTAAATAAATTACTGATATATTCAAATATGTAGACATATGTGCGAATACTCCATTAACTTGCACTTTGGCTTGCCATAGGTAAATCACTTGTTAGTGGACAGAGGGTCATAACATCACTTTCACTTTCTCAGAAGACAATCCGCCCACATAAACGTGGGAGAGCATCGGGGGGTCATAATCCATAGTTTCACGGTGACGAGGTCAGTTGCGCTGAGAAAGCACACAAGCACGCAGCGATCTTACGACGAGCAGACAGACCACTGCATGTGTCTCAGCAAAAGAACTTTTAAAGTTGTGTTTCTGTAAGCCAGCTACCTGAACGTTTTCGCCATGGCGACTGGTGGGTCGGTACCCTCAACCTCGTCATTCTCGCTCCCTCCGCCAGTGAAAGAGCCGACCGAGACCCATGAGAACCCACACCACGGGGGTATACCTGGTGACATGGCCGGGCAGGAGTCATCTGACGTAATGGAGAAGGATTGTGTCGGGCCCCAGTTGGAGCTACCGGATGACATGGCCGGACAGGACTCATCTCACGACAGCAAAGACAACGGGCAGGATTATTTCGTATCCCAGTTTGAACTACTTTCCGGGTGCATCAATCAGAGTTTGACTAAAACTGCAGTGGATGTACGCGAACGTTATTTTAAAGACATTAAAGACTTGATTGGGGACATCGCGTCCGACGATGCCATTGACTACTGGATGGATAATCTGGAAATTGATATATTAACGGACGCTGACCCGAACGACGGGAGTGATGAGAGGGTTACCAAAGCAAACAAACAGCGAATACAGCATGCGGAACTTAATGATTTGGCCGTTTTGTTTCTCAAAGCTCCAATAAATAGCAAATGTCCTGTGCCAGAGTATCTGACAGCCTCTGCGACATCTAAACGGTGTAAGGCTTTTCTCGCCGATAAAAGAGCTACAGACCAGTTAATGCTTATTACCTGCCAGAAACAGAAGGGTAAACGAAAGAAGTTCAGGACAATCAAATACGCTTTACAGGAATTGCGTTTCAAAGCGATTTTAGAAGATCAGCAGTTTGCGAATTTCGACACAATTCCGGAATCGGTAGATTTCGTAAAGAGCGAATGGAAACTGGTGGTCCTTCACGCAGGTCTAGAAAGCAAGACGACCGAGAAAGGAGAAACCACAAGGTGTCTAGGCTGGCGTTCACAAGATGGAAGCGGAGACTTATTCCAGGATATGTGCAAACAAATCCAAAAGTTGTACAATGATTTCGAGAAAGACCAAGTCGGTAGACAACTGATAGCAGACTCATATATGAAGCTCCTCAATGTCCCAAAGAAGACTAAACTCACAACTGTGGAGATCACTAGCGAAAGAGACGTAAATGCGCACATCACTCAGTTTATGAATGACGATGGCACCAAGTCTAAAATGGTGTTAGTGGTGTATAGTGGTCATGGCACCGATAATGGTGATATCTGCTTGAGAGACCATGTAGAGAAACAGATGACTTTCTTCGATGCATTACATAGATATTGCGGTGAGCAACCACGTTTGATAGATATGGTATGGGCGTGCTGTCATAGTTATTTGCGCATCGAGGAACAAGAAAAAGACTCTCGCATTCAAGTCATTCAACGGCACGTGTGGCAGTCGGATGCATATAGGTTTGAACCTGTGCCACCTGGGAGTCTCCGCAGTTTTCATCTAACATGCAAAGACCACCCAAAAACATGCTATTTATTAGGTCGTATCAATGCCAGAGAGAAGCGGGGATGTATTTCGAGCGCATATAGCGACAATTTGCACACGTTTGCGAAGGAACAAAACAAGAAAAACTTTGGCAAAGGATCTGACATGTCGTCATCCGAGACGAGTATTCAGTCAACAAGCACGCAAGATACCAAGCAGCCCAGTGCCATAATGTCGGTTGCAAAGGGCATGGATGACCTTTATCTGCAAAAGGCGAAGCTCACAATAAAGCGACCCTTTACCCTATGAGATTGGCGTCGCGTTATCAGCAAAGGGGGTAAACGCTACGATGATCTATCATTATAAGTATTAGATATAATTATGATAACGTGTATTTGTACACGCGTATTATGATATTAGGTAGTGTAAAGTTTACCTTAATGGTTGCGCCCCTATGTCAATATCGTGTGTCTTGTGCTGTAGGAGACGGAGTGACTACTTAGGCCTCGTCTCTTTTTCATGTCCATCACAAAAATGATTGTACTGAAGGCTTAATTTCAAGTTCATGGAATTGTCTGAACTTCTCACAGAAGTTATCTAATATTTAATGGTCTCTTGATCATGACTACAATGTATGTGGAATTGATAACTAAATTAAATTAAGGTGATAAGCTTACATGTATATATATCGTATTAATCCAAATATGCATATATAGGCCCCCTATATGCCATAGATACAAGTATAGTGTAATGCAGGTTGTATCTTTTTTTGCTATGCATAATAATTATTGTATAGAAACAACACATATTTTATAACTTGATGTGCCAGGGTGTAGTGTTCAACAGTGGCATAAAAGAAATCACATGTCTAGGCTCTAGTTGTTTCTCCCACGCCCCCAATGCTCTGTGTATGTAACCAATCAAACGTTGCTAAATTTTTATGTAGAATACGCTTAACAAAGCTTTTTTTCTCAGAACATCTCATATTTGGAATAAATAGTGTGCGATTTTATGTTGCCTTTCTCATGTTTAAGAAATATATATCAGATTTCTATATTTTTTCTAATTTGAATAATTAGAATTCTTTTTGTGGCTTCTGTGTTGAAATGCTGAATAGTTTAGTTGTTTACATGTAGCGTCTATCTTGTTGCACAATTAGTTCCCTCCAGCAAGCTTACACTGGGTGATAATGTCGTTTTCGGTATGCTGTGCGATGTCGACTCGCCAAGACGTCCGCGCGCGAGAAAATAGTCCGCGCAGTTTTAAGTTGAAATTGTTGTTTTACAGGCTGAACGAGATATAAAACATATACATGATAGTCTTAGCATAGTTTTAGTCTGATTCAAATATAAGATGGCGCATGTAAGTGCATTGCTTTAAGGCAAAGACCATAGCCTAATGGGTGATCCAGTAGTTTCTCGTGTCTATTATTGCCCGCACAAGACCGGGGTGGATCGAGGAATTTGAAAAGGGGATGAGGATCCATTGAAACTTGCGCCCGGGGCAAGAGAGGTCCACGCCAAACCTCAGGTAGCGTTCCTCAAAAAGGGGAGGGGTGTCCAAATTATGGCCTAAATTTTGCATTAAAAACGGCATTCTTCCTCAAAAACGAAGGGGGGTCGGGTTCCCATGTCATATATATTTCTTATACGCTTAATTGACCCAAACCTAAAGTAGCACCGGGAGACCCACACCGTTGCCCCAGGGTGGTCTCCCGATGCTACGTCTAACGTAACGTTAAAATATAACGTTTTAATTTGCACTCATATGATGATATATATGCAATGTCTACATAAAATGTACCTGAGAATAATGGTTGCACGTTTTATCTTGCAATCAGGATGATATTGCTTCAAATGTTTCCGTCAATTCGAAGGAAAACAGTGAAAAGACATTCAGAAGTTGAGTTGAGCTGAAAGTTGAACTCAACCCAACAAACGTGTCGTTTGTCTGACATGTCCCCTTCATGGAGAAATTAAGGAGGCCTGATTCCCGCCAAAATGCTCCCATAGGGTTCCTATGTTAAACTTTGGGAATTTTTTGCAGAAGAACTATGCGGACGATGTTCAAAATTGAAACACCGTATATAAGGTACCTATGAGCCCAATACGTGAATTAATTTTGAGCGTCATTAAGTACAAACTCGGAACGCTATAGAGATTTTGCCGATTTTTGTTCCTATCTATCAATGGTTAAGCGAATTGCGAAAAAATCCTGTGACCTTGACCTTTGACCTACATGGCCAATCTACGAACTTAGTCTGACGATTGCCATTCCGCATCTTTTTGTGAATTTGGAAGTCGATATCTTAAGGCATTCGAAAGATAATGCGTTACGTTACAAACGGACAGACACACATACAGATTCACCGAACACACCGACATAAGACGAAAATTGGAAATTTTCGTCTTAAAAACGTAGCGGTTCTCGTGTAGATTGTACTTGGTATCACGCACTCAGCGACTTACTTTGCCATCACCATGCCTGCTCTACCCCCCGCCCTATCTCATCCTCGGCCCTGCCCCGTCCCCCGCCCTGACTCAGTCCTACCTGGTCCCCCCCCCATGGGCCCGCCTGCCTTCAGACTCCGAAACGCGAAACACACCCAGCATTGATCGTGATGTCAGTTGGATACAACGGTTACGACGGGCACACCCATCCAGGGCAAACATTGGGAGAGGTGACAAACCTGGGCCAGTCCCGATGGATGACAAACGTCCTGGTATAGAGCGCCCCAGTTAATAAAATAGAAAAACTTAGATGAGAGATTCAAAAATCTGTATTTGCCATATACCTATATATATATATATATGCACTTCCGTAACCGTGACCTAAGCACAAGGAGAATCTAGGACCACATTGACACAGGGTATTCTACTGAGCTATAAAAGTCCCCATCTAGAATTTTGGTAAAAATCTCAACATTTTGTTGTTATGGCATTGCGATGAAATGAAACAGAATTCCTTCAAGTTCTTTTACTTTAATAAAGTACTTAAAATAAAGTAATTAAAATTACTCACATGACCTGCGGTATACTTTGATATTTTTTATGGCCCGTCTGTTGGTAACGCCAGTCAATCTGAATACTCTGACAGTCTTCAATTTGGCGCGGCCGCTACGTCCGTCAAAATGATGAAAAGGGGCCTCCATATGCATACATAGAAAGACCGTTGCCTGCATAAGCAGTTATTTCGCGAGGGGGCTGACAAAATATGCCGGGTCATAATTCAAAGGACTGAATGGCAGTCCCGGACACACGAGAATTTTCCTTTCATTTTGTTCAGCGTTCCTTCGCCTCTATAGTCTCGGCGTGGCCGGGTAGCCGCGGAATCTACGCCGACAGTTTGGAGGTAGGGGTATTGTTTGCGGCAACCCCTCCTGCCGCGGTTGTTTTTGGGGCGCTACGCTCTGCTTGGCTGGAGAAGAATGGACAGAGAGAGAGAGAGGGAGAGCTGCGGTATTAAAAGAGCCGCTATGAAAAACGTCGCCTCGCCTGATGGGCATTGAAGTCCCTCGCTATGATGACGATGATGATATGCTTAAGAGCGCTTCGCCTCCACGCTCCGTCTGCGGCTGATATTAAAACGGTGCCCATTAAAGCAGCAACTGCATTTGAAGGCAATCCCTTTTCCACAAAATCTCATCATTTGTACTTATACTCTTACGGTAGAGACTACATATATACATATATATATATGTATGCTTCTTCTTGTATGTTGCGGATGGTTTCAACACGAACCATACTTGGATGTGTAGAAAGTACGGTAGGAAAAACGGCTGGGGTCTGAGGTGGGCGGAGGGTGGCTGGGTGGGTGGGTGGTAATGGGGGGGGGGGGCGAGTGAAGCATACCATTATATTGTGCGGTCGGCGCCGTGGCAAAAACGTCCAGTATGTGCATGAGCATCTATCTATATACCTGGAGTGGCTGATGTAGACATAGTTAGTGGAAGAAGAGAGCGGGGGGGGGGGGTGGGGGCAGGGAAGGCAGGCGGAGGGGGGCGGGGGGGGGGGGGGGAGCCGGCTATGTCATACTCGGCGATGTCGCTGCAACACTACCCGGCTCACAAAGGTCACAGTTCGTCGTGCAGACTGAATCTGAAATGAGTCTGTAACAACCTGACTACCTCCTTCTCCTCCCCCGCCTCCTCCGTCTCCATTACCTCACCCCCCACCCCTTACCCCCTGCTCCCTGCCCCCTCATCCCTCCCCCATCCCCTGCCCAGTATATACCTGCCCGACCCGGGGCTTGACAGTGGATCTTTGTGAAATCAGCCAGGCATGTAGCGGTGAAAAGGACTTGGTCCCTTGGCAAGGAGAGTGGGGATATTACACGACACGGGAAAGCGCTCTGACTCATTCTGTCTTGGCTCTCAACTCACTCGGCTCATTCATTCTTTCATTCATTCATTCATCCATTCACTCATTCAATGAAAGTACTTTAAAACTTTAAAAGTAGGTTGAGTTGGCAACCAATATGTATAGACTTATGAACTCCTTCTAGTTCTTTCTCGAAAACTGACGCCCCAGTTTTTTCTTCTTCTTCACGCTACGTCATTTCTTCAATCTTCCTTTCTTTATGCGCACGCTCCTCAGTGTTTTGTCTTTGACAGCTTGGTTCGCCAGTGTGTTAGGATCCCCCGTCATCCCCAGCCCCCCTCCCCGTCACCACCACCCATCTCCGGTCCCCCCCCCCCAGCCCCCAGCCTTGCTGATTGTCTGGTGACAGATAAGACACCTTGCCATTACAGACACCATAGTTTGCGGTCCCTCGCAGTATGACACGGTGGTATATATATACACTCTCTTCCATCATGTTCGGGTTACATACATACCAACACCGAGAGGAAGGTGAATATTCCATCCCGGTTGACAACGCTAGGCAATCCATTACTATGCGGTGTCAAACGTCCGAGGTATTCTATTGAAACAAAGTCTCAACCCTCCTATACACGCATACGTAAAGATCTGCCCTGCATCAAACGCCCGAGCTGGTCCATCAAACTACATCCATAACCCGTACACCCATAAACACAGATACGTGTATCCACAACGATGTCAAGCGCTCGAGCTATTCCATCAAACTACATCCATAACCCATACACCCATAGACACAGATACGCCCCGTGTCCACAACGATGTCAAACGCCCACGCTATTCTATCAAACTACATCCATAACCCATACACCCATAGACACAGATACGTCCCGTGTCCACAACGATCTCAAACGCCCGAGCTATTCCATCAAACTACATCCATGCCCCAATATACTGCATTGAAGTCACCTTCGACGTCCTCAAACTCAATCGAAGCACGCGCAAAACATAACGGTCAAAGCTGGGGAAGGTAGTGAAGGTTTAACTCTCACAGTTGTGGACACGCACGTGATCACCCGCTTCACGGAACCTCCAGAGGTAAATAATCCCCATATTCCAGGATGCAGGCTTCAATGGTCGATCGAACTGAACGTAAAGTCGCAGAATGGCATAAATGTAATTGATTTGGGTAAACAACTACCGATACATGTACCCTGGTTTAGGTAACCTAATTATTTGTTCGACAAATTACATCATGAGAGTTCTTGGCATTTATATTCTTAACATATTTTGTGTCTCTTTATGTACCTCAGCCAAATGAATTTGTTATAGGCCTTTGTCTGATTTCCAATTGCAAAATAAATATATGTTGAATCAAGTCGCAGAACGGTGCAAAAACACATTCCATAACACAATACAACTGGTATCAAACTACTTTTATAATTTGCCATTAATAAAGTTGTAATAAATACGGACTCTTAACTGAACCAACCGCTATATCACCTATGTCCGCCCCCCTAACTTATCTCTCTCTCCCATGTCCTCGTGACCCTCCCCGACCTCCCGAATCGTCCAATACTTTATGGGGGGGGGGGGGCAGGCCCGAGATTTTGTGACTCGCCAAGTGCTTTGTGGTTGTCACGAAAAGTGTCCCTGACAAAAGCGTGAAAAAATCCGTAATTACCATCAAGATCTCTTTTATCGCTACCTCGCATGTACGCGAACAGTTCGTATCCGTCTTAATGGTGTTTTTATTCCTTGTTTTATCTCCCACATCGCTATATATATATATATATTATATATATGCATATATATATATATATATATATACATATATATATGGCTTTGTCAGCCTCCGAGTCCGTCTGGCGTGTAGCTTCACTATAGAACACTTAGAAGGGAGATGTAAAGTCATCGCATAAGGGCACCCCATGGGTGTAACTCTGGCGTTGTAAAACGCGCAAATTCCTTCGTTGATGAGGTAAACTCTAAGGTTCTCTCCGGTTCTCTCAGCCGAAATATAACTGCCTAAAGATGGTATCTGTGACACTGTTTTCATGCCACTGTCACATCAACATGAGAAATATAAGATGGGCGTTACTTCGGTAAAAAGGAGTGAAGTAATTAACCAATTCATTATGTTATTATGTTAGGAGACTCACTCATTGTAGCTCTAAGCATACCAGAGAGGCGCATCATAGCTGAATGACACCTGCATCTGGGCATCTTTCGTCCAACTCCTGAACAATTTCGTGACTTTAGTTAAGTCTAGGTCACACCTAGACCCCGGACCGGGGGTGACGCGGTTTTTCGACCTTCGAGGGGACCGTCGACGATTTTCATCCCAGATGACCCTGAATCACCCCGGACATGGTCCGGGGGTGATCCGGGGTGATGGTCCGGGATGGTCCGGCGTTAGTGTGACCCAGGTCTAGCTTCCACGTCGTCAGACGCGGGCTGAAATACCCTTCCAGTTCATGAAATTATCCAGTAGCATTCTGGGTTTCTCGTGATTAAATGGGAAGATGCCAGGGTGGAATGGGCAATTATGGCTCAGCTTGTAGGAACTAGCGCCCATTAGCCAAGGTCATGGCTATAAGGTCATGGCTATAAGGTCATGGCTATAAGACCATGGATACAAGGTCATGGCTATAAGGTCATGGCTGCAAGTTCATGGTTATAAGGTCACGGCTACAAAGTCATGGCTATAAGGTCATGACTATAAGGTCATGGCTATAAGGTCATGACTATAAAGTCATGGCTATAAGATCGTTACTAAGCCCACGTGATGAATGAGAGCGGGAATGAGAGCAATGGCAAACGTTGTTAATGGGCCCACTCCGCTCTGTCAAGGTAAAGGGTAGCTCACACTGTGCCGGTTCATTGTCCCGGTTTACCCCGGTTCTGAAAACAGCAAGGTCACGGTTAAGATGGCTTAGTAATCCCTTAATTTTGCCGTATTGAAATAACAGCAATTCTCTCCTAAAGAATAAAATGGGTAATATAATTAATTGTGGCAACCTGGCCATAGTATCCGTAGCATTAGCTCATTGTAGAACCATGTTGGATTAAGTAACGGGTACAAACTTTCTACACGACGACCGGCTTGGTGACTCCTGGACATGGAAGTTAGTGAACACACACCATGTGTAGGAACGACAGGGGGAGGGGGGGGGGGCGAATACTTAAATAGAGACTTAAACTGCCATCATTTACAGCAGAAGACATGGTAATTGAACGTCAACCTGCACCACCGTATACACTGATACAGGTGCCACTTGGCCGTCACGGCTGGCACCTATCGACCCACCCTCCCACCAGAATTTGGCGGTAATGAAAACCTTAATTTAAAAAAAGTTACTGCCGTCAGGAGCCATCGGCGGGGAGGGGGGGGGGGGGGGGGGTGGGAGAGGGGAGAAGCCACCTCACCCACCCACATGAGACCTATGTCCTCACAAGCGACAGGTGTTTCAATGGAGTTAGGGGGGCGGAGGGCGGGTAAAGGAGGAGGTGGAGACACCTGATCGAACAGGAAGCTTCGCTGCCGGATGGTCGTCGCGCCGCGTGGGTCAACAAGGTATGATCACATTCCTGCGCTGCCCACGCCGTCACCCACGCTGCGCATCGCCCCCCCCCCCTCCCCCACCCCGCCCAACCCCCCGCCCCACGCTCTCTCCCCACCGACCGCCCCCCCTGACTCCTCAAACCCCCAACCCACGGGCGTCCCTTCCCCGACTGTGGCCACCAGACAGACAGCCAAGCCGCGCCGTGCATGGTATCTCTTCTTATCCGCCGCAGCAGCATCCGGTCCGGATATGGCGATATAACGCCCAGCCGGCCATCGTGGACCCGGCCTTCGTGGACCTCACCCACCCCCCCCCCCCCCACCCCTCGCCTCGCCCTCCTTCCGCCCCAGCACCACATTCCATCCCATTTGGTAAATGAAGGACGGAGGGGTGCCGGGGTGGGGCGTGCGGGCAGGGGGGGGGGGGGGGCTGGAAATTGCGCTTCTCCGCATTGCGAAGCGGAAGTTACTCCCTTTACTCCGTATAAACGGACCCGCCGTTTGCAAACGTCCCACTGACCAACCATCTATCCTATGTTTCAATTAGAGCCGCTACGATCATAATATGTTCAAAGTAAGCATTTATCATTATATATAATTGTTTCAACTTTTAATTATGAATGCTTGCTGAACAGCTTTTCTGAATGAATCAGGTAGAAACGTTTGATCAGGTGCCGCCAACACGGCATTTGATTGGTGACTGGTTGGTTGCATATTCAGGACGCTTTAACCACTTTTGGTCATATCGCGTCCATGGGAGAAGGAAGGGAGAGTGGAGCCATGTCCCCGAGGGTAGCCCCCTAGTCTTTGCGAAGAAGGACATGGGATCTATATCCTGCGAATACACAGACATGGCCACAGCGGGGCTCGAACCACCGATCCACGTGCCGTTAGGCTCTCAGGTGGCCAGAGCAATCAATGCGTGCGCTCTAACCCACTGAGCTATCGAGGCAGCCCCTTGATTGGTGACTGCGGCTTGCGAGAGGTATCACGTCTCACTCCCTCTGACCAGGGATAACATGCATCCACCACGTGATCTCTGGATAGGAACACGATATATCTGCACATGTGAGGAGGTACTGACGGACCGGTGCCATCTTCTTTCTTCCTCTCAATCAATATCGCTGTAATTTGTCCGATGGCCGGGGAAAGTGATGATATATTATACATGTATGTATGTATATTGGGCGTTGAGTCATATGGAGTCGCGAGTGAGAGAAACCGTCACTTTAAGTGATTATAATTATTCTAATCTGTACCAGTAATTACAATTTTTGAAGACATCGGGAGACGAGGTAATGACAATGCGTCAGCGCCAGCCATGTAGGCTCACACATTATTTTGTCCACCTGTTGCACATAACTTTCTTAGCGCGAGGGCAATTCACAAGCAAAACCCTCCAGTTTCAACACAATAAAGTCGAAAACCCTTAACGGAAAACAATGTCCAAACAGTTCAAGCCTTCTTCTTGAATACAATTATCTTCACTGAAGCCTCTGTTTCGTGGCCCCGGCGGGTTGTCCACTGAAGGCATGCGGGCGATTCCCCGAGTGGGGGGCACTTCACCGTCACCTGCAGGGGCTCCGGCGGACCCCGAGCGAAACGACTCGCTAACAAATAGGGCAAGATGGCGGGCTCGCTCTGAGACAGAGCAAACAGGGGAAGACATCCTGCTCTGGCTTCTCTGTCTCTTTCTTATTCTTATTCCTCCCCCCACCCCCACGTTATATGTCTCTATCCCCTCCTCTCCCACATTTATATTTGTCCACCTATCACTTTATCATCCCGTCTCTCTCGCTCTCTCTCTCTTTCTCTCTTAACCACCCGTTTACCTCCCCACTCTCTCACCTTGTGTCTGTCTGGTCTCTTTCATGTCTGCTCTACCCCCTGCCCTTCCATCACATCTCTAACTGCCCACCCCCCCCCCCTAATCCAACCCTCCATATAGCTTTATGCCTTGGCAGGCTGTCGGGCTGGCTGAGTGGCGGGCTGGCTGGCGGGCGGGCGGGCAGGCTGGCTGGCTGGCTGGCTGGCTGGCTGGCTGGCGGGCTGGCTGGCGGGCGGGCGGGCTGGCTAGCTGGCTGGCTTGCTGGCCTCTTGCAGTGTTGACACACCGTGGCCGCACAATGTCACATAACTCAGGTGAGAGAGAGAGAGGTTCCCTTTACATCCGGTTAAGAAGATGGCTCCGGGTTTTTTTTTGTTCTCTCGAGCCGTAGCTGCGCACTCTGTTGAGTGTTGACTTTACGTGTAGCTAGCGTGGGGACCGGGCCGCTGCCCAGCCACCATCACAGAGACCAACGGAAGGCTGACAACCAGAGACAATCAGGGCGACAACCAAATTAGGAATCTTCTTCCGTTTCATCTCCCCCGTCCATATCCAGCGACATCTTTAGTTTGTATTATTCCCTCATATCCCCATCTCTTTATGCCAAACGCACCACTATTGTACCCCCCTCTTGCTCTTCGCATCACCTTTTCGGAGCCCCGCGTGATGAAGCTCCTTATATGAATAGCTCTTTCCATTGCTGACGGAAACATTAAACAGACTGTGTTGCAAAGATTCTACGCTCTGTCAACATTTACTATTGACTCACGCCTTATCTTTTTTCCGCGTGCGCTTGGTCCGGTGAGAGAGGACATAAGATTTAGCCCCCATAGAACTGACATTCACCGAAACTGCTGCAGTGTGTGCCGGAATGCAAGTTTTTTCATTTTCTCTGAAGCATATTCTGTAGAATTTATGAGGACAGTTTACTGTAGATTCAGCGTCTGGTCTGTCGTCTTGTCCGCGTCGAAACCATCAGAGACGGTGTATTGACAGACATACCGTGATCAGTAGTTTTTTGTCTTGCGCAATGTTATTCTTCGAGCACTTTATTTGAAATGCTACGCCGCTGGAATGAATGACTGTTTGCGAAAGCTTTGAATTAAGCAAGCTCTCCAGCACAAAGCGACGAATGGGTCACACGAATTGATATTTTGGGCCACTTTTGTGTACGCATGGGTCTTAGTGGTTCAACGGCTGGTAAGCCGAGCCTCCCGATGGGATGATAAGGTAGGGTCTGTCGTACTTTGTGAAACTTCCTTGGTACTATATCTAGTATATCGGGACCTAGGTATGTGGCCAGCAGGTAGGACCACTCCTGGTGACCGAGTAGATAACGTACCCAACTTTGATCCCCTCCTCCTCCCCCAACCCCTGCCGCCCGCCAACACCAACATTTCATTTCATTTCATTTCAGGAGGACATGTCGGCAGGGCGTACATGTGTCTTACCATGCATTCCTCCAAAGGGCTACTTACTGCCCGATCATGGTTGTACTGGGGATCGGGGGTAGGCATAGCGACCTCTCCTACAGCTCGTAACCTACCCCCCCCCCTCCACTATATACGTCTATGTTGGCCGTAGATGGTGGAATGGTGGAACAGTCGTCTCCGCGATTATACAGTGTGCCCGAGTCGTCTGCCCGCTCGGCCACCGCGGGAGACCGGCGGGCGGTGCTGATGCGAACCACCACTTTGAGTGGAATTCTAAAATATCGGTAGTGGTGATACGGCTGCCTGGGGTACGGCCGGGGTTAGGGATAAAGCGAGTCGAAGGTTGGGGGTGGGGGAGGGGGGGGGGGGAGAGGGGGATGGGGGCAGTTGACAAATGAGTTTACGCCCACTCCATATTTTTTCCTTCCTCTGTGTGCGTTCTCGTCTTCTGTGCCTCCCATGCTCCCTCCACCCCCGCGCCCCACCGCCACCCACCTCTTGTCATGCCCCAGCACCACCCCTGCCTACACCACCCCGCCCCATCCCCACAATCACATACACACATTCCCCCACCCACCGGTTTACACTAACTGATGAGGACGGTACACGGGACAGTACACGTGACAGTACACGTGACGTAAACGTGGCGGTCCACGGTGAGTTTTCCTCGTCGCCGCCACGAGGGGGCGCACCACGTGACGCGGCTGGTAAAGCGGGGGTGGGGGCGGGGGGGGCGGTGTCGCCATCAAGGCCCCAGAATACTCCACAAAGATCTTATCGTCGGCAAAAGTATCTGCTGAGCGTGATTCCCAACCGCCTACGCGTCCCCCGCAGCTGTTGGTCAGGACGGGCGGTGGGGGGGGGGGGGGGGGTACGAGGGGCATGAGGATAGAGGATAGAGTGGGACCCTAGGGTGGGATGTCACGTCGTAATGACGTGTTTGCTTCACAGGGTAGGCAGGCGGCGGTGTATTTAGGTTTCAGGATAGAGGGCGACAGCTGAAGAAGCAAGAATCTGTTATAACTTTCCATTCGTGTATTCATCATGTGTTCCTGCACACAAGGGGAATCGAACTCCATTCAAAATCGAAGGGACGGCTCCATGGATTGGAATGGGTGTCTTAAGGTGACCTTTTGCGCACTCATAGACTACACCGGCCCCAGAAGGAAGGAAGAGAGATTGGTTGACAGCTACATACCGCCACGTCTCACGCCGCGACTGACGTCACTGACGTCACCTTGAGGAGCTCGCACACTCCATCATATTCTGTTTTGGTGGTGGGGTAATGTCTCAGGGTATGTCTCGGGTGTTGTGGGGACAGACGGGGGTTGTTAGTCTCGGATGTTGAGGGGACAGACTTAGACGGGTGTTGGTAGTCTCGGGTGTTGAGGGGACAGACGGGGGTTGGTAGTCTCGGGTGTTGAGGGGACGGACGGGGGTTGGTAGTCTCGGGTGTTGTGGGGACAGACGGGGGTTGTTAGTCTCGGATGTTGAGGGGACAGACTTAGACGGGGGTTGGTAGTCTCGGGTGTTGTGGAGACAAACTGGGGTTGGTAGTTTCGTGTGTTGAGGGGACGGACGGGGGTTGGTAGTCTCGGGTGTTGAGGGGACGGACGGGGGTTGGTAGTCTCGGGTGTTGTGGGGACAGACGGGGGTTGTTAGTCTCGGGTGTTGAGGGGACAGACGGGGGTTGTTAGTCTTGGATGTTGAGGGGACAGACTTAGACGGGGGTTGGTAGTCTCTGGTGTTGTGGAGACAAACTGTGGTTGGTAGTCTCGTGCGTTGAGGGGACAAACGGGGGTTGGTAGTCTCGGGTGTTGAGGGGACGGACGGGGGTTGGTAGTCTCGGGTGTTGTGGGGACAGACGGGGGTTGTTAGTCTCGGATGTTGAGGGGACAGACTTAGACGGGGGTTGGTAGTCTCTGGTGTTGTGGAGACAAACTGGGGTTGGTAGTCTCGTGTGTTGAGGGGACAAACGGGGGTTGGTAGTCTCGGGTGTTGAGGGGACGGACGGGGGTTGGTAGTCTCGGGTGTTGTGGGGACAGACGGGGGTTGTTAGTCTCGGGTGTTGAGGGGACAGACTTAGACGGGGGTTGGTAGTCTCGGGTGTTGTGGAGACAAACGAGGGTTGGTAGTCTCGTGTGTTGAGGGGACAAACGGGGGTTGGTAGTCTCGGGTGTTGAGGGGACAGACGGGGGTTGGTAGTCTCGGGTGTTGAGGGGACAGACTTAGACGGGGGTTGGTAGTCTCGGGTTTTGTGGGGATAGACGGGGGTTGTTAGTCTCGGGTGTTGAGGGAACAGACTTAGACGGGGGTTGGTAGTCTTGGGTGTTGAGTGGAAGTCCAAATCTCGTGAAATCCCTTGACCGATGATTTAGCTATTCGAGCCTTAATACGCATATTAATCAATGATCAGCTGCTATAAATGTTACACGTTGGCCGTATTTGTCCTCGATATTGTTATCTGCCTCATGATTCTTAGTCGTTATGACTCAACCTCAAACTAGCGTGACCGTGTTTATCTGCATGTTGTCGGTGCCCCTGTTACAAAGGGGCGCGCTCCTATCTTTCCTTCCTCCATGGGGGGATCGAGTGAAACAGGTGGTCCGTGCCGGCCGCTTGGGCAATAGTGCACTTTAAGCTGCATGGGTATGAACTATTTTTTAAGGGGGTCGGCGTCGAATTAGTCATTCTAAAATGAACACGCAACAAACGTCTGCTGACGTCAGCGTTACCGGGGAAGGGGTGGGGAGGGGTGGGGGAGGCGGATGAGTCGGCATTCATGGAGGAGGGGGGGGGCGGCAGGGAGGGGGTTGCGTATTTAACGTCACCGTAGTGAGTCATCCACCGTGGCGCCCGGCATTCCGGACCGGCGTGCTGGCTTTGCGCACGACGACCGGCTCCCGTCACGTGTATTAAGGTGTGAAAGGAACGTGAGGGCTGGGCGAGCACGTCAGGCATTAGGGCGGCGGATGCATTCATTCATTCACGCCGCTCGCTGAGGCCGTGGTCCAAGATGTAACTCATGCTGGGGCGGCCGGCCGGCCCCTCATTAAAACTCTTGTCAAAAGTGGCAAAGAAGAACCAATTCTTGGGGGGGGGGGGGGGGTTAGGGGTGGGTGTGGGGCGGAGGGGAGGGGCGGAGGGGGGAGTGGGACAAAAGCGAATCCGAGATGGCTCTGATAGAATCTGACGACAGCGTAAAAGAAATGCACCCCGCCGCACCTCCATAAAAAAGTGAGAAAAAAAAGATTGACATAATCAAAAAAGCTCACCATATACTATTATCTCCCATGCTGTCTGGTTGCCGTCATTGGTGAGAGAGAGAGGGATTCTCTGTCCTGATCTTCGATGCTGCCTGGTTGCAGTCATTTGTCAGAGAGAGAGAAGGATTCTCTGGCCGGATCTCCGGTGCTGTCTGGTTGCAGTCATTGATCAGAGAGAGAGAGAGATTCTCTGTCCGGATCCCCGATGCTGCCTGGTTGCAGCCACTGGTCAAAGAGAAAGAGGGATTCTCTGTCCGGATCTCCGATGCTGCCTGGTTGCAGTCATCGGTCAAAGAGAGAAGGAGATTCTCTGTCCGGATCTCTGATGCTGCCTGGTTGCAGCCACTGGTCAAAGAGAAAGAGGGATTCCCTGTCCGGATCTCCGATCCTGCCTGGTTGCAGTCACTGGTCATAGAGAGAGAGGGATTCTCTGTCAGGATCTCTGATGCTGCCTGGTTGCTGTCATTGGTCAGAGGGAAAGAGGGATTCTCTGTCCGGATCTCCGATCCTGCCTGGTTGCAGTCACTGGTCATAGAGAGAGAGAGGGATTCTCTGTCAGGATCTCTGATGCTGCCTGGTTGCTGTCATTGGTCAGAGGGAAAGAGGGATTCTCTGTCCGGATCTCCGATGCTGCCTGATTGCTGTCATTGGTCAGAGGGAAAGAAGGATTCTTAGTCCGGATCTCCGATGCTGCCTGATTGCTGTCATTGGTCAGAGGGAAAGAAGGATTCTCTGTCCGGATCTCCGATGCTGCCTGGTTGCCGCCACTGGTCAGAGAGAGAAGGGGATTCTCTGTCCGGATCTCCGATGCTGCTTGGTTGCAGACATTGGTCAGAGGGAAAGAGGGATTCTCTGTCCGGATCTCCGATGCTCCCTGGATTGTGCCACTGGTCAGAGAGAGAGAGAGAGAGATTCTCTGTCCGGATCTCCGATTCTGCCTGGTTGCAGCCACTGGTCAGAGAGAGAGAGAGATTCTCTTTTGGGATCTCCGATGCTGCCTGGTTGCAGTCATTGGTCAGAGAGAGAGAGGGGTTCTCTTTCGGGATCTCCCATGCTGTCTGGTTGCAGTCACTGGTCAGAGAGAGAGAGGGATTCTCTGTCCGGATCTCCGATGCTGCCTAGTTGCAGCCACTGGCCAGAGGGAGAGAGGGATTCTCTGTCCGGATCTCCGATGCTGCCTGGTTGCAGCCACTGGTCAGGGAGAGAGAGGGGTTCTCTTTTGGCATCTCCGATGCTGCCTGGTTGCAGTCGTTGGTCAGAGAGAAAGAGGGATTCTCTTTCGGGATCTCCCATGCTGCCTGGTTGCAGTCATTGGTCAGAGAGAGAGGGATTCTCTGTCCGAAACTCCGATGCTGCCTGGTTGCAGTCATTGGTCAGAGGGAAAGAGGGATTCTCTGTCCGGATCTCCAATGCTCCCTGGATTGTGACACTGGTCAGAAAGAGAGAGAGAGGGATTCTCTGTCCGGATCTCCGATTCTGTCTGGTTGCAGTCATTGGTCAGAGGGAAAGAGGGATTCTCTGTCCGGATCTCCGATGCTCACTGGATTGTGCCACTGGTCAGAGAGAGAGAGAGAGGGATTCTCTGTCCGGATCTCCGATGCTGCCTGGTTGCAATCATTTGTCAGAGAGAGAGACGGATTCTCTGGCCGGATCTCCGGTGCTGTCTGGTTGCAGTCATTGATCAGAGAGAGAGATGGATTCTCTCTCCGGATCTCCGATGCTGCCTGGTTGCCGCCACTGGTCAGAGAGCAGAGAAAGGGGATACTCTGTCCGGATCTCTGATGCTGCCTGGTTGCTCCAGTGACTTGTTCACACAAGTGTGTTTTCGCTGGGCCGTGCAGTCGTGCTTCTAACCCTCCCCACCCCCATACTCCCACCTATCACCTAATATGCTTTGCCCCTCCCGTGTTACATTACAATGCCTCCGGACTGTCGTGGCAACGTCTGCGTGCTTACCACGTATCATTTTCCTTGGATTAAGTCGCTGTGTTTTCGCATGTTTGACGAAGGGATTCAATCGTTGCATTCGGCTGTTGGTTGTATTAAAGTCCCCGCTGTCGGTGGGATGTGGCTTGCATTCTGCCGATAGGCAAGGAGTACAAGGCGCGACACCGTCGATCACGGTGATAAGGAGATGACATTGATATTTACAACGTCAAAAACACGTGCGCAAATCTTGGGTTAGAATGTCAATAAATGCTATCCACGTTGACACTGTTTGGTCGCGAGGACTACTAAATCAAAAGTTAAGTAGAAGTAGGATTAGGTGTTAAAGATCATGTTTATTTCGCAGACAAGTACCCAGTGGGCAAAACTCGTCGTAAACTGGTCAAAACGACGTCATTTTCAGTCGTCGGAAACTGGTTGGAAACTATATCGGATTTGCAAATCAAATAGACGTGTGCATGTTGACGTGTTTCAGACGTGTGTTTAGCGACGGGTTCCTGATGGGTTCCAGACGTGCGCATAGCGACGAGTGTAGCCGTGTTATCGACGTCTGTAGAGCGACGGGTGTATGCCGTGTTTCTAACGTCTGTAGAGCGACGGGTGTATGACTAATTTTGGACGTTTGTAGAGTGACGGGTGTATGACCAGTTTCTGACGTCTGGAGAGCGACTGGTGTATGACCAGTTTCGTTGGTATGCCACTTTGCACACAAAGTCATTGAGTCACAAAACACACAAAAATAAGGCATCCAATATTGATTATGCATGTTTCCAAATATATATTATAGAAACAAGGTACAGTATATGAATAATAACATTATGCAAACATGCAAATTAAGCAAAAAGTTAATATGAAATGTAAAATATTCTAGTAATAATGACCCAACATTAAATATTCAGCATGTTCAGTGCACAACAATTCAAAGGACCAGTACATATGCATCCCAGAAAGAAAATCCAATAACAGTGCCTATTGCTAACACTGAGCCATGAGGAAAATCATGTTTGGCCAATCATGTCAATAGAACTTTGCATCTGCCAGAAGTAATATTCTGATCCTGAAGAGTTGCAATTTCATAAAACAAGTATCTTTCTGACATATATACCTTGCTTTATACGTACAAATATTATCTAACCGGTGGAGCTTAATCATTCGACTGAAGGCAATACATGCCAATTACTAACCAGAGAAAAAACAACAGTAAATAGAAATCCATGGGAATTGCTCAGACATTCTACCAATACCAGGAATGTGTTCGAATGAATAAAATAATAGTCCTAACTGCAAATTCAGGTGGCTGGAAAACTGCAATTGACTTCATTATATTACTCTCACAATCTTCAGCACATTACAGCTTACACACACATAGTAATTAGTCACAAAATTATGATTATATATAATACAGCCTCAGTTTCTTCCTGCTGGATCATTCCCTAATATGCGCATCAGCTTCTGATAAGTCTCCTTATTGTAGCTTCTTAATTGTTTCTTCCTTGCCGGCTGGAAATCATGATGCTTGCTATAGTCTGAAATGTGAAATTATTCACAAAATTCAAACAATATCTCCTGTCTCCTGTCTATCTCTTGTCTATTTGAAACTAAATGTATTTATTATATGCTGTAGGTAAAAAATGGTGCAAATTTGTATGATGTAGTACACAAGAAACGCAAATTTGTTGTGATAACTCTGACGTGAGTAAGCAACATAAGACTATTTTGATGATACCAAACTTACGATTATGCTGCAATTTTGTCTGTTTTATAACACAAACAATATTTCTTCATGCTGACGCTCCACTCTCATAGATATCAACTAAATCACAGACAAAGAAATGATCTAGTTTGCATGGAATGTGTATATCCGGTGCAATATAAGGCAAGGTTTGTTTAGAGCATCTACGCGCCATGGCAACTAGCTCATCTTTGTTTAAATATGTTTGCATCACAGAGCGGCTGCTGCCAATTGAGCATTAGCGGATATATATATATGCATATGGTATTGGTTCAAGTGTAAGATTTTAAGATTTATCTCAGCACAAGTCTTTGATATCTTCCCCGAGGCTTTAGGCAAGGATAAGATACAAGGTAGGCCTAGTAGATTTTTCCTGAACTGTGTTAAACAAGAAGCAATCTCATATGCATTTTCTTGTACAAACCGCAGTCCAATTTTACCCTTTGGACTTTACTTTAGCCCCGGCCCAAGAAACAGGTTTATCAAAGTCAACAAAGACCTATGCAGTTGCTTTGCCTACCTGCCATCAAGGAGATGTGTCACTTTCACTTCGCGGCTGCATGCCTTCACATACGCTTGGTTCATAGTCGATGGAGGTCCCACGGTCTGAGTCGTCAACAGCCAGTAGGCAAATAGCATAAGCTACAGCCAGCCAGTGGGAGGGGAGGGGGGGGGGGCATGACCGTAGGTAGCTTTGTCAACAAAACCTTCTACAGAATAGAAGGTTTTGTTGACAAAGCTATTGTATCGTACCGGACGTACGTCCGGGCTAGCCCTGAAACATGCCTCTCTGGGCACGCTCGGTAAACTCTGTCGCTCCGGTTTACTGAGCGTGCCCAGAGAGGCATGTTTCAGGGCTACGTCCGGGCAAGTCTTGTCAAACAAACACAATTTATAAAGTCTTCTTTTGGCCTTATGTTATGATGTCAAGTTCAACCGTGGGTTTCTTTAGGTGCTAGACAGTGAAGTATTTATAAATAAATATTTTTCATTCATAATCATAAGCAAATATTCGTGAATCTATAGCTCATACGTACACGGTAGCAGGAATCCGTTCGCCTTTCCACAATATTTTTAAACTTCGCGCATGCGCAGTACGATCTGCAACCGATATCTCCGCAAGGGGGCAGCGCAATCTGCCTCACTGAATGTAAATTGACCTTGAGTTCGCGAGCTTTGGGACGCTGCACAGGTAGTTTACGTGTTGGAGGCGGGCGTCGCCTCAACTGATCTGAGCGCCTGTGGCACACTACAAATCTCACTGGTTTTTTAATTGTTGTTGTCTGGTTCAGAAGAAATTGTACTGGGATGGAATGGCGCGAGCGTGCAGGGGGTGGGGGGAGCGGGGGTATGAAGCTGAATCACTTGCGGCAGTGCAGTTATGCGTGAGAATAATAGTGTTTTAGACCTATGTAACACCCACATAAAAAGCTTCAATATATTCACTATGTGCTCGCATTATAACGTTATCCGGCAGGAAGTCGTTGCGCCCGCATTATAAACTCGTGAAAGGGTTATAGATACCTGGGGGACTGCAGGGGCGGATCTAGGAATTTGGCAAGGCGGGTGGGGGGGGGGGGTTGCTCTCTGAAAACATGCGACCGGGGGCTGGGGGGGGGGAGCTATCTGGCTAAAACTTGCGACCGGGGGAGGGGGAGTGCTCTATTTTTGCCAAAGGGGGGTTGCTCTGTGAAAAACTTGCGACCGTGGGGGGGGGGGGGGGGGGGGCGCTGCTCGCAGAAGCCGACTTTAACAGTGTATGTTCAGGTTACCAAGGTTACCCTCCTTACCCCTCCCCCCCCCCCTGGATCCGACCCTGGACCAAAGGACAATGGCACGCATGACCAAAATATACCGTAAAAATTCCTCGTCGGATACCCATCGTAAAAGCGACAAATATGCGTCAACGTCTTGAACTCTTCACGCGGCTACACGTCTAGCAACATTTGGGGCGTAAATCCACCGAGTACATGACGTCGGTTTCTCGTCACGTGCTCGCTGTGAAAACGGCTTAGGTTTCTTGAATCCTACAAGACCGGAGTATAGGCTTTAATAATCAGTGAAATGCAATAGCTGCGCCATCTATTTGGCTCCAATCACTGAAAACGCATGATTACGCACCAACACAACGTGCGTAGATCAAATGTTGGCGGATTATGGACGAATATCTGACGGGTTTGCGACGTCATATTTTTGACGTGGGAACGAACAGCCCTTCCACGTCGTTTATTGGTCGGTTTGACGTCTTATGACGTCTTGACGTAAATGCGACGAATTTACGACGTCGGTGTGCTCACTGGGTATAATTATATGTATGTTTATTGAATTATTTATGAAGGATTTCTGGAGTAAAATAAACCAGTTTAAGGTCAGATCGCAGCCATCGCAAAATATTTCGGTTGATCAATGGTTAGAACACTTTAGCTCGTTGTTGAATCAAAGTGCCGACACTAGCACTGAATTCGACGATGAAGTTAAGAGATGTGTAAATGAACATGACAAGGAATGTGACACCTGTTTGGAAAACAACCCCACTCCGTTTAACTCTGAAATTACAGTCAATGAATTAGATGATGTCCTTGTACAATTACCAAATGGTAAAGCACGGGGTCCAGACGGGCTTGTATACGAAATAATTAAATCGGGGAAGCATAAAATCATATATAAAGGGTGTTTGCGCCGTCTTTTCAATGCTATATTAACTAAAGGAATATTCCCAGATGAGTGGTGTAAAGCTGTTATTAGTCCTATCCATAAGACTGGGTCGAAGACCGAGGTGAACAATTACCGTGGTATATCGTTGTTATGCGCCATCAGCAAAATCTTCATAAAAGTTTTGAACAACAGGTTACCAATGTGAAAAGTAGATCGACTGTAGATCATATCTTTAGTTTAACACAATTTAACATTTCGAAAACTAAAATAGTAGTTTTTAGAAATGGCGGTAAACTTAGGAAAAATGAACGATGGTTTTTTAACGGAAAAATTATACAAACCGTCACGTACTACAAATATCTCTGCATTCTTTTTTCTTCTTCATTAAAATGGACAGCAGTCCTTGAAACGTTAATAAAGCTAGCGGAACGAGCTATGTTTATCGTCATAAAAAAATATCAGATCAAAATGTGGAGACTTTCCAGTGAGGGTTAGCCTTGAATAGTTCGATAAAATGATTTTACCTATTATAATCTATGGATCTGACGTATGGGGATATAGCTACCGCCCCCAGATTGAAAAGTGTCACATCAGATACTGCAAACTTATACCTGGGCTACCCTCACGAACCCCGGACTGTGCGGTGCTAGGGGAATGCGGCAGGAAGCCAATCTACGTCTCATACATGACCCGATGTGTTAAGTTCTGGTTAATATTATACATACACCTTGTCGGTACACTAACAGTTGTTATAATAAACTACTCTGTTTAGAAGAAGCTCGACAATTGACTTGGGCGACTTGTATCCGCGATATACTGTATCAGTATGGTTACGGCCATGTCTGGGTGACGCAAGGTGTGGGAGACGTCAATTGGTTTTTATCTGACTTTAAACAGCGCTTATCTGATATATCACTACAAGAATGGTCCGATAACGTTGACATTTTTCAAAGCTTGATCATTATAAACAGCTTAAGTGTCACTTGGAGTTAGAACCTTATCTGCAATGTTGCACAATATACAATGACAGGACTGCACTTGCCAAACTAAGATGTTCTAGCTATAAATTACCAATAGAAAAGCTTCGCGGTCGTGTTTCCAGAGAGGAAAGATATTGCAATTATTGTCTTAATCAGAATGTAAAGGGGCTAGGAGATGAGCTCCACTTTGTCATGGATTGTCCGCAATTTTGTGATATACGAACAAAGCATGAAATTTTTATTTGTGACGAATATGTTACCAGAGCTAATTTTCACACAATAATGAAAACTACGAATTGGCATGAAGGAGCCACAGACGATCGAGCAGGCGCAGCAGGGGTATGAGACGTACCGGAGTCTGGAGGACGTGGCGGGACGCGGACATAAGCTGCGCGCTGTGAAGGCCAGAAGTGACGAGAGTTACGTCACCGAGAGTAGGCTCTCGGACTTCGGTAATCGTGTCGTAATCGCTTTGCCGGCCGGGAGCTCGGCCACTACGCGCGTTCCTGCCCGAGCTATGGCAATGGCGATGTGGCGCAGCCGGGGACCCAAGCGTCTCAGCGCGACGTAGAGAGCACAGCGGATCAGGGAAACTAGAAGGGGCCGGCACTACCGGCCAGTCGTCGGCCCTTGTTGCGGAGGCTTGTGTAGAGAGGCACGAGTTGTGGTCGTCCTTCAGGGAAGTAGACGAGGTTACACTACTAAGGGCACGGAGGGTCGGCGTGTCACAAGTATCGGAAACGCGGGCGTACGGCGCAGACGAGGCGCGTCCCGTCGGGAGAAGTGTTTTTGTTGTGTTGTTGATGTGGTGGTATGGTGTCATGTCGTGGTTGAGATGTGGCAGCGATGAGGGTGTGAGGAGTGGCGCCGAGGGAGGTGGCTGGGTGTGGCGGCTCTGTCGTTGGAGTCAGGTCAAGTGGCGGGGTATGAGGCGCAGGGAGCGCGATGTGACACCCCGAGGACCCACTCCGGCCTTAGGTGGAAGATCCACCGCGGTAGAGCGCCATAAGCCGGGGAGTGAAGCGGCGCTGCTGAGCGACAGGGCTGAATGTCGGAGAGTGACGCGTGGGGAAGAGGGCGAAATTTCCAAGTACTCGCAGCGATCTTTTAGTGGAAGATTATCACTCGCGGCAGAGAAGGCACCGGTCAGCGATATGCCGAGAGGTCGAGTGACGCATGGGGATAAGGTACTGCCTGAGTTGCCATGCGGTGGGTGCGATATTTGTGTGCGGAAACACAAACTGTGGTCGTCATTCAATGGAATGGATGACGTGAAGCCGCGGGGAGCTCGAAGGGTCGGTGTGTCCCAGACATCGATGTCCCAGGTCGGCAACGGCAAGGGGAAGCGCGCTGTGTGGGCTCGCGTCATGTTTATGGTGTAGATGTGGCTGTCTTGCCTAGGTCGGTGGGTAGGACCCAGGGGCCGGAAGGCGAGAGATGGCCAAGAGGAGGATTAGATCAGTCAAGCCCGAAGGTGTTATGGATCCATTCGGCGGGGTTTGAGACGCATGAAGCGTGATGTGACACCCCGAGCAACCTTAGGTGGGAGATCACAGCCCAAGTCAGAGCGACTCGTACCGGTACAGGGTGCCAGTGAGGTGACGAAGGGGCTCGGCGGTCTCGCCTTCAAGCTGCTTCAACCGTGTCAAGGTCGGCGAGTGGCAGGGGGCAGACCGGCGATGGGCAGTACTGCCGGGGGGCGAGCCCCGGGGCGCCCAGGAATGTAGATGCCATGCGGCTGGGGACGCGAGAACGAGTTCCACCCGACAGACTACCGCGGGGAGGTCAAGGGTGCCAGAGGGGCTGCGAGGCTGCCACCGAGATTCGTGACTGACGTTATTCTCTAGCTGGAGAGCGGACAAAGGACCCTGCGATGGATTACATGCGTCTAAAGGCATTAGTTAACTGAAATTTACTTTGAGTTGTGTGATTTTTAACGTGTATGAGTTGTCAAATGTATAACCATGTCCGCAGGAGCGAACATCCTGGTGGGAGATAGTGTGGTGAGTCCAGCTAGGGCTGGCTGGGGTAGGTGGGACATACCCCCACTCCCTCCCTCATACCCGCCTGGCTTGGCCAGGACGGACCTCTACTTTGAGGTCCGGACCTCTAGTTTGAGGTCCGGCTCCCAGTGGCTGGGGTGGGACACATTCCACCCCCTCACTCATACCCGCCTGGCTAGGCCAGGACGGACCCACAGTGGTGGGTCCCGCACGCTGTAGTCTGCGCGACTACCTCCTCCCGCCCCCCCCCCCGGCCCTCTCTCATGACCGCCTGGCTTGGCCAGGACGGGCCCACACCGCACGCTGAAGTCTCCGCGACTACCTCCGCCCCGCCCCCCTACCGGCCGGAGTTGGCAAGGACCCTGACCTCTAGTTAAAGACGAGGGCCGGA
The DNA here is from genome assembly GCA_964019135.1 of Arenicola marina. Classification (NCBI taxonomy): domain Eukaryota; kingdom Metazoa; phylum Annelida; class Polychaeta; family Arenicolidae; genus Arenicola; species Arenicola marina. Next base: position 27,003,098 of record OZ025265.1, read on the forward strand.
CCTACAACTGTAGGTCCGGACCTTCAACTGCAGGTCCAGACCTCTAGTTTTGGGTGGGGCTAGCCCGTATTTAAGGGGCCGGAATCTGGTAGAACGGGGGAAGAAGGAAAGGACTGACCGGGACTTATCGGAATTGACTTATACTCGATGTATATGAAATGCGCATGCGGAATAAATACAAGAAAAGAGACCAATGCTGTTGTTTCAATTGAATCAAGTAAACGGATGAAGATAACCGTGAACCCTCGACAGGGTTCTCCACATTATTCAATAATTATTATATGTGGTTATGTTATTTATATGCAATTTGTTATTTTGAATTATTTTGGTAATCATTAATTGAATAAAGTGTATTTTTTGCGGTAAAAGCTATCCAGGGTTGGCCCCAACAGCCTGACTTATAGCTGACTGCAAACTGGCGAACAAAACAGTTGATTTTCGTTCAGCCCACCCATGTTGTTGACAGCGAAAGCGACGCGCCGCGTACCCAACAGGCCTGCGGTACAGTCGAACTTCTGTAAATCCAACGACAATAAAGGTGTGACTGCTCCCCTCCCTCCCGCCCCTCCTCCACCCCCTCCCGTATGCCGCATTCTTTGCGATACGACTAGCCTTCTGAACACCGCGGCTTGTTTCATGTATCATAAAAAGCTGCCATATCAACGTGGAGACGAATGGGCCTATACAGGATGTTTAAACGCAAGCCCCAGCAATATCTAAAGTTCATATTCTGTAACGTTTCGTACACAAGAACAGCACTCGCATCATGATTGCCCACAGTGCTCTAGGAGCTGCGCGTACTGGGGATCCCGTTCCTAGCTTTCCGGGCTGTATCGGTACATGCAATCCGACATGTGCGCATGCGCAGTTCCTTCACTGAGTTGGCAAGATGGCGGACGGAACAGAGCAGTCTGCTGGCTTCAGAAAACAATATAAACGTTATCGTCGTAATAATGAAGACTAACATATTTTTGTTAGTATTGACTCGCTTGACTCCTATAAATGTCACGGTGTAATCAGTCGAGCCGAGATGTGCTATCTGGTCTAAGTAACTTCAAATGTAACATCCAATAGAACGTATTGGATTGAGGAGACCATAAAGGAGATTATTATGAATCATCATATCACTTGTAAACAAATGTGGCGTTCATTGTAATAAATACTTCATATATATGTTGTTTTCGCTTGTTTTCGCAAATAAAATTATTTATTTAGCAATTAACATAAAAATACAGATATGTATTTATGTAATTGCAAGTAAAAAAGAAAACAAGGTAAAGAATAATTGTGAAAAGAATCTTATCAATTACATAACATAATTCATACTTACCGCACGGACAATAATTATATTTTCTAATGTTTCGCAGGGATGTATTGTCTGAAATGATATATAAATATGAAACTTTGCAATGTTTAACCCAATCATGTATATGTTGCGATAAGGTACATTATTTAGAAGTGCATTTTTTCAATAATCGTATTATGAATCCGGACAACAAAGACAACATATGTCAAGCCAGGTTGGAAGACATGGGACACGGTGCCTAACTCTCGATGGTCGAACGTGTTGATATGGATCGCCTTTTGTGTATTTTGGCGCAAAATGCGTTACGGTGTGGCATTTGCAGGATGAGCAGTCACCGTGTTTAATGTTGTGTTAATGGAGAGCTAAAAAATCAAACGCAAACAATGTGATCCCCTTCACTGGCGTAGCTGGCCTTCGTTACATAAATAACTAAACAGGCCCTGTCCGATTACAAAAGACAGGCCCTGTCTGATTACAATAGACAGGCCCTGTTCGATTACAATAGACGGGCCCTGTCCGATTACAATAGTAGACAAGCCCTGTCCGATTACAATAGACAGGCCCTGTCTGATTACAATAGACAAGCCCTGTGCGATTACATTAAGCAGGTCCTGTCTGATTACATTAAACAGGCCCTGTCCTGTAAAAAATGTTGATTTCGTGCAAATCGAACACTCCCTTAATATAGTGCTATACAGTTCACACGATCGGGCCGCGAGACTTTTTGCCCCAACAAACCCACGCGCTATGTTGAAGTATATGCAGCTGTAAGTCATTTTTTTTCATGTGAGGTAAAATAGGTAAACCGAAAGTCTTGGCGAACGAGACTTTATGTGCAGATAATCACCACCATTGCGGGCATTTCATCGCACAATCAGAACGGAACGCGTTGAATGTGGTGCCATCTTGCGGACACAACTAACGCCAAACACATGTGGTACCCTCTGGCGATTATCAGACATACTACGAACTCACGGAAACGGCGCTTTAAGTGTGTGTAGCTATATCGTGTCTTTTGTACGCAGAAGGGTAGAGCAAGTAATATGTTGAAATATATCGGGAGCTACTAAACTGGAGTAATTGCTCGACGTACATGTGTGACGAGAGGCGTGTGACGGTGCCCTGCCACCAAGACACCGATATTGATAGGCCTACACCCATGCGCATACCACTGTCAGCTTTCATGTTAGCCTACGACTTTTTTTACAATAAAGGCTTGACTCGCTAGTCGGTCTTGTTCATCAGCCCTCAGCTGTTCTCACTCTAAACAAAAACGCTTCTGAGCAACGCGTTGTAAACACGATTGTGACTGTATCAAGTATAGCTGCCGTTTACATTTTAAAATTTGCGTGTCTAGGCTGAGAGGGAAGAGGGGGGGGGGGGGAGGGGGGCGGTAAGAGGGCTATCTCCTCTCAGGATTACAAAAATAAAAGTCCCGCATCACGAAATAAGAATTATGCAAGTTGACAATCACGGAATAAGTTGCCTATCGCAGATCACGTTCTGGTGCTGAGGACAAGAATTGTTATTTATTATGAAATAGCACTAAACTAGCTACTCGCCATATTTCACGATTTAATCAACAATGGGCAGTAGATTGCATCATGACAATCCTGGTATGCTAACAGTTTCTTCACATGCATCAGGGGCGGATCCAGGCGGAGGGGCCGACCGGGCCCCCTGCCCCCCCTTTTAGGGCCGAAATTTCTATAATTTATACCATTTAACATATGAAAACCAAAACCGCGCCCCCCGTATCCAGCATATCTGGATCCGACCCTGAAACCGGTCCCCCCTATCCGGATTTTCTGGATCCGCCCCTGTACTCTACGGAGCAAAACAAGTTGAACAGTTCGACAACGGTTTCGTCCTGACTAAGCGAACACAACAAGAGCTCAATATAGTCTTGATTCTCTAAAAAAAATATCATTCGTCGACTATCATGGCCGAATATATCCAGACGTATTACTGAAATTCCAGACCCAACTAACACCCTTATTACCAGGGTTCTCCTGATATATGTACTAACCCAATATTAAACAACAGGTTGAGTTCTTTCGTGAGCTAAACTTGTATAATGTATTCTGCTTTTGAGAACCTATATGGTTGTTACCTGGTTCACCATGGCCCAAAATGCACCTAAATGTCACTATTGAATATCCATTGGCAAAAATTCCCGGCACCCGGTAGTGTGAATACTGCCCTCAACATATGTCCAAATCCACCGATGAGGTATTATACATATTGCATGAAGAATCTTTATTAGGGCCAAACAATTGGCACAGGTAACAATGGACGAAGTGTTTTAACCAAGGCCAGCATACCGAGCATTGCTCTCATCAAGCAAAGCATTTGTTCTGCTAGCAACGACAGAACACGATAATTGGGTTTAAATTTTTTTTTATGAATGTGACCGATCAGGTCAACGCTTAATATAGTCGTTGGAAAACGGCGGCGATCTAATTCTTTTCTTCGTGCATTGACGTAATGCGCAAGCGCAACCTGCCTTTTCGCGGGAATATCTGTAGTGAGACAAAGGTTGTCAAAGAGAAAGGTAGTCAGACAGACAGCCTCAACAGAGCCTGTCAGAAGATTGATCTCTGATTACTTCCAATTCACAGACATTGTGCTTTGGTTTGGTTGTGTGTCCCCACAGGTAAGAAAGTAGTGGATTAACTGTATTAGTATGCGTGTAATTTTATTTGTTATGAAAGAGTCAAAGTATTTACTCAGTTGTGAAAGTACCGCCATCTTGGTTTGGTGGGTCTTTGTTCTGTTGGATGTCATTACTGCAATAGTCTCACACTGAATGTATGAATTCGATTACTGTATTATATTATTATTTTACCACAGGTGTATTTGTGATTTTAAACCCCAGCCTAGCGGCTGTGGTAATAAATCGGATGTATTGAATCGTCGTTGTCATCACTTGGCCCACCACAACCCCTGTTACACAATTGGAGCCCGACGTGGGGCTGGGGTTGAGCCAAAGTCACGAAGATTACACCTGTGTGGTGACCACCGGCATGCAGTGAAGAAATCGACAGAACATCATAACGTCTCCGGAGACGGCGCCAAGGTCTGCCCTGCCGACAAGGAGAGCAGCCCGAGAGAGCGCCATCTGGCGAGTGCCAAGAAGTTTCGGCGCTCGGTGCGATGACGTCACCAGGTCACCAGCTGTATCATTGAACTTTTGTTCGCGCTTCACGTCCACACTGACTTGAAGAGGAGTTGTCAAACTGGGATTAAGCTTGACAGTGATCAGCTGATCTGACTGGACTTCACGTGCATATATGGACTATAACTTTGTGTTGTGACCAACGAGGATGCAACATAATTGAATTGTTCATACCATTGGATCCTATAGTAAGTGTCAAATTTTGATTATCCATATTTACATAAGTGCTTGATAGTTATAAGTACTGCATTTATCTGAATCTGTACTAACCCTGGTAATAAGTAATCTTACTTTGTAAGCCTGTCATTGACTATCACATGTGGATTTCTTATATAGAATTCATTGCTTGACTACAGTATTATATAGGAATACAACTTAGTATCTCTTATTCCAAAATAATTGTGGATATTCAATCTTATAATCTTTAGTGTATATAATTAGAATAGAAATATTTGGTTAGATCTAGTGTTATTTATATATCGTATAAAATTAGTTTTTGAATTTGATTAATTCTTCATTAGACTGACTTAGATAAATGTTTTGATTTGATATCACTTAGAATTAAGTTCATCTCAAATTGGTTTAGATTTTTAAGTTTAATGTTTTGAATTTTTTACTTGCAAGAATATCACATACGTTTATAATATTATATTAACTACTTAATTAAGGTTACATATAGTTAAGCATATTTGATATATAAGATTAGATAAGATAATTACTCTTAGGTTAAGCAATTAATACTGACATCTGGTATAGATTATAGGATAAAGTAATTAGATTATTATTTAATAAGATTAATTAATTTTAACATTGGTATTAGGATTATTGAATATTGTATTAACAATAGTTAAGTATTATCTATGAGTAAGATTTTAATTTAACTTTTCAAATTTATATCATACAATTGCTTAAGTTATACGATTAACTTAAGAAAAATACTCAGGATAAATATTTCAATAGAACTAAATGGTTAAATATTTGTTTCATATTGAAAGTTGAAAGTCGTTTGATAACTTGTTTAGTAGTGTTGTATGTTAATTACGTAGTTTTTGCCAATGTGGTGACACACTCAAACTTTGCCAATTTATGTGTTTTGCTTAGGAATTTGAATTTTAGGAACTTTTCCACTTTTGAAGTGATTTGGATTGTACCTTGAGTACATTTGACCTTTCGTATTTCTCCATTCTTTATTGATAGTTTTCTGGTCTGGTATATCCTATTTGATTATTGGGCGATTGGCTTTTTTTCTTCCTTATATTCTGTCGTTGTCATTGATATTTGTCCTTGTGCCACTTAGGATTGACTTTGTCAAGTGAATCTATTTATAGTACTTTGACCAGTACTACAGACTGGATACTTAGAAATTGTGTGCTTGAATTTGTTGATTTAGATTGTGTCGGATTGATTGATTTTGTGTGTGCTAATCCGGATGTGCTTTAGTCTGGATATTTTAATTACTTCTGACTCAATCGTTCTTAGAAATGGAATTTGCTCAGCGGTGTCTTACGCTGAAAAATGTTGACCATTCACATGAAGCTGAACTTCGTCAGCTATTAACTGATTGTAATGTGACTATAGAGTGGCTGCGGTTTCACAGTCATTCTGCTTATTTGTTATTCATTTCCGCCAAACAAGCTGATAATGCCATGACTGCTCTACACGGTTCTTCTCTCAGCAATGTTAAGCTTGATATCAGCAAGTTAGATGTCGATGCAGAGATGAAAATTTGTGGTCTGTGGAAACAAGATCAGACAACTGAGGAGACTGTTCAGGGTCAGCCTCTACAGCAGATAGCGAATCTGTGGCAGAATTTGTCTGTGCAGGATAAGGAGTATATGGCTTCAGTAATGAAATCACCGGTCAGTGATGTTAGGAAGGTTGAGAGTTCACCATCCTCTCCATATCCACAAGCTGCGGCACAGCAGTCTAGGGATAATCCTTCAGTTGGAGACTGGGCACACCCTCACTCTACTCTGCGCTTGTCATCAAACTTCTCTGGTGATGGGAATAAAGGAGAAACATTGTATGAAATTTGGCGACAAGAAGTGATGTCTTTGCAATCTAGTGGATTTAGAGATGTTGAGGTTTTGTTGGCCATAAGGAAGTCATTGAAAGGAATGGCAGCTGAGGTGATGCTCCATATGGGTTCAAATATCACTGTCACCAATCTCATCCAAAAAATGGACAATGTCTTTGGGAATGTGTTGCCATTGGAGAATTTGCTTGAACAATTCTGGAGTGCTCGCCAGAAACCCGGTGAATCTGTCACCACTTGGGCTTGTCGTCTAGAACACCTTGTTTCCCAGGTTCGTTCTAGAGAAGCGTCTGTCTTTTCCGAGACCAATGATTCAATGATTAAGTCAAAGTTTTGGTCGGGACTGCGTGAGGATAGGATGAAATCGGCCCTGCGCCACCTGATGGATGGGAACGCCCCCTATGATCGAATCATAATATCAGCAAGGGTGGCTGAGATGGAAGTAACAAAGGCAATTTCACATCAAGTGACTGAGGTTTCTACTCAACAATCAAAGAAACTGGATGAAGTGCTTTCGCTTTTGTCCAAGATAGATGCACGACTCTCTGCTGTCGAAAGAGGTGCAAATAATAAACCTTTCCATAAGAAAAACAACCCATCTAATCAACAAAGGAACTTCAATAGAACCGAGTTCCAAGGTGAATGTTATCAATGTCACCAGAAAGGCCACAGGAAATCTGAGTGTCATTTAAACTACTAAGTACCATTGGATGTGGGCTGTCCAGTGGGAATAAGCAAAGCCCTTTGGCCGCCAACCAATTGATTGGGAAAGCGAATGAGATACCCGTTGTGGTTAAGGACAAAGCTATAATGGCGTTACTAGACACAGGTTCCATGGTTAGCACCATTTCCTCTTCGCTTACAAAGGATCTGGGGTTAGATATCCGTCCCTTACATGAATTTATTTCAGTGGAAGGTGTCGGAGGCCACAAACTTGAATATCTTGGCTATGTTGAAACGCAATTGACTTTTCCAGACTTGAAGACAAATACTGACGGTCTTTTGCTGGTAGTACCTGATACAAGCTACCACGACAGGGTGCCTGTTCTAATTGGTACCAACATACTTCACATCTTGCAAGGACAGTGTGAATCGCCGAGTTCAGTAGCAACGAATTGGCAACTGACATTCAAGGCATTGATAGCCTTTGATCAACTGTCTCAGAGGTCTAGTCTGGCAGATGTGAAAACGACGAAAGCAATTACTATTCAGCCTCAAAAGAAACTTGTGATACATGGACATACAAGACTGAATACGTGCATGAGGTTGACAGTCATGACAGAGGAATCCCGTCACAATATGCTTCCTGGTGGAATCAGACTGACTCCTTCGGTACTAAGAGTCGAACCCTCCAAGTCTGCCCATCGAGTGTCGGTCGAGTTGATTAACTTTTCGACAAAAGCAGTGACAATGCCACCTCGTACTATACTATGTGACTTACAGAGAGTTGATGTAACTCTGCCAAGAGACATGAATTCGTCTGTGAACCCAGGCGAAGCATGTACTGCTGCTATGGGACATGACGGACATAGTGACATAATCCCAGACAATGACTTTTTAGCGAAGCTTGATCGAAGCTACGTTGACAACTTGGATGAAACGGAAGTCAAAAGGGTGGATACCTTTTTTACCAAGTGGAAAGACATTTTTTCACTTCACGACTTGGACTTAGGATGCACTGACAGGGTGAAACATCCGATTAAGTTGGTGAATGACGTACCGTTCAAAGAGCGTTCGCGCAGGATACCCCCTGCCATGATAGACGAAGTGAAGACACACTTACGCGAAATGCAAGAGTTAGGCGTGATTAGAAAATCCAGTAGTCCCTATGCCTCAAATGTTGTTCTGGTCAGGAAGAGGGATGGAACCCTTAGGTTTTGTATAGACCTGAGACGTTTAAATTCCCTTACCATTAAAGATGCATACCCTCTGCCCAGGATAGAAGAGACCCTTGATGCACTGCAAGGCAGTAAGTGGTTTTCTGCACTGGACTTGAAGTCGGGGTATTGGCAGGTTGAGGTAGAGGAGAAAGACAAGTCCAAAACAGCATTTACAGTGGCTGGTCTAGGATTCTGGGAATGCTGCCGCATGCCCTTTGGTCTCACCAACGCCCCAGCTACTTTTCAGCGCTTAATGGAGTCGTGCATGGGAGATTTGCACCTCACATATTGTCTTCTGTACTTAGACGATATCATTGTGTTTTCTGATACGTTTGAAGAACATCTTCATCGTCTCAAGTCAGTCTTTGATAAGGTGCAAGAAGCTGGTCTGAAGTTGAAACCATCAAAGTGCAAATTCTTTCAGAAGTCGATAAAGTGTCTTGGTCATATCGTTTCACAAGACGGTGTCCAGACAGATCCTGAAAAGTTATCAGCCGTTCGACAGTGGCCTGTACCAAGTTCGGTACATGAAGTGCAAAGTTTCTTGGGCTTTGTTGGCTATTATCGACGTTTCGTTCGGGATTTTTCGAAAATCGCCAGACCTCTTCATCAGCTCACTGCAGGTGCTCATACTAAAAAGACTAGAAAGAAAACGACTAGCACATCGTTTCACTGGGGTGAAGAACACCAGTTAGCTTTTGAGAAACTGATCAAATGTTTGACTGAAGCACCAACACTTGCGTTCGCTGATTATAAAAAGCCCTTTGTGTTGCACACTGATGCTAGTTTGGACGGGCTAGGAGCGATCCTCTATCAAGAAGTTGAAGGGACGCAAAGAGTAATCGCCTATGCGAGCAGAAGCTTAAATAAGGCTGAGAAAAACTATCCTGCCCATAAACTAGAGTTCCTCGCTTTGAAATGGGCTGTAAGTGAGAAATTTCGCGATTATCTGTACGGTGCGCAGTTTACGGCGTATACAGATAATAATCCTCTGACGTATGTTTTGACGTCTGCGAAATTGGACGCAGTGGGACACCGCTGGGTCGCAGAATTGGCCAATTTCAAATTCAATATTGTTTACAGATCAGGCAAATCAAATCGAGACGCTGACGCTCTCTCGCGGTTAAAGGTTCCGGAAGAGATGTCCTCTAAATCAGTCTCGTCACAGATAGTGAACGAAGTTCTTCGGACCGTGGATGATGACTTACCACTGATAGAGACCTTCTGTTGTCCTCAGCAAGTAGTTTCTTCCAGTGAGGAATTCCCTGGTTTATCGCGGGAGACCAGAGAAGAAATCATTGAGGCACAACTGAACGATCCGGATCTCACGGGCGTCATGGATGTGTTGCAGAGAGCAACAGACGCCACGACTGAAGTCACTGATGTCGGACAGATATTGTTACGTGATCGAAGTCGCTTAGACATAGTAAATGGCTTGCTGTGTCGTCGACGTGTGATTACGGGTGAGACGTTGTTGCAGTTGATTCTGCCAAAGGCAATGCGACAGACGGCCCTGAAAGGTTGTCACGATGAAATCGGACACCTTGGTCGAGACAGGACTATTGCGCTACTCCAAGAGCGATTTTATTGGCCTGGTATGGCTGGAGAGGCTACAAATCATGTTGCCAAGTGCGGTCGATGCATTCGACGTAAGAGCCTGCCAAACCAGAGGTCGCCGCTGGTAAGCATACAGTCAAATGGTCCATTAGATCTGCTATGTATGGATTTTCTTAAACTGGAACCATCCAAAGGCGGAATTGAGAATGTATTGATAATCACAGACAACTTCACAAAGTATGCTCAAGCCTATCCATGTAAGAACCAAACAGCTCACACAACAGCGAAAGTGTTGTATGAAAACTTCATTGTACATTACGGATTTCCTAGTCGCTTACATTCCGATCAAGGTCGCAATTTTGAATCTCAAACAATAGCCGCTCTATGCAAACTCGCGGGCATGAGAAAGTCACGCACCACACCTTACCACCCAAGTGGGAATGGTCAGTGTGAACATTTTAATCGGACCTTGCTAGACATGATGGGAACACTGAATCCAGATCAGAAATCTGACTGGAAAAGTCACATAGCATCCCTAGTACACGCCTACAACGCAACAAAACACGAAACAACAGGCTTCACGCCGTTTTATTTGATGTTCGGACGCCATCCTCGGTTACCAGTGGATATTCTCCTTGGGACCGATGATTTGCAAATCGACAATAAAGAAGACCACACAACATACGTTGAAAAGATTCGCCAAAACCTTGAGACGGCATACAAACTAGCTTTCGAAAAGTCGAAAGTGAAAAAACAACATCAAAAGGCAAACTATGACTTAAAGACTCGAGGCGCGACCGTTCACCAAGATGACCGGGTGTTAGTGCGAAATGTGGCCTTCAAAGGTACGCATAAACTGGCTGATCGCTGGTTAGAGCACGTGTTTGTGGTCCTGGCGCAGCCAGATCCTGACATACCCGTGTTTGAGGTCAGACGGGAAGATGGTCAAGGGCCAAAGCGAGTTTTACATCGAAACATGTTACTGCCCATCAGCTGTAATGATGAGGGTGTTAATGAGGAAAGGGAAAAGCGGAAACTAGAAACTGGTCTGTCGAGACGGAAGTCTGATACAGCCTTCGAGCGTCTGACGACATCCGAGAGTGAGGAGGAAGAAATCGTTCCGATTTCTAGACCTGTACCTGCACCACGGCAAAGGCCTATCGCTGCACGTAGGGAAAGTCTCACTGTAGAAGTGATACCCGTAGTCCCCGCAGTGGATGCAACGCTTGCACCGACGCCTCCAATTGAGACCCCTCCCATCCAGTCTGATGCGCCAGTCAATGAAATAGATCAGAGACCGGTTAACCCAGACATCAACCGTGATGACGCTGGTGTGGCTCCTAACTGGAGTAACTCATCTGGCAGTGAATCTGAATTGGTTGAGGACGAACCTGTGCCTGTACCTGTACCTCCACCTCGCAGGTCACAACGTCAGCGTCAACCACCGTCACGTTATGACCAAGAAACATATATCATGATGCAGCAAGCGCATCACCGTAGAGTATCAAAACAAAACCTGTATTTGCGTCAGTGTTTGCAAGCCATCTTGCAAAGTGATGATATGATTTAATTGGTTCTTTCTGTTTAATGCAATTTGAATGGTTGATATGTCTACTGGACGTTTGATAAATGGTTCTGTGTGAACTGATTGAGCGTTCCTTATTTTAGTTATTTGTTGGTATAACTGTTCGAATGTCGAGACGCCATTCCTCGTAGAGGGGGAGTGTGTGACCGATCAGGTCAACGCTTAATATAGTCGTTGGAAAACGGCGGCGATCTAAATCTTTTCTTCGTGCATTGACGTAATGCGCAAGCGCAACCTGCCTTTTCGCGGGAATATCTGTAGTGAGACAAAGGTTGTCAAAGAGAAAGGTAGTCAGACAGACAGCCTCAACAGAGCCTGTCAGAAGATTGATCTCTGATTACTTCCAATTCACAGACATTGTGCTTTGGTTTGGTTGTGTGTCCCCACAGGTAAGAAAGTAGTGGATTAACTGTATTAGTATGCGTGTAATTTTATTTGTTATGAAAGAGTCAAAGTATTTACTCAGTTGTGAAAGTACCGCCATCTTGGTTTGGTGGGTCTTTGTTTGGTTGGATGTCATTACTGCAATAGTCTCACACTGAATGTATGAATTCGATTACTGTATTATATTATTATTTTACCACAGGTGTATTTGTGATTTTAAACCCCAGCCTAGCGGCTGTGGTAATAAATCGGATGTATTGAATCGTCGTTGTCATCACTTGGCCCACCACAACCCCTGTTACATGAATAACAAATTTCCATATATTAACCTTTTTACTAGAAAGGCCGCCGCCTGGCGGCGCACTGTTTTATTCCCCAACCTATATACGAGACAATTACTCCTGTCGCTGCTGCACAACAAAAGAAATTATAGCCCATAACAAAAGTGTTCAAATAATTAATCCCATATACATTGTCATGAATGATAGTGTCTATTTTTTATGCATTTTTTAACTGCTTTTTTTTTCTCTCAATGACCACAACATCTCGTACTTCTTTCTAGCTCTCCATATGCTCTCTATGACCTGGGCGGCACACCCCCACCACGGTACCAATGTAGTCCCCCACCCCTCTCCCCAGGACGTATCTTCGCGGACTTAGGCACGCTCATCGCGTTCAGGGTGGAGGCATCGGAGACGGAGGCGGACGATAAATTACGCAGGAGGTTATCTACAAGGCTTTGCTGAACTGACACCACGGAATGGTGGGGGGCACAAGGGGCACGTGCCCCCCCCCCACCCCCCTTACAGTTCCTAAAACACATCTGTGTCCCCTGGCTTGGCCTCTCCTTATATATTACACTGCATCAAGCTTCGTAGTTTACGTATTCTTTCTTTATATCTTGCCAAAGATTACGGGTGCAAATAGTACGTAACGTGCACCTCGGTCATCTACATGTTTTAACCGCATTTATGTCATGTTCTTGTGGCTTGATTGTACGCCACATAAGGACAACTATCGGCATTACAACAGGATTGTCCGCATTATATAATTTTTTTTTCCAATTCTCCGGTAGTCTGTGAACCACCTCATAGTAATGCAATATATTTTGTTTTTAGTTTGTACTTCGCACAAAGGTCATCATAGGGCAGTAGTGCACCATCCAGTGTAACTAAATCTTTTACATACATTATTCCCGCTGTTAACCAGTTTTCTAGAGCGATCAGTTGGCTTTCGATTGTAATTGACGAATTGAACCACATTACTTCCTCTAAAACGTATGTTTTAGTAGATACCTCGTGAAAGGTAAACTCACACCATGAACTGACGATATTAAACAGAAAGGTACCTTTAATATGTTTGGGAGGTTCACAACATCTTTCACGCGCACATTGCATTTCCAAAATAATTGCCCGATTGATCCAAAGTGATCGCTTATTAAACACGAGAGAGCTTCATTTGACACAAATCGTTTGACCCAGGCGGCTTTCAGTGAACCATCCTTCACAACAATATTTGTCGCATTCATTCCTCCAAGGGTTTTCTTATTGTACATGACAGTGCGCTTTATTTTGTCCGGTTTCCCTCCCACAGGAAATTAAAAATGTCTCTCTGTATGTGATTGAAGAATAGAAGCTCTGGTATCCATAACACAGACATTAAGTAGACTAATTTAGGAATGACCACTGATTGGGTTATAACCGTTCTGCCGAAAAGGGACATTTTTCTGCGCTGCCACAAACTTAGACCTAAACAGACCTACCGAGAGAGGACGAGCAGACCTATACAGACCTAACATTAGAGGACGAGCAGACCTATACAGACCTACCGAGAGAGGACGAGCAGACCTATACAGACCTACCGAGAGGGGACGAGCAGACCTATACAGACCTACCGAGAGGGGACGAGCAGACCTATACAGACCTACCGAGAGAAGACGAGCAGACCCATACAGACCTACCGAGACAGGACGAGCAGACCTATACAGACCTACCGAGAGAGGACGAGCAGACCTATACAGACCTACCGAGAGAAGACGAGCAGACCTATACAGACCTACCGAGACAGGACGTGCAGACCTATACAGACCTACCGAGAGAGGACGAGCAGACCTATACAGACCTACCGAGAGAGGACGAGCAGACCTATATAGACATACCGAGAGACAGGACGAGCAGACCTATACAGACCTACCGAGAGGGGACGAGCAGACCTATACAGACCTACCGAGAGGGGACGAGCAGACCTATACAGACCTACCGAGAGGGGACGAGCAGAGCTATACAGACCTACTGAGAGGGGACGAGCAGATCAATACAGACCTACCGTGAGAAGGCGAGCAGACCTATACAGACCTACCGAGAGAGGACGAGCAGACCTATACAGACCTACCGAGAGAGGACGAGCAGACCTATACAGACCTACCGAGAGAGGACGAGCAGACCTATACATACCTACAGAGACAGGACGAGCAGACCTATACAGACCTACCGAGAGAAAACGAGCAGACCTATACAGACCTACCGAGAGAGGACGAGCAGACCTATACATACCTACAGAGACAGGACGAGCAGACCTATACAGACCTACCGAGAGAGGACGAGCAGACCTATACCGACCTACCGAGAGAAGACGAGCAGACCTATACAGACCTACAGAGAGGGGACGAGCAGACCTATACATACCTACAGAGAGGGGACGAGCAGACCTATACAGACCTACCGAGAGAGGACTAGCAGACCTATACAGACCTAACGAGAGAGGCACGAAACGTATCCATGTGCTAAACAATAGCCGCACGAACTGTCCAAATATCACTCTAATAGTATGAAAACATACGTTGATGCGTGGTTTTCATAACGATGAAACCAATGAGCATGATTTTTGTCTGTAGACGTACATTCGTTGATTAGGGAATCTAAACAGGTTTGTGCTATCATACTGATTAAACTGCCAAAACGCATTACACTTCAGACTTTCGAAGCACCAGATAGCCTAGTAAATGAATAATGATTACAAAGGCCATTTATTTGCAACGGACTGAAACGTGAAAATAGGTTATAATATATCGGAAGAACTATACCTGGTTCATCGAACTCTTACGCAAGAAATTTATGAAGAAAATCAAGGGTTACACCATCCAATGCAACATCACGTACCCCTATGACGGGTTTACACGGTACGATCAGTCCTTCAATAGTCGTAACAACGGTCGATATATCCGTCGGCCAACAGTTCACAGGGTCAAACCGCCTACCGACCGATTCAACGATTTTCACTACCACATCTCACGAACATGCCATTAGGGCGTCGCGCGTCATAGCGTCATGCATACAAGCCACACATACTTTATCATTGTCATAATGCAAACAATAAAGTCAACGAGATCATCTCAACGCTGACTGGCTAAAATGTTCGACGCTGATTGGTTGACAATTTTCAAATCCTGAAGTTGATCAAAACTTGAGAACATGCGCTAATCTTACGATGCGTGGAAAACCGGCCCTCCAAAGAGTTAGTCGAAAACTTGTTTTTTTGTATCGAACTTTACAACGTATTGCATCGTGTGGACAGGGCATAACGTAACATAACGCCAAGCTGTTTAACTATATAGCTCTTTAGAAAGAAACGGTAGGTTAGGGACAAACAGGCCATCTCTCCTGACATAGGAAGGAGAACACGCTGTAAAAAGTATAGATGTACGAGCGAATGCTGCTGGTCAGAGAGAGAGAGAGACATTCTCTGCCCGGATCTGCAATGCTGCCTGGCTGCAGCCATGGGTCAGGGAGGGTGAGAGAGAGATTCTCTGTCCCAATCTCCGTTGCTGTCTGGTTGCTGCTACTGGTCAGAGAGAGAGAGAGATGTATTTTTTTTATTTTTTTATTTTTTTATTTAAACATCATTTCTTTTCTGAGGTTGACCTGAAAGGGATGCCATCGGGCAGGGTCACCTCGAACAAGAACAATAACATATATACACACAGACCTGATGTTACATACAAAGAAACGAAAGAAAGTATAATACAATTATTCCAGATATACGCATGTTGCTCCTGACTGGTACACAGCTAATTAAAACCTATTAGATGCTACGATGTAGTCTTGTATAAAACCCAATAATTTTTCGTTGTCGGTGAAAGACAGATCAGAGGACCCATAGAGCAGTGCATGTTCAAAATTAGATCTAGAGTCAGTTTGGATGGATTCACCTTTACCTGCAGAGGAACAGATCTACCGCCAAGAAAGGAGGGGGTGGATAGTGTATAGAACAAATAGAGACTGATTAACAGTACTGGCTAAATGGCATATCCCATAAACTTTTATATTAATAATAACATAATTGGGATTAAACTTTGTATGTACAACAAAAATACACAACACGCGAAATCCACCGGGGGGAGGGCTGCTGTGCAAAATGGTGACCACGGCGTCTACAAATTGTTGACAACCGTGGGTAAGGGGGGTTGATGCAGGGGGACAGAATTCCAAAGAGGGGGTCGCATGTAAACTGCATAGTCTGAAAGGGGGGGGGCACGTGCCCTATGTGCAACCCCCCCTCCCCCCGGACACGCCCATGCCTCACTCCCGGGTCTGACTTGCAGCGACTAATATGAGATCATAAACTAGCCCTAACAGATGGCTCTCAGGACGCGCTGGTACCAGAGACTCCCGAGTGATAGATACCAGCGCTTATCGACAGCCATATATCAGGGCTCTGACGGCGTCCCAAACACCAACCTGCATGATTCATCATCATAGGCTGCGTATCATTGCGGGAAAGGACACTTGAAGTATCAGTGCATTATTTATTCCTGGCCATATACTATCAAGTCTTCTTCCGAGAAGTTACGCACGGACCGCAATGTTGACCATTACTTAGCATTAACCACAGCGAACTATTTTCTTTTGTTGAAGATATATCCACTAAATAACTGACCCTAAGTTGGAAATAGCAGCGGAATCTAAGTGGTGTATTATAAAATATTGATAAGTAATGGATTTATATTATGCATCGATACTTACGGGTTATCCCCACGTAGGCCTATTTCCAAAAGAAACGGCGTCCAGAGTTATGGGGTTTGGAAGCGGTGGTCCAGTGTCCAGTGTCTAGTGTGGATTTTTCTAAAGTCTCAGCGTCGATTTTTTTAAATATACCTGTGTCGCGTGGCGCCATTAACCCCCAGACCCCTAGTTTAATATTATCAACTGGGACTTCGTCGCTCTCAGCGAACGATACCCCCACTTTCGGTTTACTATTTACTATTCGCGTCTTTACGGTAATATATTCTGTAATTTTGGGTATTACCATCCTCTTTTCCCTGTCAAAATAGTGTATTCTGTCTTGAATTTAAACCCTGAAAGCCTGTGGGCTATCCGGAGGGAAGCAAATTTGTTCACCGGAGCAGAAGTTGGTGGCCGGCTTTATGTCCCTGCGCGCCTGTTCGCAGTTCGGTAGTCTGTGTGATGTCGACAGCGGTTCGCTGGGACGTCTGCGCGCATTATCAATAAACCGCACAGTTTTATGTTGAAATTGTTGTTTCACGGACTCAAAGAAATATAAAACATATGCATCATAATTTTGAGATACTTTTAGTCTCAAATGTAAAAAATCTAAGAAGGCGCATCTAAGTAGGCTGCTTTAACGGTCAGCACTATTTTAGCTGTGAAAATTGTCGTACGTCACACGAATCTCGGCGCGTCTTTTGCGACCATGAGACACTTGGATCTAATGTAATGAATATATTATCCATATTCGCTGGTTGGCTTGCGATTAAAATTATGCTTGAGATTTGAACTTCGTAAAATAACCGGAAAAAAATATATTATGATTTATGTCGGCAGAAATAAAACCATTTTACTCTGATCAGTTGGCCGCCATCGCTGCCAATCGCAACAACCGCCGATTACTAATCTAAGTTAGTTTCTAGTTTATTGTGGGTAGTCATGAATATTCATGAGACATTTTTTTCTGAACTAGAGCCAACCGTCCTTGACCAATCCGCAAAGTTCAAATTCGTATGTGTCGTACCGTATGGCGTGCGACCGCGGTCGAGAGTCATAAGGTACACACCCCTGGCTTGGTAAGTTTGCTTGGAAGATGACGTTATGATTTGCGGTAGTTTTTGCGCCAAGTGACGTAGATGCAAGTTCAGTTCAATTGCTAAATATAGACAGGTGAAATTCGTATGTGTCGTACCGTATGGCGTGCGACCGCGGTCGACAGTCATAAGGTACGCTCCCCTGGGTTGGTTAGTTTGCTTAGAAGATGACGTTATGATTTGCGGTAGTTTTCGCGCCAAGTGACGTAGATGAAACTTCCGGTTCAATTTGCTAAATATAGACAGGTGAAGGTTTCATGTAAATATTCACATGATTTGGTATTTTTGAGAAAGGTGGTAACGAGTAGGTGTTCGATGTGTTGAATTTATAATAGCTGGAGTTTTATTCTGCGATGTTTTGTAACAAGTAAGCAAGCGAAATAGCAGGACTGCCACTCTCATGCACACAACGCATCAGCTCATCAAAGGCGTGACAATCTCGTAAAATAGCGAAACACCCTCTTTTGCCGGCCGGTTCTCGGTGCAATGTCCCAGCATTGAAACCTGCCGGCAAAATAGCGTCGAAACGATTCATGGCAGCCAATCAGCGGCGAGTGCGCGCAAAATAGCCCCACACAATTGATAGCCGGTCACGGTCAATTACTCTATGTGATATCATGGCAATAATTCTTTATTCCTTATTTGGGTTGACGCATGGAATATAGCCCCATTGGGGCGAGTTATGTCTGACAGCCCCGCTTCTTGTTGGGGTAGAACCCGACCCGAGGCAGACATGCTTCACTCCCTGCTTAATCAATGATCTCGCCTTACACTTAGCACTTACTACATCAACAAATTACACACCAACACAACACATAAAAGCGAAGCAAAGGTTTATTGCGAATTCAAAATAGCGCAACGAAGAGGTTTTTATGAAATCATGGTTGGTAGCGGTTGGGATAGGTGTTGGCGCTTTAAACCACCCCTGATAAAGTCAGGTTTCTCATGGTTACGCTAATAGTCTATTTGAAGTGTATTTATTATGGAGCGGAGCGTAGGGTGCATACACTAAAGTCATGGCTGGTAGCGATCGGAATAGACGCATTAAATCACCCCTGATAACGGCAGGTTTCTCATGTTCCGACCAAAAATCTGAGCAGAGGACGTTCGACAATGAAATAATGCCTCTGACACAAGCCAAGGAAGGTCATACGCCAAAATAAAAACTTTAATAAATGTTTGTGTTTAATAAATTGTGTTTAATGATGCGAACCTAAATTCATCACTTATAAGATTGTTTATCGACAAATTCATATGTTAACATTATTAGGGCCACTTAGTGTTTTTCGAACTGTTTGAATTGATGGAAGTCAAAGGCATGTAGCCAACTGTATTCGCATACACAATGCCAAATGCAAACTAAATAATCGTGGTACAACATTGATATAAAAACATGCTGTTGTCCAGGGATGATGTAATGCTGATAATCTATGTGAAGTGCATTTATTGTAGAGCGTAGCGTGGGGCGCATAAAAAACCCAATTTAGTAGCCGCCGTTTCCTAGGAAGATAGGTCTATCCTTCACTTCTAAAGGGGCTGAAATAAAACAATGGAAAACTAAAATGGTCTATTAAAATATATGTATTATATCACAGTAGGTACGATATAGAACGTCTGATAATCATATGTGAGGTCACGTAGAACTATACATAACATACCCATTAGCATGGAAATGTTTACGGAAAACGAACAGGAAGGGATATCCTAAACCGGTAAAGTATGATCGGATAAAACTTACATGTATAGCCCCGTAACGGCAGTGGCGGCATACTTCGTTTTGTCCGAAGTCCAGCAGACACGGGCGGCAGACCCTGAACTGCTGACAGGGGCAAGAGTGTGTACTGCCAGTGTCACCACATATGATGCACTGGGCACCGCCAGCTAAAACGAAACAGAAAACGAATTTTCAAGAAAATTGATCAAGTCATAGACAGGGTTCGGATAGTCCGTTCGACCATCAGGTGTAACGGCAAAAGGCAATTATGCTATATGCAGACGGGTTCTTCAATGACCTAGCTAGGTATTCAATCTTCGCCATTGTCACAAGACCGTTGGAATACCAATAGGACGAGGCAATGGTTTCGAGAAATTCAGGCAATAATTGTGCGTGGTGCAGATAGAGGATTATAAAATTTGCGCTCTGAATGTCTGATCCGTCTCATTAATAAAGTAATGTGAAGTATTCGAGTTCTTATCTTTGGATCTTTGGTCTGATGCTTGTACATCCACATAGTTTGACCTTGACATTCACTTTATACTTTTGGTTGGGGGTTGTTCAAACCACACACGTAAATAAGATCACAACACACCTGCTGCCACAAACGTGAAAAACAAACAACGTTTGCAAAACATCGATCACAAAACACAAACTTTCGTTAGGAACGTAAAGAAATTGCCACAACATGAAACAAACAATTGCAACATATGCCAAAATTAAGTAACGAACGAAATATAACTAGAACCAAGAGCTAACAAGGACAATTACCATGGGACATCTTAATGCCGGTGTATCTCCGCTGAAATGTATATATACCCATAGCTGAATAAAATATAGGCTTGAGTGGGGGTGTAACGCTTGGCGCTAGATACCGCATTTAATTGGAACGTTGTTGTATAGATTTTTTTTGTACATAACTTTGTTTTGAGAGGTTCGCCACAGCGAATTCACATATTAATGCATATTCATCTCCGATAGAACAACCAGAAATGTAATTGATCAACAGCAATGAAAATACAAAAAAAAAATCAGTCATGTGACATAATTGAACAGCCGGGCTAGACTCAGTATGACACCTTAGGAAAATATGTCACGAGAAACGTATAGGATGTCACAATTAATTCTAGCAAAAGGCTATATTACATTTGAATCTAATTTCCCAAAGCCTTTGAGGCCCCTGAACACAATTACATCACTATGGTGCGGCTTGCCAGAGCCAGATTTCCATGATAACAGTTCAAAAGTTGTGCCCTATCTTATCCACCAAATGATTAATCTACGCAAAAAGCAGTCAAACTAATGTACGCGTTTTACCCTGAGTCGAGGATAGTGTGCCAGTAAGTAGTATCACAATGTATCTACAGCAGTAATGATATGATAATACAGAACAACGGAACCTTTTTGTTAAAATAGATCAAATATTCGCAATAAAAAAGTTAATTTTGTGAACAAATTTTGCTTTTGTCCATATATTGTCGCTTTATAGAAAATTATCATCGGCACCATCGGGTACCAAATTATGTGTTCTGTACAAATATATCTTCTTAAAATGGATATTCAATGTTTCCAGATAAAATAAATGTCAAGAAGACTATTATGTCCGCACTGAAGAATATCAGTACAATGCTCACCGAAGGTGTCCATAGAAGAATATCAGAGCTGTTGCAATCAATGTACAACCAATTGAGGTCGCGTGTAATAACACCAGATGCGCTAACTGATTTGTTTGAATGCAATACAGACAAGGTTTCCAACTCAGCCCCTTCCTTTTTAACTTTTGCCTGAACGAATTCATAGAATGTTGCAGATCGAGTGATTTCCCGGTGATTCAGATAAGCCATAAATACGATAATGTGTGCGTGCTACTATTTGCAGACGATATGGTTGAAGCAGCTGATACTATGGGTAGATTACAGAATCTTATTGATAAGATTAGCGAGTTCTGTGAAAGATGGGGATTAGCAATTAATCTAAACAAGACGAATGGTTTTCAGGAATGGAGGGAGAGGGGGGTACAGAAGAGAAATTAAAAATGGTTATTGAAAAGAAAGAGGATAGAGACTGTATCATTTTGTAAGTGCCTAGGGCTGGTCTTTATCCGTAAGCTAGTCTGGACGTTGGCTCATTAAACCCTCTCCGCACAAGCTGGAAATGCTGTGCATTTTATTAATGTGCAAATAGCAAACATGGTGGGGTAGAACCTAAGATCAAATTCGAATTATTTGACAAAATGGTATTGCCGATTTTAACTTATGGAGCAGAGATTTGGGGATATAGGGTGAAGGACGATATAGAGAGTGTTCAAGTGAAATATTGCAAATGGATATTAAAACTACCTGCATCGACATCGAATGCAGCTGTTATATGGGAGAAGGAACGTACCCAGTCCAAATAACCTGTGTTATGATGATGTCAAGTTCTGGAAGAAGCTCATTAATAATGATGATAATTCTCTCCCAAGAGAAACACATATTATGCTATTTGAATTAGATTATAGGGGGGGGGGCTCACATGGGCCACTGAAGCGCAAATAATATTGTTAGAGTTGGGATTTGAAGAAACCTGGACGCATCAGCAAATATGACACGAGGATCTATTTTTCGAATCAACTACGGGTGAACTGATGTACAGAGCACATACAAATTGGCATAAGTCCCTAGAAGCAAATAATCGACTTGACA
The DNA here is from genome assembly GCA_964019135.1 of Arenicola marina. Lineage (NCBI taxonomy): Eukaryota > Metazoa > Annelida > Polychaeta > Arenicolidae > Arenicola > Arenicola marina. The sequence continues at coordinate 27,025,518 of OZ025265.1, forward strand.
CATATAGAAAGTATAAAAGAACCTTGACAACAGAACCGCATATATTTTCTATTAAAGAAAGCTATCTATGAAAACTCCTGGCTCAATTTCGATGTTCGGCACATCGACTAAACATGAAGAAAGGCAGATATTAAAGAATCCCAAGGGAAGAAATACTGTGTATGTATTCTAAAACTAATGGTGAAATATAAAAGAGGAGATACACTTAATCTGCTTTTTTGCCCTTTGTATAAAGCGTCAAGAAAAAATACCTACCTGATGTCACAGATCAGCGGCACAATTTACGCTGGGAATTTATCTTTTTGATGATGTCAATAGATACCCCCACCCTATATAACATCGTGCTATTACTCCGCGATGCGTTCAAATTGAGGGAAAAATCTATTTCAAAATGTTACCTTATTTACTTGATGTTTACTTGCATATATTTGTATTTTGAGGCTGTGAGCCTACAGTGCACAATAAACTTATTATTAATATTATTAGTACAGGTACAATTACATAGCGATTGATAAATGAATAAATTAAATTTATATAGCACACAAATTAACGAAAACAACAAGCCGTACAATGCAGATTGTCGATTAGGTGTTTTACGTTGCTTTGCTAAGGCAACACGGAGAAGTGTTCTTTTAAAGAAGCACACAATTTTTTACATTTTGCACTTTAAACACGTATAAATCTGCTAAAATTTTTAATTTTCCATTGAAAGGGAAACCAATTCCAGCCGTTAGGGCAGTGCCAATGAGAAAATATAGTCTAAAGATCTGTTTCGTAAAACGAAAACAATTATAATTACGAATTCGCAGAGAAAAACTTATTTTATTCCTAAAAAAACATATTGTCGCTCATAAGTGCACTTTCGGTGGGCGCAGAATTTAATCGGCCTCCTACCAACCAATCAGGATCAAGCAGACTTCGCGGGTCACTGCATCACGGGAGCCATGAAGAGGTACGTGTACATGATAAATTCACACGTGGAACGTGCGTATGTGGTTTTGTAAACGAAAAGAAAAAAGGGGCCTACCTAATGAAATAATGTAATATGCAGCTTGCTACACCAAGGACTGAGGCAGTGATTAACGTTTAATCGATGATTACTCCTATATCAGTTTAATAAAAAAATATGTCCTTCTGGGGATGAACTCCTTTGGTCTCATAGTTTCAATAAAAAAATCACTTATTGCTGCTCTTGGCTTCCGCTTTAACGTAGGGCAGAGCACACTTAATATTAACATAATTTTGTTAATAATAGGTTTATTTCATTTAAAAAACATGTACATTACATTCGCATTAACAAACTGAGAAGAAGTGGTGCTTATATGCTCGTGCAGAAAGAAACCCCCCCTCCCTCCCCCCCCCCCCAAAAAAAATATATATGCATATACAAAATTAAACAGATTTTTTATACAATAATGCCGTATAAACAACCACTGTTTAATCATTCAGATATTGTTAGGTTAAGAAATGTAAGCAAGTTATAATTACGAGCCCAAATGCTATTTCTCAATTATCAATAGTCTCTTTTAAAAGCATACTTTTTACCGTTCCCTTGAAAACATGTATAGAGCATAGAAAGTTTAGCCTGATAAGCCACTTATTAAATATACGCGTTCCCATATAACTGGCATCTTCATACAATTAGTTGTATATTTCGGCGTTCGGTAGTATACTTTGATAGTACTAAAGATATAAAATAGCTTACAATACTTAATAATATTTATATATATTTATATATTTAACCCCTGACACTAGGTTTTCGTAGCGTATTTACAACAGAATAACATTTGTGGAATGTCACGTACCGCGTTGTGAATGGGACACGGATCTGATTCTCGTATTCGCCATCGTTTTACATTTTTCATACGCGGTAGTAGATTCTGCAACATTTTAAAACTAAACTGCGCAATTTTTAAATCAGGTACATCCTTAACTTTCCTCACATAGAGAACACTGATGTCTACAATAATCATATCACATTGATTTATAACATTCAACTGTTTTTTTTCCTTTAGATGTTTGATAATCTGTTGATAAGAAGTGGTTATAATTTGCTTGAATACCGTCTTCTTTAAAACAATGCAAGCATTTGCCCCCGGCGGGTGGGGGAAGGGGTGGAGGGGTGGGTACTTAAAACTGTGCTTGGTTTCGTAGGGTTCAGCGGTAAAGCCCCTCGTTTTTCACCGCGCCGGGTTTTACGTTTTAAAATGTCCACTCCATAGGTAGCGTTTTCACCACAACTATCCGCTCTCTCAGGCATCAAGGCACTCAGGTATTCCCCCCACCAGATTTGTATAATAGTGCCCCTCCCTGCTGCCCCCCAGCATTTTCCGCAGTCACATAGCTTATCACCAGATGCCTATAGGGCTTAAGAGTTTTACGAAGTAATGTTATCTCATGATATATATGATTTTGTCTCTTTACGAATCCATATAAAAGAATTCATTGATTATGCCATTCATAAAACATGTCACCAACCTTATTTATACCGAATTAAATCATAGATTTAAGAACAACTTTTCCATTATTACGGCAGACTATATGTTAATATAACAGTTTGCCTTTAAGAGATTTGCTGTATCCATAGGCTTACCGTGGAGATTTAACTTTGCATATGCATACACCACTTTTGATAGAACGGAAATAGTTCCCTCTTGTCAAATGATAACTGAATAGTAGCTCCATTGCATGGTATTCCATTTTCTCCCAGCGGGCACACGACGTCGGTATGTAAGTCGTATCGACGTCGTACTTTCGTCGCGACGTCGTACGATCAAATTACAACCATCAGGCGACGTCGGAGATACGACGCCAATCTGACTGTCAGAGTACGACGTCAATCTGCCTGTCAGAGTACGACGTCAATCTGACTGTCAGAGTACGACGTCACAAAGACGTTGTAATGACGTCAACCTAAACACAGTCAAAGTTTTTATTCATAGGATTATTATACACTTCCTGCTAAAGAAGGTTATTAGTTAATTCAATCTGTCATGCACTAGCTTATGGGAAGCATGCAGATGTTCATAGTTCCCGTGTCGGCCGTTGCATAGTGGCCCCAGTGGTCACCAGACGTCGGGCAGACGTCTCGTATTGGTTGGACTCTGAAAATGTGCGTTTTTAGAGCGAGTTTCCCGGGGAAAATAATAAACCGAGCGGGCTCGGTCCAAGGAACAAAAAATCCCCTTCCGAGCGGATATTTTCGCGTTCAAACGTTCGAGCCGTCTTTCGGGGTTAAACGCCCCTTACAAACGTATTTTGGCGGTCAAGTAGTGGTTTACCGTGGACCCCCTCTGACTCCCCCCCCCCTCCCCACCCCAGCCGCAAACCCAATAATGTACTAAGTCTCCCCACCCCACCCCTTCGAGACAGCAACGTTAAAAAATAAAACACCGGTGAGATTTGCAGCGTGCCACAGCGCGCGAAGTGAGCAGTGCGCCACCAGGAGGCATATATTGCACTGCCGCCTAGCGGAGATGCGCAGCGGAGATCACACGGCGCATGCGCGAAGTTTTAAAAATATTGCGGAAAGGCGAGAGGAGTTCTACGGCATGTGTATACGAATAGCTTATATTCACGAATATTTGCTTATGTATATGAATGAAAGGTATGTATTTATAAATACTATACTGTATAGCACCTGAAGACACCCAGGTTTGAGCGTGATAAGGACAAAAAGAGCCTTTATAAATTGAATTTTTTTTACAGTCCTGTCATCTGGTCCATCTCAGTCAGACGCAGGCATCTCAGCCTCAGCCTCAGGGCCATCTGATGATCTGGTCACAGGCGCCGCAGATCACAGGTAAAGTAAATCAGTGGAGGGTGGAGGCCGAGGGGGGGGGCTGTGTCAGTCGATCTGCGGCACCTGTGATCTGGTAATATCACTCCTCGCCCCCCCCCCCCCCCACTGGCCTGTGTCAGTTGATTTACGTCGCCTATGCAGCCACTGGCACCCTCTACACTACAGTACAGGAACCCCAAGCGCCGGGTGAAATGGCAAACGTTTTAGGGAGTGGGGGGATTGGCCTGCCTCTCTCTCGATCTGGAGTTTGTGGTTCGATACTGTGTCCCCCTATAGTATAGGCTATACTGCCACTACGGCACTAGCCTGGGGCCATTTTCTTGAAACCTGGATGCAAGCTAGCTGTTCGCCCCATCGCCAATGGCGAGAGCCAATTGTATGGGCGCATAACTGGCCTATACATGTCGCCACATTGACGAAAACAAAAGAAATGGCCTGGTTTTCGATCAACGATCAAAATGCGACTTAGCGAAACTGATTGCCTACTATGTGTCTACGAGTGCCTCAACCTTAGCCCTGACCCTGTTGCATGCCTGCCCCCAATTATTTGGTGGTGTTGGTGTGGCGAGGTTGAAGGCCACATACCGTTCTATTACTCAGGGAAACTTTCAATGGCTCAGGTAAAAATCAGGGAATTGTTTGAGTGTTTCATGTGGGAACCATGTGCCTCGGTATGGTCTTTGTTTTAGGTTATACCATTTATAAAATTATCTTTGGTATTTATTTTGCTTCTTATGTGATGTATTAATATAAGTAGTACAAACTTTTGTATGATATCTTTCCAACATATTACCATCCATGTCTTATAATGCTAAACAACACTGGCAAATAATAATTTACTAAGAAGATAAGTGTATCCTTTGTTACAGATCAAGTCAGGAGAACATTTCCTGGCAAAGATGTAAAAGAAATTTACAAGTTAATGTGAGAGAAGATCAGCAATGTGGTACAGGCTGGAAAGTAGAAAAACTAAAGGATCTACTTGTTTTATCAATTAAAATGAATATATTTGTATAAAGTATTGTTTATATATGTTATATGCATTGAGTAGTAGTCGTTTTAAAGTTGAGTAGTTATGTAGTAGTTCCGAAGTACTGCATGGTAGTGCGTCTCATTTTAAGGGGAATTTGTATGTATCAGTTAGGAATGAAAAAGGTTACTTTATCAGTTCAATTTTAACTAGATGATAAGTAGATTCCTGCATATGAGTTAGAGTAAACATATTATTTGGGTAAGTATCTAATACAGCGGTTTTTTATGTCATGTATATACTTCTAGTATGCCTACCGGTATACTGTGTGATTTTATTGTGCATAGTTACTAGACAAATTTCCAATATGGCATTTTCAATTCATTCAAACATGTATATGTTGTAAATTGAACACAATTGAGTTTCAATATATCAATCATTTAAACAAACATTGTTTTTATTTGGCAAAGTCCTGTCACTTTAAAAAAAAATTAATGTAAAATTTAAAATGGAATGTGTGTAAATATGATGCTGCTGTATATTAATATCATTTGTTGATTTATTTTTTTATGTCAATATGCATATAAGCAATGAACATTTCTTTACATAATGGTAGTTTTTTTCGAATATATCTATACGGCTAGAATGTGTATTATATCAGTCTTTTGGAATTTGTGTCATTTAAGTGACGAGTAACCATGAGCTAATTATATGTATATAATGTGCATGTCACATGTTCACATACTGCACCTTTTTATAATAATACATATATGAAAGTGGATTGTGAATCTTTGTATCCTTTATTCTTGTATTTTTCAGACTTGATGGTGATTAGTGCCATGGTATCCATGTAGTAAGGTATTATGGTACACATACCATGGTAAGATACCATGGTACATTAGCATACCATGGTATGACACCATGGTAAGATACCATGGTAAATACCATGGTAAGATACCATGGTATGACACCATGGTATAAAGCCATGGTAAATTACAATGGTACATTATACCATGGTATACCATGGAGTTTTGGCGATGGTAATTTACCATGGTAATTTACCAGACATGATCTGTCTGTATGGTCCGAATCGCGGCGGGCGGGGGTGAGGGGGGGGGGGGGCCGTAGTGATCAACCTGTATGTTCTGGATCGCGGTTAATGTGGGAGTGGGCCGTTTTATATCTGTATAAGCCTTATACCACACGTGGACCGGAATTTTGTTCTATCAGTATCTCCTGTACGGTCCGGATGGCTTGCAATAAAGAACATGTGGTTTATCTGACATACGGGTTTGACCTTTTGTATGATTCGTCTTGGCGCTGTATGAGGCATGGGCGCACGGCACGCTGTAGTCCGACGTCCGGCAGGCAACCGAATTCAGACCAAAATTCTTCGTCGGCTCACAACCTTGATTTGACTATCGTGCGACGTCAAAATCCGACGTCGGTACACAACCCTTTTCTGACCGTCGGGCGACGTTGGTGTCCGACGTCGGATACCGACGTCGCGCACGGGTGCAAAACCAACCAAATTGAGATCAAATACGACGTCGGCACACAACCTTAATTTCAACGTCGCGCGACGTCGGTATCCGACGTCCGTACACGACCCTCATCTGACCGTCGGGCGACGTCGGTGTCCGACGTCGGATACCGACGTCGCGCACGGGTGCAAATCCAACCAAATTCAGATCAAATACGACGTCGGCACACAACCTTAACTCGACAGTTATGACAACGTCGGTGTGCCCGCTGGGCTATCACGTATTTTGAGAGAATATTCTATGAAGCATTTTCCTGGTCCTTATCAAGTTATAGTGCCATCCAGCATGCTTTCAATGACATTAAGTATGTTTCCGGGTATACCATGCATAGGTCACCATCTTGTACTGGTGCAAGGTCACCATCTTGTACAGCTGCAATTATCAGCACATCTCCTTTAAATACGATCATTTCTTTGCCATATAAAACCGAATAGTATCAAGGCATAAAGAAAGAATAAAGGTGGAAGAAGGAAGAGGAAGGAAGAAAAGCACAGATAGAGGCATATCTTTTTTGTTCGAATGCACGAGGTGGATATTGGTCATAAATAAGTGGCGGGAATACCCATTAGCATGACAAGAAATGTTGAGGCAAAACGAACAGGAATGGATATCCTAAACTTGTGTGATCAAATATCTCACTTGTTGGTGAGTTGGTCTCTGGTCTGGGGCGAGGCAGACAATCGGCGCAGAACAGGTCACACTCTGTGTTTCCGCACCCCCTGCAGTGGGCACCGCCACCTAAAACGAAACAGAAAACAAATTTTCAAGAAAGTTGCTTCATAAAGTCATAGAAAGGGGTCGGATTGTTCGTTCGACCATCAGGTGTAATTGCAAGAGGCGATTATCTTATATGCAGACGGGTTCTGCAATGACCTAGCTAGATATTCAATCTTCACCCTGGTCACAAGACCGTTGGAATACCAATAAGTCGAGGCACGGGTTTCGAGAAATTCAGGCAATAATTGTTGTTCCTGTGTTGTAGAGCTCTATTATCCAAGTCGGTGGGGCGTGGTGCAGATATAGGTAGAGGATTATAAAACTTGGACTCTGAATGTCTGATCTGTCCGGAACAAATCAGTATGGCACCTTAGGAAAAACTATCACGAGAAACGTTTGGAACTGACGATGTAGCGAAAAATAGATTGAAACATTAATGTGTTATCTTCAATGGTAGATGCAGTTGAACCGTGAAGGAGCAGGTCGCATAGGATGCCAAAATTAATTCTAGTAGTTAGGGGGTGATCTTGTATTTTAAAGTTTTAGAAAGGATATGTCTTCGCAAAGTCGGTTTCTATGTGCTGAGAAGGCTGCACACTTAAATATGTAGTGGATAGTATCTTCAGGTTGCGTCAGACAGTACGTTGAGCGGATAATATTAGAGTGAGCTTTTCATGTGAAAGTAATAAGTAGGCTCTATCTGATCATGACCTATTATTTATAATTCAATAAGCTGCTTGATATTTATATATATTTATATACAATGGGGCGTTTTATATTGATCTAACAACGGTTGCATAATTTACATGAATGCAATAAATTATTTTCCAAGTGCACAGATGTGATATCGTAGGTGATAACGACTATGCAGGCGAGTATATATTAACGTATGCCCATGTATAACCGGATATCAGTGAGTCATATCCAGCGAATTGCCACTTGGTTATTGTCGCTTGCAACTCATTTGAGTTCCCAATAAATATAAGATACTATGTCTATATGTAATATGCCCACGATTTTGCAAAGTTCTTTCACCGCGGGGAAACTTAACGACGGGAGCAAATTATAAGAACGAGTCTCTCTGTTTATGTATCACAAAAATGTATATGTATATGTTATATACCATATGTCGAAATATTGACGTATAAATAAAATAATTAATATAAATCACATCATAATTTAAATCTTGATATCCAAGAGCATAAAACAATGTGGTTTAGTAATGTAGACTCTCATACTTTAGTGAAATTACAAGGTTTACGTATGAAGAAAGGAAAGTAACAATATTATTAATTGGAACCTTTTATTTGATTGATCCTTTTGGCCAGAAAAAGAAAGAAAAAGGAAAAACAATTTACGCGGTGGAGTATATCTGCAGATTCTGCACAATAAAGAGATAAGTTTACTGATCTTGTCAACGTAACTTAACATACCTGCCTCCCCCGGCCCGCCATCTGTCCCACCGACTGCGCCTGCAAATTTCCCGAATACATGGATTATTCCACCATTTCATATCTAATGCCGCGATCTTATCTGTCATTATGTGAAAGCGAATTTATACGAACAAATCCCTTGCATAGTGCACGGCGATAATATAAGATATTTAAAGAAATTGCTAGAATCTCGCTTATACTTGCTTATTTACGCTGTCACATTAGGTAGGACTATTTTTCGCTTTGTGCTCTTAGCCCGAGATGGTTTGCTGTATCGTATCACAATGTATCCACAGCGGTAATTATACGATATTACAGGACAGCGGAACCTGTTTGTTAAAATAGATCAAATATTCGCAATAAAAGAGTTTGTAAACTAAATTCGCTTTGTCCATATAGTCGCTTTATAGAAAGTTATCATCGGCACACATCGTGTACTAAGTTATATATTCTGTACACATATATATTCTTAAATTAGAATATCAGCAAGAGTATCAGCAAACCGGGAATATGACCGCTTTACTTTGCAGAAGTCGTTCATTATTCCATCATGTTGTATGCATAAATTAGGAGTAAACTTACATTTTCTAGTGCAGATACTTATAATGTCTAATATAATGTCTATATGGCATAATGTCTACCGCTACAATCGACTGATCATAATCGCATTACAGCACCTAAGGTAGTTAAACAGTTGCTTGACATTATTACACATATGTCTTCGTATACACACTTATATCTCATTTCTATTCTTCCTGCTTTGTCAAAGATCTTTGAAGAGTCAATGTACAAACGACTGAAGTTACCTTAGCAAGTATAATTTGCTTTATGAGAATCAATTTGGCTTTCGAACTAACCACTCCACCACATTCGCGCTAGTGCCTTTAACAGATCGAATGGCCTCAGCAATAGATAAGGGAGAGTTCACTCTAGGGGTATTTTTAGACTTTTCAAAAGCATTTGAAATGGTTAATCACAAAATTCTTTTTTTGAAACTCGAACGGTATGGGATTCGTGGAGTAGCTCTAAAATGGCTTAACAGTTGTCCAGATTCAAGGTACCAGTATGTGGAATACAACCACACCAAATCATCAAGGTCAAAAATCAACTGTGGGGTGCCTCAAGGATCTACTCTTGGTCCCCTGTTATTTTTAATTGATATTAATAATATTGCTCAGGTCAGTGCGAAACTATTCAGTATTATATTTGCGGATGACTCCAACTTCTTTATATCGGGTAAAGATATTGCCGATGTGACTTCGACCCTGAATTTTGAACTGGAAAAAAATAGATACTGGCTGCAATTAAACAAACTCACTCTCAACCTTGGGAAGGCAAAGTTCATGATATTTAAATCTCCTCGTAATGAAATTACCATGCAGAGCGAAATCCTGATGGCAGGAGAAATTATTACTCAAGTAAATACTACAAAATTCCTTGGGGTTCAACTTGACTCTGGTTTAGTTTTGGAATGACCATGTACAATACATACAGGGCAAAATAGCTAATGGATTAGGCATCCTTACAAAGGCCAGAAAGGTGTTTAAAAGTGAAACCTTACGTATGTTATACTATAGTTTTATAATTCCATATCTTTCGTATGTTATCGAATAATGGGGAGCTGCATTTGAATCCTGCAAAAATCCTGCATTTGAAAAATGCAAAAAAAAGCTAGCAGACTCTTATATGGTGCTACTAAACTTGCTCATACTAAACCACTTTTGTCTCCAATAGTCTTTAGCGTGCTATTATGAATATAAGATGTTATTTGTTATTTACAAGCAATACCATGAGATTCATCCGAAAATTATAAAGAAAATGTTTGTCCAAAACCAAGATGCTCATAAGTATGTTACAAGATCGTCCAATAACTTACAAAGTTATCTGTCTTCCTTACGATGCTCTATACATCTTTTCAAGAGAACGGTAAAAAGTATGTTGTTAAAAGATATTATTGATAATTCAAGTTTTTTTTCGGGGGGGGGGGGGGGTGTTTTTTCCATCTGTACGAGCATATAAGCACCTCTTCTGCTCAGTTTGCACATGAAAATGTAATGTACATGTTTTTTAGATAAAATAAGCCTATTATTATTAACCTTAAATAATATATATATATATATATATATATATATATATATATGTGTAACAGACGAATCACCTTTCCTGACTTGCAATTACAATAAGATGCTTGCGAGTGGCCTACAGCGATGAAACTCAGACATCTGTCAACTGGCTATGTTAATTATTTTTTTTGTTTTATACATGACATAAACAATGTCGCAAAAATTAAATCATTATAATATAGTGATAAACATATAACAAGGTTATGGACAGTTATAATAGTAACTTGACTCACTTGCTAATTATAATTATCTAATGCTTTTCAATTAATATGTACAGATGTATACTATATTTCCCCCCCAATTACGTCAAAACTGACCAGGAAAAAACTAACTTACAAGTATTAAAACGACTGTTACGCTATATGACAGCCTTACTTTAAAATCCATAACAATTATATAGAGTAAGACGTATTATTAGTTATCAAATCCAATGGCTTAATTTTTAAGTTGTTTCCGTCGTATATCAGAATTACATGTTTGCATGATATATTTACTAAATTTGAGCTATTTAACCACATAGAGCTGATTCTGTTAATGGACGGATGGTATCTCTTACCCGGCATTTCGGGAGGAGGCCCGTCGGCAGCGACACGGCCAACATCCGGGGGTCCGTCATTCCGAGGCGGTGGGTAATCTCGCCCGTCATCATTGGATGCGGGCGCTGAAACAGAGTATAGATAGATTTACGTTCTCGCACATGACTGTGATCACTTGGAGGAATGAATTCATACACGTACAATAAACGAGACACATAACACTTCACCCAACCCACGTTGGCTTAGAACTAATTTGAAAATAAATGAAAAGAACAAAAAGAAAATATAAGCACATGAAGAAGAAAACAGAAAAAGAAAATATTGGGACATAAATGAATGGGACATACGTCCACAATACCAAGTAATGATATAGCCCACGATATAGCCCACGTAAATCGGCCGAACCATGTAATCATCAGAAGCAAACAGTACATATTCAGATAACAGTTTTAATTGTTTTAATATAGTTGCGTCCCTAAACAAACTGTCTGAACTTTGAACTAATATGTATCAGCTGAAAGAAAACATTTTACTTAATCGCGACCTTGAGCTTGCATCGATCTTTCTGATGTAACGAGGATTGTTCCACAAATAAACACGCTTAAAATGTGCATAACCCGAATGGTAGATAAAGGCAATCGACATTTATTGTGAAATGCTTACCCTGCGTTTCCTGAACAGGCACCATTAGGGGAGGATCATCATCTCCTGGGTCAGCCATTCCCCCCATCTGTATGAAAAGCGCAAAGAGTTGAAATCATGTACTGTGCGCTGGGGAGCCCCTCATGGTTCCTACACAGATTTGGTACCAAAAATTAAAACGACTATTCCATCACTTTTTCATGACAAATTCATGAATTTCCCATGAGGATATCCGTGATCTATAGCATGTATATATAATTAAATTAGTCATCCTAATGATAATGGTCCGAAAGATATTAGTGTCTCGGCAAAATGGCATCCTCCTTCAGTCATAGCCATCCGACTCAACCAGTTTATTTTCATTTATTATTATGCTAATATTATACTATTTCCAAATGCGCACATTAAACATGTACTTAATAGGCCTATGATGAATCGTAAAAACAGAGGGAGTAGAGTAACGTATTGTAAGATAAAATTCCATGATTTTTCCATGACTTTTTACTTCCCTAATCTATTTTCCATGACTTGTTACTTCCATAATGCCATTTTTCATGACTTTTCATTTCTCAGATGTAGTTTACACGACTTTTTACTTCACACGCTATTTGTTCATGACTTTCCATGATCGTGGATATCTCAGCACTGGGCGGTCATTTGACATCAAACATGCAGCCAATGGCCCTGGTATTGTTCACTACACTCTCCACGGCCAAACTGGCTTGAAATGCTGCATGAGCTATTTGTTGCTATCTTGATCTGAATAGGTATTATTCACTGCATGCCATGAAACAGTCCATAATAATAATCCATTTTATGCAGGCCCCAAGCTGTAGAAACAAGTTTGGCAACTGCACTGTGTCACTTCTGATAAGTTCCCTTGGTTCCGGCTTGACACCACCCACCCCCAACTGTCTCTCTTCCCTTGGGGTACCACCCCCACTTATGGTATCTTTCCTCTCCTAGTTTGGGGCGCGTCCCCTCCACTCACTTGTCTCTCCTCTCCCTGACCTTTGGGTCTCTGTCCCCTCCTCACATCTGGCGTACCACCACAAACTTTGGTTACCACCCCAATTTGGGGTGTCTCCCCTCGCATAAGTTGGGGTATCTTCCCTCCCCTATCTTAGGCGTGTCCCCTCCCCTGACTTGGGGTACCACCCAAAATTGGGGTGTTTTCGCTCTCTTAACTTGAGGTATCACCCCAACTTGTGGTGTCTCCTCTTCATTAATTAGGCGTGTCTCTCCTCCACTAACTTGAGATTTCTCCCCTTCCCAAACTTGAGGCACCATCTCTTGGGGTACCACCTCAATCTTGGGGGGTACCACGCCAACCTTGCGGTATCACCCTAACTTGGGTTGTCTCCCATTCCGTAATTTGAGGTGTTTCCACTCACCTAACGAGATGTCTCCCCTCTAATAATATCCATAGTACCAAATGTACTGGTGTTCCAGCGACAAGCGGAAAACAGGGAGAGGGGTCCCTACTTTAGCATTTCGTACAAACATCAATAAACAAGATATATCATTTATGTTTGTTGTATATTGTAGACTAATTAACTCCCTGTTATGCATGTAGGTAATAATTCGTAGTGCGAGTTTCAACTGCCTCGCGCACCCTGCTCTTTAGTGTAATGAAAAATACGTTGCTCCTCGTGGGGTTAAGGGGGCAAACTTTCACAATAGATTATGGTAGATTTTGGAAATGCACTCCTAGATAACTAGGGGCCTATGAGTGAGAAAACAAGGATTTGGGTATATCGTTAGATATTCTGGTGTCCCATGCGGAAATACCCCCCGCCCCCTAAAGGAATGGCAAGAATGTGTAATTTCAACTTATAGAAATATTTGCCTCATTCTCGGTGAAATGAAAACACTATTCCCGATGAACGGAAATACCCCTTACCCGCCCCCCCCCCCCCCACAGAAGTAAAGGTTGTTCACCACATGTATAATGAATAGACCTATCGTCTCCTATCTCGAAATGTTCTAAGGGATCAAGTTATTGGCTGCTCAAACACTGCCTTGGATCTAAGTATTTTCAACAACCTAAGAGTCCGTGCATTGCGTTACGATTTGAGGTTTTACGTTGAAGTGCTAAACGTATGCAGACACGCTTGCGGGAGTTTTGTGAACCGTTGGCTTTTACTCATACAGCTAAAGTAAGTGTGGCGGTATAAGGGCGATATCGACTGACTAGCCAACATGTTACCAACCGCATGCGATGTTGGACTTAGTGGTATACAGTGCATGAAATAAAATTAGAAAGGACTTGCTGTAGGGCGCTCTTGTGCACATGCAGCTTAAAGTTGGACAAGAAACCCACCGCTACGAGGAAAATGAATAGGTTATTAGTCAGGATATAAGCCAAAAACGTGTCTATTATACGCTGCTTGAAGCACAGCCATCGCAACAGGATGGCTACTCGGGGAGTGATGTGATAAAGTCAATGCTGCATCCCAGTGTGAGACATGCTCTAGTTTTCAGATATTGCTATATCCAGAGCGACATTTGCCTGTCAGTTATATTATGAAAATAAAATGGCATGATATTGCCGTACTTGTAAAGTGACGGTCTTTTTACTGCACCGGTGCAATTTCGGTGCAACCAAATGGCCAGTACACGATGGAAGCTAACTACGACGTGGCTCACTAGTGGGCAGCACAAGTTTGTTAGTGGTTGTGGTCGGGTACCTTTTGTCAGAATGTCTAGACAGCAACGACCATCTAGTGTTAGCCGACGGCCGGCTGTGTTTAGAACATGCCAGAACAAGTGTCAATGAAAGACCTTTTATTCTCGTGCCAAAATGTATCAATCCCAGTGTCTGTACCTGAAGGGTATCAGGTCTCGTCGCAAACACGAACGCTCACCTCCGTTGATCATGATCATAACGTATCCGTCCGCACACGGCGGGGACCTGTGTATGATATATAGGTCCCCGCCGTGTGTGGACGGATACGTTATGATCATGATGAACTGCGGTGAGCGCTCGTGGTCGTAAATATTCCACCCGAAACAAATTACCCAGGACGATTCCACCCCCTGGTCACACCTACCCATACCCCCCCGCCTCCCTCCTCCGACAACCCCCCACCAAGTGTTAAGGGAGTATTAAGGGAGTATATGGATTGTTAAGGGAGTATATGGATTGATTGTGAGCGTTAGGGGAGTATATGGATGTAATGGAGGTGCCAGGAAGGAGTAAGGAGCGATTGAGAGTCTTAGGGGAGTATATGAATGAAATGGAAGTGCTAGGAAGGTGCATGGAGTGACTGAGGGTGTTAAGCGACTATATTGCGCGACTGTGAGTGTTAGGGGAGTATATGGATGGAATGGAAGTTCTATGAAGGTTTATGGAGTGACTGAGAGTGTTAGGGGATTATATGGTGGGCATGGGAGCACATAGTCCCATATGAGACAGTTGTTGCTCCGCAGAACAGTCTCATATCCTCAGGCAGGAAATGTGGGGGGAAGATTTGTTTGTGTGGGCGACTAAGTGTTCTGAATGGCACGATCCATCAAACCATCGTTATTTTGTACTATGATACCTAAACTTCATATTTACCACAAAACCCACATGCACATGAACTAACAAAGTATCGCATTACTATCAAGTTGGATGAAATGATACTTTCTTGTTGTTTATCGCGTCATTTCGTATTTGGTCATTCTTCACCAGCGGCTTTCGCCAGGTGGCGTTTCGCTTATTGCGTGTCAATGGATGGGTGTATGAAGCGCCACCAAGCGAATTGTGTTGTTTTGACGACATGCGCCCAATGCGCAGATTCTCCACTGGGTGGGCAAGACGGCGGATGGAACAGAGCGGTCTGCTGGCTTTAGAAAACAATAAACTTTATCGTCGTAATAATGAAGACTTGAACCAGAATAATAAAGTAAGTTGATAGATGTATACTTCCAGAAATTATTCCCATACTCCAAAAAGTTCTCGCCATCAGCACCGATTCTCGCCCCGTGTTTGTAAAGTGCCATACAGGATTTGATGGTTAGGACATGCGGCGTTGTTTCCCAACAACGTCACATGTGACTGGGGAGCACATGGAAGAAATGCGAGTGATAGAAAAGTATAATGAGTATAGCATAAAGTATAGGAGGGATAGCCTAATTTAGACACAAATTTAGACATTGAAAATATAGACTTGGAGGTCTAAGAAAAAATGAGTACGTAAGCATCAAGGGTTAATAACAAATAGAAAAGGTTTGAAATGTCTAACTATAATACTTTAGTGGGAATGTAACGTCAAACTTTGGTCCAAGCGTGAAATGTCGGTCGAATGACGCCGTAAAAGTGGCTTATTGGACGTTTGAAAAAATTGAGCTTTTAGACAAATCTTGAATACGTCATACCCAAAGCCCCCCCCAGAGTATGTCGATATATGAAACGAATCGTTGGGGGCGTTTCCTGGGTGAACCGTGATGGCTGAGAGAGCGAATGTGATGAAGCATATATCCCTATATGGCGAACATTTGTAATGAAAAATGGAGGAGGGGTGGAGGGCGATAAAACGGTCATAATATGTCCCTACAGACTTGTAATTTTTCATGAAAATACCCCATCAACTGTAGTGCCTGGCAGGATGCAAACCAATACACTATAAATCTGCAGAGGACAACTAGGAAATTTCGGTGTCATCCTTGGGGCACACAACAGCAGCCAAACTAGGATGCTCGCAAGATACACACTCAGAACGAATGTGTGCGATCAAAGCATTGATCGTGTATGATCCTGCTGAAATTAAACTTAGACCGATTCTGAAAATCAGAATTAATTGTATGTGACCGCGAGATGTTATTTAACCCGTAAGGAAACAAGACCCCCCTCTTGTACAGAAGCAAGAATGGACTCTTCCGCGCTGACACATCTAGCAACCCGCTGTTTATTGAGGACAACCAATGAGAGATCGGCTGCGGGCTAGCGGCAACAAGTTCTACCCAGTCGGTCATTCGGACAAGAGATGCTGACTAGGTTACCTCCTCCTCCCCACCGCCTCCGTTATAATAAATTTTGATTAAATTTCAGATTTTATCACTACGCAAGGAATTATTAAATTGATAAGTATAGTATGATTTGTACCATACGACTCTTCAATCTATGAACTTTCGTAATGAACTGACGTAGAATTATTTGATTAAAAGATAACTGTATATTTAAGGATATGGATGACCACTGTTCATAGTTTTTCTGAACATCATTTGTAAATGTTATCATACCTTTGATACCCCCAGCTTTCAATTAATAGAAAGTTACATTACGAATGAGAATTCCAATGGCTCGCACGAAAGCAGCCATTCGAAGTTTTAATCTATATTATTGAATCTCCAGACCAGGTAAGAATCTTCAAATTGGTTTATTTTAATGTTTTCGCCATTTCTTTTTGATCAATAAACTGAGGTATTGCGACTCAGAATAAATCCTAATGATATATATGTACCAATGTATTTAAATATGAAACTTATGTATGTTATTGATATATTTGTCCGCATGGCGGATGTCCCTTCACCTTCCCTGACTAAACGATAAGAGCAATCAGCTCAATTGACTTTTTAGTACGTGGTAACTCTCGCTAACTGAAAATGATATGTAAATTTTAGTCCAACACGTTAATAGGTGGGCTTAATTCATTTTTATTTTGGCTTTTACGTAAACGTGCGAAATTTACCACAAATTGTCAACTTATCCACTTTTACCAATTATTATAAAGTGATCAGTCCATATATATTTGGATAATGTATTTGGCATACGTACATGCCGGTGTGTGCCGCCTTCGTACAGGGCGATGTGTTTGGCCTTCAAACAAGGCGATATGTTCCCCCTACGTTTATGGTGATGTATTTCACCTATGTACATGGCAATTGGTTACGCCAACCCATAATAGAGTCATGTGGTTTGTTCACGTTTATTGGCGATGCGTTCCGCCAATTACTGGCGGGATTCTTGTTTATGGCTCATAGAGTTTCTACATTGACAACCTGAAATAACAGCCAGGCACGAGAAGTTGCATGTTTACTAGTATCATTACTATCAATCGAGAATTAAATGTCTGTGATCTTCTCTTCTAGTTGTGCTTAAATAAGACCCAGATGATAAGCAATTGTACTGATTAAAGTACCATGTACGCAAGAGATTTTATGTACCGTTTGCCAATAGTAAATAAATAAATACTGTTTACACAATCATGTTTAGAATTTACACATTTTCACATAATTCATATAAAATTGTGCTTGAACTCAAGCAAAAAATGTTCATACCTGTTTTACATTTTCTGTACATACCGCAGCAAGGACCATGGCAAATTAAACTTCCAGTTTATAGAATAAAGTCGACAATTAAATTATCGATCAAGACATCAGAAACGCCTTTAGCGGCACTTAACAGGACAGATTCCTGTGCCGGATCCAAAAATGTACGAAAGGGGGCGGGGGGGGGGCATCATTATTTGCGACCGGGGGAGGGGAGGGTGTGCTGGTTAGGTGCAGAAAGAATAGTAAATATGCCCCTGTGCCCTCTTCTTCAGAGAAAGGAGGGCACGTGTTGTTTGCGCCTATTTTCCAGAGAAATAGAGGGCACGTGCCACCTGTGCCACCTCCTTCGATCATAGAGCGGGTTGCCAGGAAACTGTACCTATATGTGCCCTCATTAGTCCACCAACCACACCCAGACCCCATCGCTGCCTATACGTGTGTTCCCTTAGCCCACCACCTACACCCAGACCCAATCGCTGTTAATATGTGTGTTCCCATGCGAACACCACCCACACACAGACCCCATCGCTGAATATACGTGTGTGTTCCCATTAGCCCACCACCGACACACAAACCCCATCCCTGTCTATAGGTGTGTTCCCGTTGGCCCACCACCGACACACATACCCCGTTGCTGCCTATATGTGTGTTACCATTAGTCCACCACCCACACCCAGACCCCATCGTTGTCTATATGTGTGTTCCCATTAGCCAACCACCGACACACAGACCCCATCGCTGCCTATACGTGTCTTCCCATTAGAACACCACCCACACAGAGACCCCATCGCTACCTATACTTGTGTTCCCATTCAAACACCACCCATACACAGACACCATCGCTGCCTATACGTGTGTTCCCATTAGCCCACCACCGACACACAAACCCCATCGCTGCCTATACGTGTGTTCCCATTAGCCCACCACCGACACCCAGACCCCGTCGATGCCTATATGTGTGTTTCCATTAGCCCACCACCGACACCCAGACCCCGTCGCTGCCTATACGTGTCTTCCCATTAGAACACCACCCGTACACAGACCCCATCGCTGTCTATATGTGTGTTCCCATTAGCCCACCACCGACACACAAACCCCATCGCTGCCTATACTTGTGTTCCAATTGGAACACCACCCACACACAGACACCATCGCTGCCTATACGTGTGTTCCCATTAGCCCACCACCCACACCCAGGCCCCATCACTGCCTATACGTGTGTTCCCATTAGCCCACCACCGACACCCAGACCCCGTCGCTGCCTATACGTGTCTTCCCATTAGAACACCACCCGTACACAGACCCCATCACTGTCTATATGTGTGTTCCCATTAGCCCACCACCGACACACAAACCCCATCGCTGCCTATACTTGTGTTCCCATTGGAACACCACCCACACACAGACACCATCGCTGCCTATACGTGTGTTCCCATTAGCCCACCACCCACACCCAGGCCCCATCACTGCCTATACGTGTGTTCCCATTAGCCCACCACCGACACACAGACCCCATCGCTGCCTATATGTGTCTTCCCATTAGAACACCACCCGTACACAGACCCCATCGCTGTCTATATGTGTGTTCCCATTAGAACACCACCCACACACAAACCCCATCGCTGCCTATACGTGTGTTCCCATTAGAACACCACCCGTACACAGACCCCATCGCTGCCTATACGTGTGTTCCCATTAGCCCACCACCGACACACAAACCCCATCGCTGCCTATATGTGTGTTCTCATTCGAACACCACCCACACAGAGACCCCATCGCTGCCTATGCTTGTGTTACCATTAGAACACCACCCCACACACAGACCCCATCGCTGCCTATACGTGTCTTCCCATTAGCCCACCACCGACACCCAGACCTCGTCGATGCCTAGATGTGTGTTCCCATTAGCCCACCACCGACACCCAGACCCCATCGCTGCCTATATGTGTGCTCCCATTAGCCCACCACCGACACCCAGACCCCATCGCTGCCTATACTTGTGTTCCCATTCGAACACCACCCACACAGAGACCCCATCGCTGCCTATACTTGTGTTACCATTCGAAAACCACCCCACACAGTGACCCCATCGCTGCCTATACGTGTGTTCCTATTAGAACACCACCCACACAGAGACCCCATCGCTGCCTATACATTTCTTCCCATTAGAACACCACCCGTACACAGACCCCATCGCTGCCTATACGTGTGTTCCCATTAGAACACCACCCACACACAAACCCCATCGCTGCCTATACGTGTGTTCCTATTCGAACACCACCCGTACACAGACCCCATCGCTGCCTATACGTGTGTTCCCATTAGAACACCACCCACACACAAACCCCATCGCTGCCTATACGTGTGTTCCCATTCGAACACCACCCACACACAGACCCCATCGCTGCCTATACGTGTGTTCCCATTAGCCCACCACCGACACCCAGCCCCCGTCGCTGCCTATATGTGTGTTCCCATTAGCCAATCACCGACACACAGACCCCATCGCTGCCTATACTTGTGTTCCCATTCGAACACCACCCACACAGAGACCCCATCGCTGCCTATACTTGTGTTACCATTCGAACACCACCCCACACAGAGACCCCATCGCTGCCTATACTTGTGTTACCATTAGAACACCACCCAGACAGAGACCCCATCGCTGCCTATACTTGTGTTACCATTCGAACACCACCCCACACACAGACCCCATCGCTGCCTATGCGTGTCTTCCCATTCAAACACCACCCACACAGAGACCCCATCGCTGCCTATACTTGTGTTACCATTAGAACACCACACACACACAGACCCCATCCCTGCCTACACGTGTCTTCCCATTCAAACACGACCCACACAGAGACCCCATCGCTGCCTATACTTGTGTTACCATTAGAACACCACCCACACACAGACCCCATCGCTACCTATACGTGTCTTCCCATTAGCCCACCACCGACACCCAGACCCCATCGCTGCCTATACTTGTGTTCCCATTCGAACACCACCCACACAGAGACCCCATCGCTGCCTATACTTGTGTTACCATTCGAACACCACCCTCCACAGAGACCCCATCGCTGCCTATACGTGTGTTCCCATTAGAACACCACTCACACAGAGACCCCATCGCTGCGTATACGTGTCTTCCCATTCAAACACCACCCACACAGAGACCCCATCGCTGCCTATACTTGTGTAACCATTAGAACACCACCCACATAGAAACCCCATCGCTGCCTATACGTGTGTTCCCATTAGAACACCACCCACACACAGACCCCATCGCTGCCTATACTTGTGTTCCCATTAGAACACCACCCACACAGAGACCCCATCGTTGCCTATACGTGTGTTCCCGTTAGAACACCACCCACACCCAGACCCCATCGCTGCCTATACTTGTGTTACTATTAGAACACCACCACAAATATACCTGAGCCCCCTCAATATTTTGATCGGGTGGCACGTGCCCCGGATGCCCTCCGGTTCCTCCGCCTATGCCATCTAATGTTAGTCAACGGCCGGCTGTGTTCAGAACATGCCAGAACAAGTGTCAATGAAAGACCTTTTATTTTCTTGCCAAAATATATCGCTCCCCATGTCTGTACCTGAAGGTACCTTCTCGTTCCCTAAACAAATTACCCCAGGACGATTCCACACCGTGGTCACACCACCCATGACCCCCACCCCCCCACGCCCCACTCCCCATAGAACCCCCCCCCCAACAAGAACAGCCCTTCCCCCCCATGTGATGGCGTGTGGCACTGTCTGGTTTGTTTATAAGGTAAAACCCGTGGGGTTGCAGATTTCAGTTGCAGGTTTCATACAACAGTTTCAAAGTGCCGTCTCGATAGACTGAATAACAAGCGCTAGGCTGATATATATATATATATATATACATATATATATATATATACACTTCTAGCAAGCTCCTTTTGATTGGTCTAGATTAGATCCTAAAGCTACATGGCGCGGACGTAACGTTCGTACAGAGGCCAAAGTCTTTCGGTATGGTAATTATACGAACGCAAATAACGTTTACGCCTAGCCCTGACGCATGGCCCTCACGACCTCAACCCTAACGGGGGTGTAAGGGCCATGCAATACACATGGTACAGTAATGCATACCCAGCTCACTTTGATAGTGATTGTCGATTATGACAACGAGGCTAACTCGCTAAATCGCCTCGACTGGCATTAAACCTGTTATGACTGGCATTCATGTCGTGTGTCTCTAAATCGTGTGTCTCATGTCGATTTTAAGGCAGCCCCAACGTCGCTTTGTCGATTTTATGAATCGCCTTGTCGAAAAAGGCCATCTGGTGCCAACTTAATCTGCTTATAAAGTATCTACAATAAACAATTCAGAACATAACGTAATATATAGATACCTGCACTAGCGTCGAAGGATTAACCTTCAACGCGATCCGTTAATCCGTTCCAGAACTAAGTGAATCTGTATCTGTACAACACAATAAAAATCCCAAAACCAGGTACCGGACGACTGATCGTACGTACAGCACCAATAATGAAAGAGCAAACACTGACTGTGCTTTTCGCTTGCATTGGTGGTGAATAAAATGACGTCGAGTTCCGTTTTAGCCAATCAGGAGTTTAGGGAGACCAGGGAGGCCCGCCAGGGAATTTCGGGTACATTTAATAAATAAAACAGACAGTTGTTGTTACTCTTCAACAAATAGAATTATTAAAACTAAACCATACATATTAAACGGGGGTAACTGCTAATGCCAGAGTGCCCCAGAGTGAAAAAGTCCAGTGGAGCCTCAATCCCCGGTTCTTAAAGACCCCAAGATCCCGTCGTTGTTAAAGACCCCAAATCACGTCGTTGCCGAGGTACCACGCGTTGGAGAACTAGCCCCACCAACCTAGAATGGACCCCCTGTCGCCGTGGAGGTGGGGATTAAGTTGTATCAAGAAATGTCTTCCCCTTTTCTCGGTTCATTAACCTAACTACGCAGGTGTATAACGCTCGTCAGGTGTAAAAAGCCCAAGTCTGGAGCCCCAGGAGACCATACAAGACAAAACAAAAAATCTATCCACAAAACGGCCTCACACCCCCCAAGCACAGGTCTGTGGCTGAAGGAACTTAGCTTTTGGCCCGTCCGACGGCCACAGAACTGGGGCTATAGCCCCCCCGACCCCTCCCCATCGGCCGGAGCGATCAATGCAGTGCTATTTCATAAGTGGTAACCAGGCATGCAGTGTAGGTAGTAGGGAGAACTACACGTTACAAGTGTACAAGTGTCTTGGAGAGGCACTCATTTTTTTGTCGTCAGTGGTAACCAGGCGTCTATGTATGTATGTATGTACTTCATTGTAGGTATTAACGAGGACTTTGTTCAGGTACATTAAAGTGTCTTGGGAGCCACCCAGATCTTGTCTGTTTTAAAACTGTAGCACTCCAATAACATAAATACATTTGACAGACATTGCGCACGCGCGGCATAATGTGCGACAACGGTAGCTGCGGCATTCATTTCCCGGGGTAGACAGAGGGACGGGAGGAGGGTGCTGGTGGATAGATGGGTGACGTCATGACCTAAGTTTAATACAATATGGGGCGGGTTGTGGGGGAGGGAGCGGAGGGGGGGGGGGCAAGATGGGATTTGTTGGCTTTTCCTAAGTAAGTGTTCGTGCACGAAGCACCAAGAACCCAACGCCAAGCACCCAACATTTGCCTGCAAATTCTTTAATCTTGTCTATCCATACTTGTGGACAGCCTCGTTTCATTTAGAATTCAGATAAAATTACTTGCGATGCAAAAATGGATCGAAAAGTGGGTGTTCACCTTCGTAGATAAACACAACTGGGGTATACATGTTACACAGGTTTATATTGCGTCTTCCTTGCATCCGTATTTAAAGTACACAAACCTTCATTTTCTGAACATTATCAAAACATTTAATTGTGCATACGCCTTAAAAATGCCATAACTACGGTGACAACGGTTCATACAGAACCCGGCGATCTCTGGGAGCCTAGCTTAGAGCTGCACTCGTGTGCACTCAGGTATATCTTTATCTATATACAGAGTATTGTGCATGGCCTACAGCGTTGACGGAACAACCGTGACACAGGGGTGAAATGCTTGTGTTTGCTCGTCTGTCTGAAACAGTCGTTCTCTTCAGGAAAGGACAGGACAGGGGGGGGGGGGGGGGCGCCCAATGTGCGGGTCACATGAACACGTGGGGGCCTCTTTTGCGAAATAGACTGTCAGCAAATCAATCCTGTCCTGGGGGTATTTGGGGCATGTTTCCTCCATTCATCGAGGGGCCGGCCCCGTAGCTCAGTGGGCTAGAGGGCTCGCCTTGAGTGCTATGGCCACCTGAGAGCCTAGCTAACCGCACGTGGATCGGTGGTTCGAGCCCCGCTGTAGCCATGTCTGTGTGGTCGCAGGATAAAGATAGCATGTTTTCTTCGCAAAGAGTAGGGGTTACCTCCGGGGGCATGGCTCCACTCTTCCTAACTTCTCCCATTGACGCTATATGACCAAAAGTGGTTAAAGCGTCCTGAACATACAACCAACCACCACCGATTCATCGTCAGGGGATTAGACCATGCGTGCACAAAGGCGGCCTAAAACACCTAAAACGGCCTAAAACACATTTTATATCGACACATTAGCGTACGTGTCTAGAATTGTACATATGGGCGTGTACGGGTAGTTATTTATATAGATATTTCCGATAACGATTTAACTAGACACTGTTCACGTGTCACACAGTGTGGTCGCGATCATTGAGCCAAGCATAAGGCAGTAAATTATCTAATATATAATAATATTATTGATTACTTAATATATTTGATCATGTTATTAATTAATTAATTATTAATTGAATAAAGTGTAGTTTTCGCGGTAAAATCTATCCAAGATTGGCCCAGACAGCCTGACTCATAGTTATCTGTAAACTGGCGAACGAAACAGTTGACTCGTTCAGCCCACTCAGCTTATTGATAGTGAAAGCGACGCGCCGCTTACCCAACAGGTCTGCGGTACAGTCGACCTTCTGTAAACCGAACGACAATAAAGCTGCAACTGCTCGCACCCCCCCCCCCCTCCGCCCCTCCGCCCCTCCGCCTCCCCCTGCGGTATGCCGCATTCTTTGCGATACGACTAGCCTTCTGAACACCGCGGCTTGTTTCATGTATCATAAAAAGCTGCCATATCAACGTGGAGACGAATGGGCCTATACAGGATTTTTAAAAGCAAGCCCCAGGAATATCTAAAGTTCATATTATGTAACGGTTCGTACACAAGAACAGCACTCTCATCATGATTGCCCACAGTGCTCTAGGAGCTGCGCGTACTGGGGATCTCGTTCCTAACTTTCCGGGCAGTGTCGGTACATGCAATCCTGTTGTTCGGGAGTAATTGTTTTCATTTCATGTGCGGCAGGTGTGTACACTTTCTTAAGTCCCTGGCTACGCCCCTGTTGTAGATAACTGGCATTGTTGTACTTTTCTATGGGATAGTTATATAAACTTTAGGGCACAATAGTCACGATTTAGACCATCTTGATTGAGATGTAGTCTATTGAGATGGTACAAACCAGGGGAGGGGGTGGGCGGGGGGTGGGGGGGGGGTACTACATATATGTGCAGCCCAAATGATCCCTTTATTTCACTCTTTCTCCAAGCGAATGGTGTTGTTTTGACGACATGTGCGCATGCGCAGTTCCTTCACTGGGTTGGCAAGATGGCGGACGGAACAGAGCGGTCTGCTGGCTTGAGAAAACAATATAAACGTTATCGTCGTAATAATGAAGACTTGGACATGTTTTTGTTGGTATTGACTCGCTTGACTCCTATAAATGTCACGGTGTAATCAGTCGAGTCGAGATGTGCTATCTGGTCTAAGTAACTTCAAATGTAACATCCAATAGAACGTATTGGATTGAGGAAAGCATAAAGGAGATTATTATAAATCATCATATCACTAGTAAACAAATGTGGCGTTCATTGTAAGCACCGAATTATTTGAAACCGGAATAACGAAATCTCCGGAATCACGCGTTCGGGCCAAAAAATTAAATGGCCCCCCTGACACGGGAAACCAGATGTGGCGCGAGGCAGAGACAGTAGGCCGGAGTTATTTGTGGTAACCCCGGCCCACACGAGTTCAGGCTCGTGAGCAATGGGTAGGCCGCAGTTATCCGCGAACAACCCCAGCCCACTTAAACGAAGACTCGCAAGGATTGGCTAGGCCGGAGTTATTCGCGACAACCCCGGCCCACTCGAACCGAGGCTCGTGAGCAATGCCTGGGCCGTGGCTGTCAACCATTCGCTTACAGGAACTACAGCTTTACATTTGAATGAATATTAATTACTGACAATAATCAACACTGTTTCCTGGGTAATACATCGTATGGGTTGGATGCATGGACTTGGGCTGATGTTTTATAATTCGTATGTATTACGACAACTTCAGGTGGCGCTGATGATAGCAATATTTAATCTGTGTCAAAGTTGTGTTTACCTTCGCTGTTATGTTTTTTCATGTATTTTTGTTTCCGAGGCTCGTGAGCTGTGGCCTGGGCCTGGGCTGTG
>OZ025265.1:27052316-27130934 GCA_964019135.1 Arenicola marina
ACCCACCGCTTGGTGAGTCACAGTCCCAGCGGCCCGGCCGAGCCCGCCTGTGGGGCGTGGCAGCCCGGCACCCCGGGCCGAGAAAACGGGGACACGGCTAGCGCCGCACGGCGCGTGGCCAAGATATGTTAAGTAGGAGGGTGTGACTGTGACCGGATTCTGGATCATGGGGATTGAACAAATACTGAACTTCGATATGACTTACATACCGACGTCGTGTGCCCGCTGGGTCTATGTTTCAAATGCTATGTGAAATCCAAATTATTATCCAATTTAATTCACATTGTAATATGTTTTTAAATAATAGGAAATATGTCCAACTCGTGTAAAGACGTATACAACAATTTTACGGTAAATTTCTTGAAGATATGAAAATTCATTTTCGCTTGCCATAGCATCTGCACGACAACGGGCGCTCGACCAATCACGGAGGCTTAACAATTACTAGTTACCGGCCTAGTATGCTGCGAGCAGCTCTAGGCCGGTTCCCAGCCTAGGTACCCGTTCCGTTTCAACAGAATTATCCCCCGGCATATAGCCGGAAGACACATTAAAAATCGCGGACACACCTCTATAAATAAACTTGCAGCTAACCACAAGTTCATTGTACGGCTTCCAAGAGCAGTTTCCCACCTTTTCTCTCGGTAGGTCTGTGTAGGTCTGCTCGTCCCCTCTCGGTAGGTCTGTACAGGTCTGCTCGTCCTCTCTCGGTAGGTCTGTATAGGTCTGCTCGTCCCCTCTCGATAGGTCTGTATAGGTCTGCTCTTCCCCTTTCGGTATGTCCTTGCGGTGGCCGGCGTTGTGCTGACTTGAGCGGCACACGCGCATTTATAACGGGAACGGCCGGGGCACGCTGTGGCGGATAAAGACGCTTGGTGAAATGGCTGGAACTACTTGCGCTATATTACAACATACGTGTGACGCGATAACAGACGACTGGTCTACGTACGCCTACGTACGGTCCGTCCGACCTCCCCATCCGCCGGGAAAAAGGAGGCCAGTCTTTCCGGGGGCAGTGGGGGACAAGCGGGCAAAGGGGGTGGGGGGTAAGGGGGTGCGGCATTGAGGGAGGGGGGGGGGGGGGGGACTGGCTATAACAGAATGAATATGTAGATCTATGGATGCTTTCGGATCTTCACTCCACCTGAAGTACTTGGGTAGTTGGCATACTCGTTTCATACGTACCCTTTCTCAACGCCTCTCTATCCTGCTAACATATATTTTCAGAGAGGTAGTCCGTTGGTTGTGCACGATAGTGTCTCTTTGCCAGTTTTAGGTCACGTCCTCGTGTCGCCGCGGGCTGGTGGATAGGGGGCTATATGGCAGTAGTAGTGAGATGCTGTCCACTCCTGTATTAGTCTATGAATATCCCCCATGAACAAATTAAATAAGCTTCGCACCCTTTCCACAAAGAGGTACTAGCCGCCGTCTAGCGTTCGTACTAATAAGCGAAAGAAATAACAGTATGACGGTATTTTGTTTTATACGTCAAATAGTAGCAGGCAGAAGGTAGACATTGGGCAGAAATAATATCGATAATTATATTGACATAAATTGAGACCGGGAGCTACTGAATAACGGGACATAAGTGCTAAGGATATTTAAACACTTTCTGTGCAATTATTGTGCACCCAGAACAGAATACTCAAATTGCGGCTAAAGCGCACGCTAATAGACGAATATCAGTCCAGTAAAACTAAGGCCCAAGCTCATACATTGATTGAGTAAAAAAAGGGGACTTTCGTGGCCGTTACGTGGTAGTAACGTGGCGGTGACGTGGCAGTAACGTGGCGGTGACGTGGTAGTAACGTGGATGTTACGCGGCGGTTACGTGGCAGTTACGTGGTAGTAACGCCGCTGGTACGTGGCAGTAACTTGGCAGTTACGCGGAGCTTTCGTGGCGGTAACGTGATGGTTACGTGGCAGTAACGTGGATGTTCCGTGAGGGTTGATGGATGGTGTAGTACAGAAAGGCTTCCGATACGTTAGCATGATGTACGCCGCTGGTCAAGTGGCTCTCCGTGCCTCGGGAGCGCCCTCTACACTGTTTGTTGATATCCCTTGGTGACGTCCCATCCGCATGTGTATGTGTGCGATGGGGGCCTGTTTGCACCAAACTCCGCCCCTCCCCCACCGGCCACGCTCAATATGTATGCCCAAACCCCTCCCCCACCGGCCACGCTCAATATGTATGCTTAAACCCCTCCCCCCACCGGCCCCGCTCAATATGTATGCCCAAACCCCTCCCCCCACCGGCCACGCTCAATATGTATGCCCAAACCCCTCCCACCATCCGTTCGCATCTAGCACCCCCCTCCCCCGTACCCCCCCCCTTACATATCATGGCCTTGTCGTTGGCTCATTAATGACATGAGACACGAGAGGCTCACCGAGGGTGGCCTCCATGTCGCCTAGCACCGCCTAATAACGCCTAATGCCGCCTAATGTCGCCTCTATGGCTTCATAATGACAGGATCGCTTTCAAGATAAGTGTCGACGAGTTTTGAAGCGGTGCTTGTAATATAACGACAGGGTTCAACAATGTTATTGAGTCTGGGGAGGGGGGGCGTCACCTGTAAAGGTAGAGACAGCAGCTCGCAAAGAGATAGCAGCTTGCGGAGAGACAGCAGCTCGCGAAGAGACAGCAACTTGCGAAGAGACAGCAGCTCGCGGAGAGACAGCAGCTCGCGAAGAGACAGCAGCTTGCAAAGAGACAGCAGCTCGCGAAGAGACAGCAACTTGCAAAGAGACGGCAGCTCGCGAAGAGACAGCAACTTGCAAAGAGACAGCAGCTTGCAAAGAGACAGCAACTCGCGAAGAGACAGCAACTTGCGAAGAGACAGCAGCTCGCGGAGAGACAGCAGCTCGCGAAGAGACAGCAGCTTGCAAAGAGACAGGAGCTCGCGAAGAGACAGCAACTTGCAAAGAGACAGCAGCTCGCGAAGAGACATCCACTTGCGAAGAGACAGCAGCTTGCGGAGAGACAGCAGCTTGCAAGGAGACAGCAGCTCGCGGAGAGACAGCAGCTTGCAAAGAGACAGCAGCTCGCGGAGAGACAGCAGCTCGCGAAGAGACAGCGGCTTCCAAAGAGACAGCAGCTCGCGAAGAGACAGCAACTTGCAAAGAGACAGCAGCTTGCGAAGAGACAGCAACTTGCGAAGAGACAGCAGCTTGCGGAGAGACAGCAGCTTGCAAAGAGACAGCAGCTCGCGAAGAGACAGCAACTTGCGAAGAGACAGCAGCTTGCGAAGAGACAGCAACTTGCAAAGAGACAGCAGCTCGCGAAGAGACAGCAGCTTGTGAAGCGACAGCAGCTTGCAACAAGACAGCAGCTCGCGAAGAGACAGCAGCTCGCGAAGAGACAGCCACTTGCGAAGAGACAGCAGCTCGCGGAGAGACAGCAGCTCGCGAAGAGACAACAACTTGCAAAGAGACAGCAGCTCGCGAAGAGACAGCCACTTGCGAAGAGACAGCAGCTCGCGGAGAGACAGCAGCTCGCGAAGAGACACCAACTTGCGAAGAGACAGAAGCTCGCGGAGAGACAGCAACTTGCAAAGAGACAGCAGCTCGCGAAGAGACAGCCACTTGCGAAGAGACAGCAGCTCGCGGAGAGACAGCAGCTCGCGAAGAGACAGCAACTTGCAAAGAGACAGCAGCTCGCGAAGAGACAGCCACTTGCGAAGAGACAGCAGCTCGCGGAGAGACAGCAGCTCGCGAAGAGACAGCAACTTGCGAAGAGACAGCAGCTCGCGGAGAGACAGCAGCTTGCAAAGAGACAGCAGCTCGCGAAGAGACAGAAACTTGCAAAGAGACAGCAGCTCGCGAAGAGACAGCCACTTGCGAAGAGACAGCGGCTCGCGGAGAGACAGCAGCTCGCGAAGAGACAGCAGCTTGCGGAGAGATCGCAGCTTGGGCGGAATCTGGAGCTAGGGCCCGGCCGAAATCTCATCGTTCCTCTGTTTTTTTTTCAGACAGGGCTTCGTATGGGAAGGAGGTTCGGATAGCAGTAACTTTTCCGTGTTGGTCGCAGTATAAATCCCTGTCTCCTTGTTCATTTGTGATTATCAACTTATCCAGATTGAGATGAGCGCGGAAACCTCTCTGCCTGGGTTTGGTCATGGGAATCCGAAGTTTGGCTCTCGCGTCTCGTGTTGATTTCGCAAAGTCCTCCATCACATAGATCCCACGAGGCTTGACATGCCTTGCTGCATCCAGGACCTGCGCGTTGTCTTTGAACTTTGACAGGCACACTACCATTGTTCGGTTTCGTTCGGTTCGTTTCTGACCCATTCTGTGAGCCCGTTCGATGTCATTGTTAAGTTTTAACTTGTCACTAAAGAACTCCTTGACGATCTCCTCGCTCCGCTCCCACGTCTCATTCACAGTCTCCTCCAGGCCAGTTATAACAACGTTTTTGCTCCTTGATCTGTTTTCTAGATCATCCAGCCTGTCTTTCAGCTTCCCGTTTTCCTTAGCAAGCCCGCCAATTCTATCCTGCAACTGTTCGTTCTATAATTATAGTCCGTGCGATAAGCATGAATTATGTTCTATAATTGATAAGATTCTTTCACAATTAGTCTGATCAGTCAACTTCTTTTTCCTTGTTATCTTTATGACTTGTAATTACATATATACATACCTGTATTTTTATGGTGATTGTTAAATAAATCATTTTATTTTTAAACAATCATGCGAAAACAACATATATATGAAGATATTTATTACGATGAACGCCACAATTGTTGACAAGTGATATGTCATATTGATGATTTATAATAGTATCCTTTATTCTTTGCTCAATTCAATATGTTTGATTGGATGTTACATTTGAAGTTACTTGCTTGAATACTGTATGTGGCCACTTACTTTGTTGACTCCTCTTTTAACAGGGTGTGAGCACCGAATAACAGTCGCTCTAAATCAGACTTCTAACCTTGGCTGCCTCGCCCCACCTTGTTGTGGATCTAACTACGTTAACATTGAGTTATGCATGTCATTATTTGCATTGAAATGTGCAAGTTAAACTTTAGACCAGATAGCTCGACGCGGCTCGACTGATTACACCGAGACATTTATCGGAGTCAAGCGAGTCAATACTAACAAAAACATGTTCATTACTAAGATAATATAAATATGCACTGTTTTGTCGTTCATTAATTAAATAATGGTGTTTTTTTTTGGCACACGTACGTTTAACTTAATAAAACACGGCTAGGTCTGTGTCTTGGTACATTATTCTACAAAATAGACACAAACGCGTGACGTGGCACATGATTTTAGGAATGGGTATTGCATGTTAGTAGGCCTAATAAAGTCCTAACCTCGAGTTAAGGCAGTGAGGTATGAATGAACGTAGGCAGGTCAACCGTAACGGTACAATCGAACGGGTTGGCCAGGCTGGCAGAGGATCGAGAATCGGTTGTTTCAATATCGTTTGTATCGATTGTGTCGTTGTTGACTGGTACTTATCAACGCGGCGCTATACCAGCGTACATCACCGACGTGTCACTAAACTAACATATATCACCGACACGGCACTAAACCAATGTACATCACCGACACAACACTAAGGTAACGTGTATCACCGACACGGCACTAAACCAATGTACATCACCGATACAACACTAAGGTAACGTGTATCACCGACACGGCAATAAACCAATGTACATCACCGACGCAACACTAAGGTAACGTGTATCACCGACACGGTACTAAACCAATGTACATCACCGATGTGTCACTAAACCAACATTCAATCACCGACATAACGATGCATAACCGACGCCGCATTAAGCCATATATATATTCCCGCCTCTGATACCATTAACAGACCCCGCCTTCATAGGCTCCTCTCCTGGACTCTCGCTTCACTCGCCACTCACCCCGGTAACTTAAACTTGTAACAAAAACAAGAAATTTATCAGTCACGTCACAAGACACACAGTTGAGAACTGACAGGGATTAATATCCTGTCGAAAAGCGAGCCATTCATATGCTACACTACAGTGAGCTGTGTGAGTGAACCACAGAAACTGTATCCAGCCGAAAATACATATTCACATATTTACGAATTCGCGACAAAGGATTTCATACGTATACATATATACAGTAATTTTATTATTTCATATATGTCCTTGCATCAAGCAATATATTAATACCTAATAAAAACTCTAATTAAACACTTATAATACATGATATCGCATACCACACATGTATGTTAATATTGGTGGTTTTTTTTTGTCTTTTATTGTTCTGGTAAAATTAAGCAAATCGAGCGGTTATACATAATCAGAGCCATATCTGGCCCGGGGGCCTCCCTGGTGTAGTGGTTAGCGCACTAGACCGCAGATCAATAGGTCCTGGGTTCGAATCCGGGCTCGGGCACCTAATCTGGGGCATGTTTCATTCCTTCATCCTTCATCGTCTCGGGAGGTTCCTTGGCCCAATTTAGCCTGTATGTGCACAAAAGTGGCCTAAAACACCAACATTCCATTCCATTCCATATCTGGAATGGAATGGCGTAGCTATACATAAAACAAGCAGGCACTGGTTTAAAAAAGGCAACTCGAATACATAAACAGAGCCAAATCGGCCGTATAGGTTTGACCTATACCGAGGTAAAATATAAGGGTAGGCAGAAGAACCCTGGAAAAGAAGCGGTTGTTGGTGGCCCTATGGGCCTACTATATTTAATGCCCTGTAAGAAAACCCGTATCATTTTTTCGAAAAAATAGCTCGTGATACGGGTGGTTGACCCTGAAAATTAATATGTTTGTTTTTGGCCATGTGGGCCTACTGCTTATGCAGCCCTGAAATGAAGCAGTAAATGATATGTGGGGTACTCTAGGTGGCCTGCATCCCTAAAAGGAAATATATAGTCGCGCGGGCCGACTGGGGCTTTAGACGCTAAATAGATACTGGCCTTTAAGGACTTTCGTGGGGTGTATGTTAACGAGACTGAAAATCAGCTGTAGCGGGGGAAAAGATGACGGCCCTTATGGGCATACTTTCAACAAGTTGCCCTTATAGGGACTTACGAGGAGTTTTGTAAGGATTATAAAAATACTGGCCTTTACAGGACTTTCGTGGGGTGTATGTTGCGTAATTGCAAATCGTTTTTTCATAAACTCTAACGGGGACAAATGACGGCCCTTGTGGGCATAGATGCAAAGCGTTGCCCTTATAGGGACTTGCGAAGAGTTGCCCGTATAGGGACTTGCAAAAAGAAAATTACGTACGGGGGACCAATGACAGCCCTTATGGGCCTAAGTATTTTTTGTAAAAAGGGGAAACAGTTTGCCCTTACCGGGACTTGCGAATAAAGACAAAACTGGCGCCAGTCGTGGCTTTGAGGACTTATATGCCTCTGGCCATCTACAAAAAATAACGTTCCTTAATATAAAGGGCACGGGGGAAGGAAAACATGGATAGAACAAAGCGTTATGCTAATAATAAAATCCAAAGTGTTGCGGCTGGTGCCGCAAATTCCTTATAGGACCGGAGACTTGGGGGGGGGGGCGCCTCGTCCCGTGCTGCCGTGGGGGTCCGCGCCTAAGGAAAGGCGGGTGGGGCGAAGGTTGCGGCGCTCGCCGGGTAACTCCTTCCCTGCTCCTCCTGGCGGGGATTCCAGCTCATCCCTCGCCATGAGGGGCCAGGTCCGGGTGGTCTCTTGCTGGTTCTAGGTGTTTAGAAAAAATCAAGCTAAAGTTTAGCGTTGTTCTACACAGAGTATAGTCCCCACACCAGTTATGGATAAAGTCCCCCCTTTTATTCAAATCGTAAAGACGGGCTAACTTGTGTTCCTGTAAAATGCGGGCCTTAAGGCTGCCTCTAAAGGCCTGAGCAACGGGGATCCTTCTCCCCTCTGCTACACCCTGTCTACTCAGCCAGACAGCGTGTTTCAAAGAGAAGAGGATAAAATTTACCACTTCTATGGGCACTTCTGATTTAATTTGCTGATACCCGAAAAAGAAGTGGAAACGATCCAGGGGTTTCTTAAGTCCCGTTAGATCTTTAAACATCTGTTTAAAAGTAGTTTTAACTTGGTCCATCGCCTTACAGTTAGTGTAAACGTGGACTAAATTGCCGAGTTCTCCGGGGCAAATCCGGCACATAGGGGAATCAAATATTTTCATATTTGTCAGAGCTACCTCAGTGGGTAGGAACTGGTGAACGAATTTGAACTGGAAGTCGGACATCTTCCTGTCCACCGATCTGTAAAATATACACTTAAAAACGTCTTGGTGCACAGGACAGTTAAATACCTGGCTACATTTTTCTAGAGCTGGAGGGCGGTGTTTCCGCTCTTTTAATAAACGTTGATAAATTAATTTAGTGGTAAACTTCCCGGACGCCACTCTTTCCCCATTACTGTTTACAATGAAAACTCTGGGGCGATCCGCTGGGCCGCTGACCCGGCGCCATAAGGTTGGAAAAAAGGTATTTGGAAATGCATTCTGTAGTATGGTGAAGCGTCTTTTGTTAGCCCGGGTAGGTTTTAACTGAAAAACATCAGAAATGTCCTGAAAAGTTTTAAAACCTCCCTCTTCCCATACGTCTTGAACCTGGCTAATGCCTCGGGACATAAAGTCCGGGAGAAACATCGCGTTAGTGCGTTGTGTCGAAATAATGTTGGGATTCAGAAACAAGTTTTGATTTAGAATACCAAGGTATGTATCGCTGGACAGGTAGAAGGTGATACCTGCCGCCTGCCAAGCAATTAACATTTCCCTGTAAAAAGTAGGCATGTTTGAGACGTTCGTCCTGTAGGGAAAAATAGTCGACGATAATATATCTTGGCCTATACCGGCGTCTCTATACTTCCCCAAAAAGAATTTCGCCATGATGACCCATGGGAGGCTCCCATTATCTGAATTTAAAACCTTTGCGCCCCATACGACCCTTTGCGCCCTTATTTTAGCTTGTATATCGACCAAATTTAATCCCCCCTGGTCAGATCTTAAATATAGCGTGCTTTTCGCCAAGTGGTGCTTCTTGGACCGCCAAAGGAAGTCCACCATGGCCTGGTCGACCTCCCTGGCGGCCCACTCGGGAAAAGGAAGAATATTTGAGAATTACCAAATGACCGAACTGGCCAAAGAGTTAATAATCGTGATCCTTCCCATAAAGGTTAGGGATCTGCCTTTCCATAAGTTAAGAGTATTTTTAAATTTAGCAATAATAGGATCCCAATTATCCCTTAGCATATCCACATTCCCAAAATGAAATCCCAAAACTTTTACCGATGTGGAGTTAAATTTTATCCCCTCGGGGGTATCCGTTCTCCCTTTATAATTCCCCACCCACAGTCCTTCGGTCTTGTCTTTGTTAATGCGCGCTCCAGACGCCGCTTCATAGGTTTTAACTACAGAAAACAAAGCCGTAATGGATTTGGTACCTTGTAAAAGTGAGGTATTATCATCAGCATATTGGCTGAGCTTTTGTCTGCTGCCGTCAGGCAGGGGAAGCCCTATAATTAAGGGTTCCTGCCTGACGGCCGCCGCAAAAGTCTCCGCGACCATAATATATAACAGGGGGCTCATGGGGCATCCCTGGCGCGTACCTCGTGACCAGGAGAATAAGGGAGAAACATAACCATTATTAATCATTGCACTTGAAACATTTGTATAGCACAAGCGAACCCAACTTATAAAATTCGGCCCAAAACCGAAAGTGGCTAGAGTACGATAGAGGTAGCCCCAGTCTACCCGGTCGAAAGCTTTCATTTGATCCAGGCAGACTAGGGCCCCTGGTAAGTTGCGTTCATTGGCATAAACAATAATATCTCTGATAAAGGCCGTCGTCTGGTGGATAGATCGACCGGCCACCCCACATGTTTGAGATTGGTGGATAATTTTGCCTAAAACTGGCCTTAGCCGTAGGGTTAGACATTTCGTAATGATTTTATAGTCCAAGTTCAGGAGTGAAATAGGTCTCCAATTTTTCAGAAGCTCTTTATCTCCCTTCTTATAAATTAGGGTAGTAATGCCCAGCCTTTGTGAGCTTGCTAGCTCCCCGTTTCTAAAACCCCAATTGAGAACATCCACTAGGGTCCCCCCTATAAGTGGCCAAAAATGTTTATAAAATTCGGCCGTGAGCCCATCTGATCCTGGGGATTTATTATGCTTAAATGTCTTAATGGCATTAAAACATTCTTGAACGGTCAACTCGCCCTCGCACAAGGAGGCGTCCTGAGGGGAAAGAGAAACATTTAACTTTGATAATAAAATATCTTGGGATGTACTATCCGTTGGCTCAGCTGTATATAATTGGGAATAGAAAGCGGCCTCTTCTCTTAGGATGGAGGCGTCGTCTGAAACCGTTGAATTATCTGGTAGACGTAGGGAAGTAATTAATTTAGCATTTGCTTTTCTTCGTTCCAAGTTTACAAAGTATCTAGTACATTTTTCACCCTCCTCCCGATACTGCGCTTTGGCCCTTAAAATAATCCCTTGCGTTAAATGATCCTCCAGTCCCCTTAGCTGGTGCTGAAGTACGGTCACCTCGGCGTGATTATCTCCTCCTTCCAATAATACTGTCTCTAAGCGTTTTTGGAGAGACTTAAATTCCCCTCCTTCCCGTTCCTTTTTCTCCCTACCGTAAGCTATACTCATACCCCAAATAAATGCTTTACAAGCATCCCACCATCTTAAAGGGTTATCAAAATTTCGTTTATATAAGGCCCAATCCCCCCATAAAGTTGCGAAGTTTGCATTAAAAGCTTCTTCCTGTAAAAAAGAGGCATTAAATTTCCACATTCCAGGCCCGCGCCTGGTCTGTCCTAAATCTAGGAATGCCCAGGCCGCGTCATGGTCGCTGAACGGGTATATATAAACATCGGCCTTTTGTAGGCTTGAAAGTAATAAGGGTGAAACGTATATGCGGTCAATACGGCTTTTGGACTTATATCGGGAAGAATATCGGGTGTATTTTTTGACCGCTGGGAGTAAATATCTAAAAGTGTCGGTAAGATTAAAGGTTTCCTTTATCTCCCGAAATTGGGATGCCCCGACCAGGCAGTCCTTAGACGTGCCCTCTCCGGATTTATCGAGATCGAAATCCTCGACAAAGTTAAAATCCCCGACTACGATATACTCTACATGAACCCCTTGGAAGAAAAATTCCCGTAAGTTAGTAAGGAAGGCCTTTCTGTCCCTAGGGACGTTGGGGCAGTAAGCGTTAATGATATTAATAACTTGGTCTTGATATTTAAACAATATACTTAAGACCCTTCCCTCTTCATCCCGCTTTAAATTACAGAACTCGATGTTAAGTTTGGGATCTACCCATATACACACGCCCTTTTCCTTTGACCCTGAAAAATTATTATAGAATAGGCTACCATTTATGTGTTTAAAAATACGGGAGAGTTCTCCGTAAGCCGTGGCATGCGTTTCCTGTAAACATAGTATGTTAATATGATACTTATTAATAAACGCCAAAAGCTTCTCTCGGATGGTATCAAAATTGTGCAACAAACCATTAATATTAAGGGATATAATTTTCATGATGGTTTGGGATATTTATCGACTCCTCGTGGGGTGGGGTGAACAGAACCGGGCGTCGGGCATTGTCAGTGTTCAAGATCGGGTCCGGGGACAATAGCGGTAGTCATTTAGGGGGGTGGCCTTGGGTGTTATCTCTCAGGACGGCGACCCAGCGGGGGGGGGTTAAACCCGCAGCTGTTGACTTTGTTCTACGCCCTCCCCTCGTCCTACTCCTGGCTCGGCGTGATGCGGGGGAGTCGGACCGGTCCCGACATATCTGGGGCATGCTCTGGTGGGTGGCCCGGCGCTGTGTCGGTTGCGTGATTGACGCTGACTGATGCAGCGGGCTAGTGGCCCCCCTCTTGAGTCCCCGCGTCGGGGTCAAGATGACGCAGTACTCGGACTCGGACGAAACAGCAGAGCTGGTCCGGGTGCTGTGTGTGTCTGTCTGAGGGAGGGGCTTGAAGGACAACAGCTCCTCCATGTCCAAGGGGCATGTCCCCGCGAAGCGAGGCGTGGCTTCGGTCGGGCCATGGAAATCCTGCGGCCCACTCTCAAAGACTGAGTCCGAGAGTCTCGTGGGGGTCGGGGTTTTGGTCGGGGTCGGGAGTCGTTCAGTTCCGTCGGCGTGGGGTTCGGCGTCACCAAGAGAGGGGGGTCTTCCCTCCTGAGCGGGACTTCCCACTGGCTGAGTCACCTCCTGGGTGGGCTGTTCCCCGTCGGCTTTCCCCGAGTCGTCAGGGCCGTGGGGCGGGGCCTCAGGGGCGGGGGGCGCGGTCGTGAAAGAAGGCGGGGCCGGGGTCAGAACGTCAGTCTTGTCCGCCGTCTGGTTCTCCCCTTCCGGGGGCGGGGTTCCTCCCGACCTCTCGGGGGACTCCGGGACCAAGGTTACCTCTTCCGTCCCCTCGCCCATGTCCATGTCTTTCCCAGTGGGGGGGATGGGGGTCTGGCCCTCTGTCCTTCCCTCCCGGGTCTCAGTCGTGGTGTCAGCATTTGTTACTTCAGCGGGGGGTGGAGTGTCTGGGCCCCCACGTCTCTCGGTCTCAGGCCACCCGTCCGGGTCGGCGCTGGGAGACGTCGGTCCCGTGTCACCCTCCCTTTCCCTGTCTTCCTCGGCGTACACCCTGCACTCACTGCGCACATGCCCCTTCTCTTTACAGAGCCAGCAGGTTGGCTGCATGCCCTTGTAGGACAGGTATACAATGATCCGAACCCTAGAGTTCGGCATCGCCACGGACAGGCGCTCGGGGATGTCATGGGTGGGGTTTATCCGTAGGGCCAACTCCCCGTTGTACCAGGGCAGGCCATACCACCTTCTCTGGTCAAAATTTGGACCGAGGTCTCCCACCTCCGACAGGGCCGTGAACAGTGCCCGTGTTTCTTCCTGTATGGGCCACCCACGTATGGTGACTCATATCCCTTCCCCACGACCTTGGGAGTTGACAGCTGGCGTGATCGAGTAGTGCTGACCCGCCATGTCGAAGCCCTCGGTCAGGGTCTCCAGGAAGGTTGTCAGCCCGCTGAAAACCAGGGCGTACCGCCCCTTCCCCGCCGGTAACATGGCCGTTACCTTCTCCCCCAGCGCCTTGTGCGCCGCTTGGGCTACGTCCCGGGCCCGGGCATTGGGCGGGGCGGAAAAGTAGCCCGTGACGGGCTCCAGACCGCGGGTCGCTTGCCTAGTGGCCGCCATGGCGTGGAGTGGGGGGGGGGGGGGTGAGGTGGGGGTGGGGGTGGCGGAAGGGGTGGGGATACGGGCGTGGTGGTAGTTGGTGGGGGGGTGTGGGGGGTATGGTGGGAGGGTGGGGGCAAAATTTACCGGCGAAGGAACCAAAATTAAAAGGACTGGGGGCAGGTCAGTGGTTGGGGGTACCCCTGCTGTATGCAGTATTCAAACCAAAACCCGTACACTCAGGGCAACTTAAACAACACGGAACGCGTGGGGCAAACCTTCACTGCGGGGACGCAAGGCGTCAGCGAACTGCGGACAGCGAA
Source organism: Arenicola marina (assembly GCA_964019135.1). Lineage (NCBI taxonomy): Eukaryota > Metazoa > Annelida > Polychaeta > Arenicolidae > Arenicola > Arenicola marina. The sequence continues at coordinate 27,065,795 of OZ025265.1, forward strand.
CTATCTAGAGATACTGGAATAAACAAGCGATAGTGTCTCGCTTGACTTGCTGCGAAACAAAACGCGAAGCAAGCGTAGACACTAAGCCAACACAGCCGTGCCCCGATACAATATACCGCTCAGTGGCCCGTGTTCCGACACCCCAGGCACAGAGAACCCCGATGGGAGAGGGGGGGGGGGACCGGCCTGAGTTGGTGGGTGGTTAGCGCGGTCGGGGGGATTAAGCGTGGCCAGCCGGGCGTGGCCGGTCGGTACAGCTGTACGGCTATACCTGGGTGGTTAGTGGGTGGGGGGGGGGGGGGGGGAGGGGAGGGGTCGAGGCCCAAAAAGCCGCCCGCCGTCCGCCAGCGCCAAGGCCGGCCGGGTAGGGCGAGTGAGGGGAGGGGGGGGGGGTTACGGGATGCCCAGCAGACGGTCCTCCGACCACCAGCGCCAAGGCCAGCCGGTAAGGGCGCCTGAGGGGGGAGGGGAGGGGGGGGGGCGGTTAGGGGATGCCCAGCAGGCAGTCCTCCGACCACCAGCGCCTAGGCTTGCCGGTAAGGGCTCCTGAGGGGGTAGGGGGGAGGCGAGGGGGCGGTTAGGGGATGCCCAGCAGACGGTCCTCCGACCACCAGCGCCAAGGCCGGCCGGTACGGGCGCCTGAGGGGGGGGGGGGGCGGCAGGTGGAGGGCAGGGGCGGATCCAGGAATTTGTAAAAGGGGGGCCCCGAGAATGTCGGTCCTAAAACGGGGGGGGCGGGGCCGGATCGGCCCTCCTGTATTCACCCCTGGACGGGACCTTGTTATCATCATTTCCATCATTTCTACTAAAAAAATGAGTTTATTATGTACAATATTCTCAAACGGGGTCCTTTCACAAATTCCGGGATCCGCGGTGGCAGTTCTTCAGAGGATTCTCCTGTCCCCCCCCCCCTTTTCCCATTTTTTTCAAAGAAGAACGCTATCTGATGCGTGCCCGCCCCCCCCGCAACTACAACCTGCATGACTATTATTTATGTTTGATACAAGCATATAGTCTATACGTACAAGCGGCAATCTTTTCTTTTTCCTGTAGCTACGCCTCTACAATGTCGAACAGCTTCTTCGATGTAAATAATTTAACACCTTTCAACGTACATACATGTTTCAATGAATATCAGGAATATATGACACAACTTGATTCAGTCGCTGGCGAAGGGAATTAGCAAGTGAAAACTTGAAAAAGTCTCTACATTGTCAACAGCTTCTTCGATGTAAATAATTTAACGCCTTTCAACGTATATACATGTTTCAATGAATATCAGGAAGATATTACACAACTTGATTCAGTCGCTGGCGAACTGAATTAGCAAGTGAAAACTTGAAAACTCACGAATGCTGTAAAACAACTGTAGTCTATGTAGCCGGTACCGAGTATGGCCGATACTCACTACGGTACTAAGCCTATGTAGTGACCGGTAATTTGCACAAAGTAGATTAAGAGGCGAGCGCGCAACGAATGCGGCGCAGGCGCAGTCCGCCACAGTTTGGCGCCCTTTCTATTGTTAAGCAATTTAATTGTTGACGCGAAACAGGAAAGTCGACTTCGCTTATAAGCCAACTCGGTTTAGGTGTTTGCAACCTTTGGGAGTTGCTGTGTCGCCACAGGTAGGCCACATAGCTTACCGGTATATATATTATAGATCTAATAATAAATAGTAGATATAATGTTCATATGATTTTTCGAAGTACACAATATAGAATGAAAGGTAGACGAATGATTGATAAATGTAAATTAATGTACTATTATGCGTTTCATTTGTAACTGTAACAAGTGTGCTATTTTGTTACAGGTGTATACATTGTATTCAAACAACTGCCACTGAGTGAATAAACGGAAGAGTATTCACCAAACGTCGTCCCGTCACATATATCACCATCAGATCCAACCACCCCGACCCCCCTGTTACATCTATATTGTGCCGCCGGGTTTACTCATTCAAAACATGATGTGTGGTGACGTTGAATCGCCAGGGAGTAGCTGATTAAACAATATTATAGCAAAGCACATACAATAACTAAAATGATGTTTTTTCTGGTCTTTTATTTGCTGTAGCGATATTCAAGGACGTCGTTCACACGGGCGTAATTTATATCCTTATATATAACTAACAAAGTCATTTTACTTCGTAAAATACGGGGCTTAATCCTTTTGCTGAACTAGGTAACTGAAATTGGACTGAACTGAATTATTCGCATTCAGCCAAGGCAATGCGACATCTATAGCTTATACTTGTCTGTGAAATAAATCTGATCTTCAACACTTGATCCTACTTCTATTTAGGTTTTGATTTAGGAGTCCTCGCGAAAAAAACAGTGTCAACCTGGATAGCATTCATTAACATTTTAAGCCAAGATCTGCGCACGTTTTCTTGACCTTATAAATATCAATGTCATCTCCTTATCACCATGATCGACGGTGTCGCGCCTTGTACTCTTTGCGTACCGTCAGCGAATGCAAGCAACATACCACCGACAGCGGGGACTTCAATGCTACCAACAACCGAATGCAAGGATTGAATCCCTTCGTAAAACATGCCAAAAACAATGATCCAAGCGAGGGGGCGGGAGGGGGAGGAGGTAAGCACGACTGCAAGGCTCAACAAAAACACAGTGAATGAGTCACACTAGTGGCTGGCAGGGATCATTTTTTCTTGCCGGTCAGGCCGGCGCCGGCGTTAAACTTGAAGTGGATGATGTCTCCGTCCTCGACGATGTAGTCTCGACCCTTCTGCTTGTACTTGCCAGCGGCCTGTGGGGGATACAACGACAGGCGATGGGTGAGAGCAGAGGATGAGGCAGGGAGTAGGGGGGGGGGAGGCAGAAATTAAAACTGCATCCGACCCACAAGCAGGAAGTACTGAGACAATGCGGCACAGGTATGATGTAAACAGTTTTTAATAGATACCAAAGTCGTCAGTTGTCATCATCGCAATGGTTCAAGGCCAAATCGGAAGCTTTGTCTTCACTTTTAGCTGACTTACACTCGTCAAGTATCTATACCAATAGTATTGGCAGCTTTGAGCCAACGCGGAAATACCAACAAACTGGATGCAGGTGTTTTTTTGCCTACCGCGTCATTCGCTAAGATGTCTCTCATGTCAATCATATGAGGACAAATACAAGTTCCCTGATCTGACACACATAGTCACATTGTTGTCGTCACCGGGCAAGCACATAAACACAAACTACACGATATGCATCGAATACGCAACGTGAGAAAAATTACAAAAAGTCTTTTCATAAGGGAAATGCTTCATAAAGACACTGTTAGTCGGCAGATTTTCAACAACAAAATACAATTTTATTGCATCAGAACGAGAAAATAGCAAAAAGGATACAGTGAAAAGAGTAAAAATCTGATATTAATTTAGTAAGAGTAAGAGTAGAGCAAACCGCGGCAATATTTGTTTAATGGTTACCTTAACACCGTTCTCGGAACCCGCCTCCTTGAAGTCGTCAAACTTCATGATGTCTGCCATAATGAAACCCTTCTCGAAGTCCGTGTGGATCTTGCCGGCGGCTTGGGGAGCCTTCGTGTTTTTCTACATTACAGGAAAGAAAATTACTAATGGTTGGTTTAAAGTAGGACGCTTTAACCCATGTAGGTCATGTCTCAACATGGTAGAGGTGGAGAGGAGCCATATATCCGGGGGTCGCCCCGATAGATCTACTGTAGTCAATTACCACTCATATTCTGGGGAGCAACACCTGCTACATTACTATTCGCATGTTAACGCCTCAATTACAATTAATTTTCATAAAATAGCCTGCTCAGTCAGCTAGACCCGGCTGGCTAAAGGTGAACATGACTCCGATGAGCAATTGTGTTCGGGCCTCGAACACAAAGTCCACTCAGTGAACATACGGGTTTCGGACGAAATTTTTTCTGCATACAAAGTATGTTGAACCAGTCGATTTCACAAAGAGTAGGTTTTCAAGATAAAGCGAATTTATGTAGCCCCGGAAACATAGCGTGCCCCGCGGGTTTAGCATTCTATATGGAGGCGGAATCCGCGCAGAGTGCGCTATGACGCGCGACTGCTAGCGCCACACTTCGGGGAGACCTGAGAGTGCAACATCCGGGTCTTACCTACGACATTCGGAGGCGCCATTTTGCGTGTCACACAAACCAAGTTTCTAGCTCAGTTAATTTTGAAATACTACTAAAAACCACAACAAACTCGTTAACCAAAATTAAATTGTAATCAGGCTGATAAGTTTGTAGTTGTATCTACGCGCTACATGTGTGTATACACTAACCGATTACTAATTTAATTCCACATTGACAGGAGCTGACACTGCCCTGCGGAGTGCTACATATTATAATCAAAGGTCGTGAGGACATTTCGGATTCCGAAATTGGCCTTCAATGATATCTTGCTCTTGACCTACTTGTATCGTCCAGGCCTTGACCTCGTCCTCGCCAGTAGTGAAGTAATACATCAGTCCCAGCGCCTTGTAACCGTTCAAGATGATCTTCTCAAGGTTACTGAGCGATAAAGCAAGACAAAGAGTTTGGTGCCTGCCACGTAACAAGGCTAAACATAGCCCGACCAATCAGTGACAAGATTATAACTTCGCCCGACTAATCAGCGACAATATTACAGCTTTGCCCGACCAATCAGCAACAACGATTGAATAAGGCGCACGAAGGAGAGGCTGCCCCCCGCCTTACCTGGCTGCGCCCACCTCCTTCAGGCGGGCTTCCCTCTCCTCGTCACTGGCACAGTTCAGCAGCTCCAGTTCCAAGGCTCCGCTGAACGGGATGATGATCGACCCCGGGTCGTGAGTATCCACCCACTCCTTGATCTTTGGCAGCCTGGAGAATCAATATTTACATCGGGGTTTCAGCTTGTCGGTTGCTTTTAAAGTTGCATATCGAGCTCTTTCCCGCCAAAAGTAAGCCCAGGTGACATATATCGCAAATTGCAGAAAACTCGATTGTTTCATTCTATAAATTCAGAAACCTAATAAATATTAGTTGGCAACGTGTCTATCCCGGTACACCACAGAACCCTGTCGCGGAACGGCTACTTATAACAAAGCATTGCGAAGCACACAAACTGATGACGTTTACCACTAAGTTGAAAACATGTGGTAAACCATCACGGGCATAGCTGAGGGACTCCGTTTGGCAGTCTGGCATGCGTGAAATATAGACAAAAGAATTTTTGGATGATTCAAGGACTGACTCTTGTTTGTATTTTGACTTATTTAGTTTTGACGGGAACTCGATATGCAACTTCAAGTAGGACGCTTTAACTTCCGTTTGTCATATCGCGACAAGGGGGCGGGTCAAGGTGGAGAGGATGTATGCCTAGGGGGGTAACTCTCCCCCCCCCCCCCTTCAGCATTTGCAGGATTTAAATTATTTTATCCTGCCCAAACCTATCAATTTGCCCCGGCGGGGCGCGAGCCACGCACCGGCCGAGCACACACGGCCATGGCCGCACACGCCACCTACTGGGCGTTATTATGTACACGGCATAATGACGGAGATTCCCATTCTAGGACCGTATTCACAATCTCCACTTAGGCTACGCCACTAGACACTAGCGCTAAGCGGAAGATTTGTCGAGCAATTTTTTATCGGGTTCAAAATACACATAAGTAGCCACCCAAGAAGTGGATTTTCTGAATTAAGAAAGAGCTAAAATTATAACGAAGATTTCTTAATCATGAACAGCACCAGAACGAGCTGGTGAGGCTAAGACAAAAATGTACTTTTTTTTGTGGGGGGGGGGGCGGAACTTACGAGGCGATGATGAATACGGCACAGGAGGAGTCTAGGCATAGCGGCAGCAGTGAACGTACATTGTGCACACCACGTTGCTTTACAACATGTACTACAATTTATTTAAGAATACGACTTTTTATTTGCGTACAATTCACATTTCAACAGAAGTTGTTGCCTAAACCAATAGATTCACTTCCAGCACCCCCCCAAAAAAAAAAAAAAAAAAAAAATAATAATACTAACACCGAAGGCGACGTTATATCTACTAAAGCAAACGTTACTTACCATTTATTCTTCTTCCTGACATAGTCCTTTATGGACATGTTCACCAAGTAGATCATGGGCTTAGCTGTGATAAATAAATGTTTGTTGAGCTCCTCGACCTGGAAGCGACACGAGAAAGATGATGAAGGTCAACAAGTCAAGCCGCACCGACATCAGGCGGAGAAGGAGTGAATGGCTTGGTGTATGGATCACTGAATACCAATATAGAAGGCATACGGGCTGCGGAAACATTTAATTTGATCGAAGGTAACTTTCTGCAACTCCAGTGGTGGATTTCACGAACTCAGTTTTTTTGGCGACTACGGGGCTTAGTCGACTACATTTACCACGTAAAAGATGGGCGATTTTAGCCGGCTAAACTATATTGGTGAAATAGGCCACAGGTCTTCCACGTGAGCAGTGTCAAGTCACAGCCCAATTTAAGTATGTGAACCAAATGTAGGCATAATGTATAAAGTAGGTACGTATTCTACAGAAACACGCTCTCATGCATGTTGAGAGTCAGCCATCTTAGATGGCACCTGTCCGACTCCCGTTGGGTTGGTCGTAATGCTCGTTCACACATGGCCTAGCAGAAAAGGGGGTTTCACGCAGCCGGCAGGGTGCGAGGGAAGATTCGTTGCAACAATGACGCAATCACTGTGGCGCGTTTGAATCACCTTGACCTTGACCGAACTCTTTTAAGTTTATTGCAGTTTATTGTTACCAACGCTGCAGCAACGTAGGCCCAAAGATTGTTTTGGTGGATAATGCGATTCCAATATGGAGGAACATAGGCAAACCGTGAATGCATGTTATGTCAACATACGCACCTCTTTGACGTCCCAATGTCCAAATCTCACAGGCTTCTTCTCTTCCACCATAACCCTGTGGACCTTCTTCAGGGCGTCCTAAACAAATACCGAAAACTTGAAAGTATCAATACACGTTTAATGCCAATCTTGGGAACTCACGGGGGCAAACATGGAGCTCGCAATATCCAGGGATCAAATGAAATGAAGTGTGAGTTTAAGGCCGGACCTGCGAAGCCAAGGGCTAAGCTGGGCCAACCTCCCGGGACGATGAATAGTGAAGGGATGAAACATGCCACATATTAGGTGCCGGGACCCGAATTCGAATACTCTCGATACAGGACTCACGTGTTCACCCTCGAGACTTTGAATACAGGACTCACGTATTCACCCTCGAGACTCTCAATACAGGACTCACGTATTCACCCTCGTGACTCGCTACGGGACTCCCGTATTCACCCTCACTGCTCATACTACAGGACTCGCTACGGGACTCCCGTATTCACCCTCACTACTCATACTACAGGACTCGTTACGGGACTCCCGTATTCACCCTCACTGCTCATACTACAGGACTCGCCACGGGACTCGCGTATTCACCCTCACTGCTCATACTACAGGACTCGCTATGGGACTCGCGTATTCACCCTTACAGCTCATACTACAGAACTCGCTACGGGACTCGCGTATTCACCCTCACTGCTCATACTACAGGACTCGCTACGGGACTCGCGTATTCACCCTCACTGCTCATACTACAGGACTCGCTACGGGACTCGCGTATTCACCCTCACTACTCATACTACAGGTCTCGTTACGGGACTCCCGTATTCACCCTCACTGCTCATACTACAGGACTCGCTACGGGACTCGCGTATTCACCCTCACTGCTCATACTACAGGACTCGCTACGGGACTCGCGTATTCACCCTTACTGCTCATACTACAGGACTCGCTACGGGACTCCCGTATTCACCCTCACTGCTCATACTACAGGACTCGCTACGGGACTCCCGTATTCACCCTTACTGCTCATACTACAGGACTCGCTACGGGACTCCCGTATTCACCCTCACTGGTCATACTATAGGACTCGCTACGGGACTCACGTATTCACCCTCACTGCTCATACTACAGGACTCGCTACGGGTCTCACGTATTCATCCTCGTGACTAGCCACGGGACTCCCGTATTCACCCTCACTGCTCATACTACAGGACTCGCTACGGGACTCACGTATTCATCCTCGTGACTAGCCACGGGACTCCCGTATTCACCCTCACTGCTCATACTACAGGACTCGCTACGGGACTCACGTATTCGGCCTTGCGCGTCTTGTCGTTGCCCCGGATGGCGACCCGCTCCAGCTGCTCGAGGTTTTTCTCGAGGTACTCGGCGTCCTTCAGCCGCAGCTCCTCGAAGATGATCTCCATGTCGCGCACCGGGTTGACGTCACCCTCCACGTGAGTCACGTCCTCGTCGTCAAACACCCCTGGCGGCGAGAAGCAACACTAAAACAAAGAGTGCAAGGAGTCCAACTCTGCGAATGTCTGGCTGTTCCTCGGCCCACCGGGTTGGTTGTATATTCAGTACGCTTTAACCCCTGTTTGGTCATATCGCGTCAATGGGAGAAGGAAGAGAGAGCGGAGCCATGTCCCCGAGGGTAACCCCCTACTCTTTGCGAAGAAGGACATGGGATCTTTATCCTGCGACAACAGACATGACCACAGCGGAGCGCGAACCGCCGATCCACGTGCCGTTAGGCTCTCATGTGGCCAGAGCGCTCAAGGCCACCGGTCTAACCACCTGATCTATCGGGGCGGCCCTCGGCCTAATAGGTTCAGGCCAGTAACGGATGACGTTTTGTATTGTGTTCTCCTTCACAATTCTATGGGGCATTAGACATGCAAAAATTAGGATGGCCGATTGCGGAGAAATTAGATGAGTATTTTGATGCTCTTAGCCACGTCACGTTAAGAGGGCCTAAGTCTAGTAATGCATATACATTTACATATTTCGGAGGTATTAGTCTTATATAGAACATCCTGCTCTTATAGAACCCAATCGATTTGCACTAAGTTACATTCAACAAAATCCGATGTTTGTGTTCCATGTGAGTAGTATTCTCATCAAAATGTTAAATATAAACCATAAATAAAAAAACGCATATAAACTGCGACACATAATATAGGTAATTGAGGAGCAAAGGCTAAGGAAATCAGAAATACTCTGTAAAGTAATATTTACGGTCAGCCATCTTGGTAGGTTGGTTGGTTGGTTATTCAGGACGCTTTAACCACTTTGGGTCATATCGCATCAATGGGAGAAGGAAGGGAGTGTGGAGCCTTGTTCCCGGGGGTAACCCTCTACTCTTTACGAAGAAGGACATGGGATCTTTATCCTGCAACCACACAGACATGGCCACAGCAGGGCTCGAACCACCGATCCACGTGCCGTTAGGCTATCAGGTGACCAGAGCACTCAATGCAAGCGCTCTAGCCCACTGAGCTGTCGCGCCGGCCCCCCATCTTGGTAGGCATGTTTAATTGCCCTGCAGGGAGCTTCTCCAGCGTTAGTGGTTAAGTGGGCTGAGAAACATACCAACAGGCCATATGTACTAACCCTGGACGAACCTTATGACAGATGGCTTGGTGTTTCTGTCCACCTGGCTCCATTTTTATTGTCGAAAGTTACTAAATACTTAAATATTGGATTAGATAATAACCATACGAAAATCAATTTCATGTTATTTGTCAATGTCCATTGTATGAAAAGTTAAGAAAATCATATATAGATAACTTACCGATCAATTAACTCTTCTCAACTTTTTGTTAAATTGATGAAATCCCACAATAAGCAAGAAATACTGAACTTATCTATTTATTTACACCAGGCAGAAATATTGCACCAAACAAATGTTGAAATTTAAACTGTATATAAATTGTGTTATAACCTTGTATGTACTATGGGCCTGATGGCCTCTTATACGAAAATAAACTTACATACGGAAATCGGACTTTTGTTAATATAGATTAGCGGATAAACATCAAAGATCGTCTCATCCTCACGCAAACTCCGGCCTCCAGCTAAGACTATGCTGAAGAACAGCCCCCACCCCCCACCCCCTCACCTACACAGGACAATGATATGAACTAATGACACGTGCAGTTCACCGACTGATCAAGTGACTCAGGGAGGCTCTCCGCTGACCTTGACCTTGACACTTACGACACATATGGAAGAGTGCGTCACATGCCCGGATGTGGGAGAGGAAGGCGTTCCCGAGACCTTGACCTTCGTGGGCGCCTTTCACGAGCCCGGCAATGTCGACGACATTGAGGAAGGCAGGCACTTTGCTGGGAGACAAAAAATGAAGTGGAATGGTGTTTGAGGCTGGTCTTTGCGCACACAAGGACTAAGTAGAACCTCGCCGGACGATAAAAGATGAATGGGTGAAACCAGATTACTTGCCCTGGCCCGGATTCGAACGCAGAAACTATTAATCTGCTAATTAATAGAATGGAAGACAGACAAACACAACACAGATATTGAAGTTGCTCCATAACAAATGTTCACTTCAAATCTTTTCATCGTAAATGAGACATTTAGGCTCCCATTTGATAAATACAACATTTAACATTAAAGAAAGGCACATCTTGTGTACTACGCCATCAAAATTCAGACATTGTCACAGATTTTTTCATTTAAAAAGCACTAAAGTTTACTAGTCGCAGTACTTGCACAATATATGAATTAAGCCCGGACACATGTATCAATTACCTACAGTAGCATGATGCATGGCAAGATACACTGTTGCATACTTGCTATATTCAAATATGTATTCAAACGGACTGAAAAATTACTGTTTCTAAACAAATTCCTGATTTTCCAGGATTTTCAACAAATTCCTGATTTTCCAGGATTTTCAACAAATTCCTGATTTTGCCGGACTTTCAAGTAACGAGGAACCTATCGTCCTTATAAATTTATCTCTGGTAAAATTTGGTCTATAGCTGTCTACTCTGGTCAGATCATTCACACACCTGAGTGGTTTAAAATACCCCACCAAGTAGTCATAACGTGCATCGGGGACAGGTACTCGACCTGAAATATAAAGTAAACATGGTATGTACAAACTGCTTGGTGCTTAGAGCTATATTTTATGCGGACAAGGGCTTAACTAGGCCAAATAATCCCCTGGCCAAAGCTATAAAAGGGTAAAACACCCCCCAGACAATTACGGTCTGAACCCACAGCACATCGATCTGTAGTGGAGCATGCTACCTCTTAACCACAACAGCTCCCTGGTATGAACCTTTGATGTACACAGAATACATACAGATATTTTACATAAAAATGGTAGGTACAGACATTTGACGTATGATTACAGTTCACAGTGTTATAGTAATAATGGATTCCAGCTTTGATTATACTATTCAAAATACCATAGTTATATTTATTAACAACCCAGGTCATGATCAACAGAAGGACAGAAATATAGATGAACTCCCCTGAACACTTACTTTCATTGGGGTCAATGGTACAGAAAGGGAAGTTTGATGCAGCTGCTTGACTCTTGGTCAGCACATTGAAAAATGTTGATTTCCTGCAATATAATGTCATGACAAAGTTCGCAATGACATAAAATAACTTATAATCCACACTTTTAGAACATTTGAAATAGAGCCACAACTGGTACAACGGATCTATAACCAAAATTAATATGTAACTTTAAGATAACCATTTATTTGGAACTGTCTGTTGTTTACAATAGAATGAAGTTTCAAGTACTAAATTTAAAATCATAAGCACTCTACTACTATGACAATGTGCTATCTATTATCTACTGACAGAATACTTATAATGCATTTATTCTTATATGTATTGGCTTACCAATTAGTTTCATAATTGCCAGTAAGAGTGCACTGTACTATATACATACAAATACACAACCTCATACTCTATGCACAGGGTTTTGAATAACTGAAAAGATTTATATCTGAAGACTTAATTCTGAATTGAAATGGCAACAAGAATGCATTCATACCCTACATTTGGCAATCCAACAATGCCACATTTTAAATTTGTGCCTACGCGACCAATCATGACAGGTCTATCATCGGCCTCAGCTCCCTTCTTCTTGGGCGGCATATTGACTTATGATAAGTATCTTACAGATCTATTGGAGAGAAAAATATAGTAATAAAATGCATTTCAACACTTTAACAAAAATATTTACTAAATTGCTGCTGACATTACATAACACTTATAAGTGTTCATATGTAGCTGTGTTTCATCTTTCCATTTTGTTTGCTGCTCTTTTGAAAAGTGAGATAAAAAGAAAAGAGGCATTACAAAGAAAATTTCATCTTCTGAGCTTTTGATATTCCAAAGTAAATAATAGATAACCAGTTTTTGTATGATTGAGCTAAAAATGATACATTAGCTATTTTCTGGCGGATGGGTGGCCAGTTTCAATTTTGGCAGGTAGATTCTTAATTTGGCTTATCAGGAGGTTTAGAGATAAATACAGAGCTCATAATTTTATATAAACATTACAGCTAATACCCTGAAGGCAATGTCACATGAAGGCAGATGTACTTACTGACAAGTATTCCTTTCAGAATTAAACTAAACTACCAATCCGACCTCTATTTATACCTGATTTCCGATAACAATAATCAAAGAGAAAATCAGTAGTGCCAATCTTAACATTAAGGTATCGTTACTTGGCTTCTCACCTATATGTGACAACATAAATAACTAAAGTAACAGGACATGCATTAGCCCATAAAGATTTTTTTTAAATCAACAAATATTACTCCCACTTCCCCTATTCCCCACCTTCTATCTTAGTCCTGTTACGTGCCAGTTTTAACAGGCATCCAGTCGTACCTCCCTCCTTGCCTGACAACTGTCGTCATGGCATTGTTGCCGTTGTTCTCGGCAACAACGCCACAAGGTTGGGGCTACTTCTATCTATACACACCAGCCTATGGAAGCAGCCAGCAATACAAACACAAGTTCCAATTACTAGATTAATCCAACTGGCAGGATAGATTAATCCCCCCAACCCAGCAGTGCCAGTAGCTATCCAATCATCCAGGCGCAGATTAGGCCACTCGCGGCACATCCATCACCCCCCCCCCCAAAAAAACCCTCTTATTATAAGGGTGGTTTGGGGGGGTGGGGGAGGATGAATGAGTAGCGCTTATATCCTTCTGGCATTTTGCCATTAAGCCAATTTATGAATATGAGACTGAGTACACACAGTATATGTATACAGTAAACTTTGCAGTCAAAGTCAGTGCCAATGGCAATGCAAATAACAAATGTCTAATCAACCACTGTCACTGAACTGTGAACAAGCCGGTGTAACATAAAAACCTATCCGGCCGTGATAACCTGTCCGGCCGTGATAACCTGTCCGGCCGTGATAACCTGTCCGGCCACGCTTCTTTCATATCACTAACCCTAACCAGAACCTGGGTGCGCGCTAGCCGTTCGCCACATCGTCAATGGCAAAAGCCAAATGTATGTGGCGCAAGATTGGAACACGCTTGTCGCCACAGTGACGAAAGACAAAAATTGCTTGGTTTTCGATCAACGATAAAAATGCGATTTCGCGAAACTGATTTCCCGCAGTCATGCGGAGGGGAAAATACAACATACATGTGGCTAATGGGATATGTGTGCGGCTAAAGAACATTTAAGGTGTTTAGCCACAGTGGCTAATTGAAATGAACTGCTAGAGCACACCCAGAGAACCCTAATCTTAACCTTAACCCTAACCCTAACCTGACCATAACCTAACCCTAAACCTAACAAAAGTGCGCTATTTACATAGCAACCCCATTCGCTGCGCATGCACGCACGTCAGCCGGACACTTTATTACGGCGGACAGGTTATCATGCTACACCGGTTCGGCGGTTACCAGTTACCGGAGCTGAACTTCTCGAACTTCAGTGATCACTGCCTAAGCGTTTTATGCGAAACAAACAATTTAAATTTAGTTGATGCATCTAACGTAACCATACAAGCCATAAAATGGCATGATTTAGAGACAAAACTAGAATGCGCACAGGTTATTACCATTCACTGTAATGCTCTTGCACCAGAACGTGGAAATCACAACATGCGGACCGGAAACCGGCGAGCGCCACCTAGCGAATAGAACTGTAACGAATAGTATCACTCTCGAATAGAATATGTGGCGCTCTGATGTGGCGCTAAAGTCCGCATCACGGGCTTGGGGGGATGGGGCGGGCCGAGGGGGTACTCCCAGAATTACCGTATTGATGCCTCCCAGAATTACCGTATTGATGTTCTTTCCGTCATTTCGGTTCAGTCCGATGAATTCTACCCGTGCAGGTGCGTATCAAAAACAAACAGAGGACGGGGGAGTTGGGGCCGGGGTGCATATAAGGATAGGTAATGGAATCAAGAGAGGGGGGGTTCTTGTCCGAAAGAAGAGAGATCCAAACTTCCAGTCCAGCTCAGGGGCGGATCCAGGGGCGGGCGCGGTGGGGTGGGGGGGGGGGGTCCAGGGGTTCTTGCCCGGGCAGCCTGTGCTGAATCAGGGATCAGCCCGAAACAAATTGCAATAGTAATCAAGCATCTTTTTTTCTCATTCCTTTGGTACGCTACCCCCTAACACCAGAATGGATAACATATTTGACTCAGCACGAAGTGGCAGAGAAGCGTTGCAACTGCATGAGTAATTAGTGTAATGGAGTGTTATTCAACCTACCAAATACAACAATTAAAGAAAGATAAAATATCTTTACTACTAATTAAAAGTTCAAACCTAATTTTTTAATGAGGGACCCCGCTTCTGGTTTTCCCGCTGTCGATCGACTGAGGGCATTTGCACAACGCGCTGGATGAGTCTCAAGTTTGACAGACTGTAACTTTTCTATAAATTGTCCGATTTCCACAAATTAATCGATTAAAAACGCGTCGTATCTTTGGCCAGATCTAGATCCGCGCCGATATATATAGGCATATCTGTCACTCCTAATAAGTTCCTATGCCAATGAAGAGTGCCCCCCCCCCCTCCCCATTTTTTCCTTCCCTAACTCGGGATACCACCCCTCCTTGGGGTGTCTCCCCTCCCCTATTTTGTGAGCATACCCCTCTCCCAACTTGGGTTGTCTCCACTTCCCTAATTTGGGGCACCAATTGTATTCCCTCAAGGGCGCGGGGGGGGGGAGGGGGGATCCAGGGTGTCCGGACCCCCACCCCCCCTTTTGAGGTCTCTCCCATTCCCAAACTTGGGGTACTACCCAAACTTGGGATGTCTCCCCTCCCGTACCCTGGGTTGTCTCCCTCCCTTAACTTAGAGCGTGTCTCCTCCCCTAACTAGGGCCCCTGAGGGGGGGTAGCCATGTCGCTTGTCGATTTTAAGAAAAAGATCCATGTCGCGTGTCGATTTTAAGAAAAGATCCATGTCGCGTGTCTACTTTAAGAAAAGGTCCATGTGGCGTGTCGATTTTAAGTAAAGTTCCATGTCGCGTGTCGCGTAGTCTTATGTCGCATGTCGATTCTAAGACAACCCCAATGTCGCGTTGTCGATTTTAAAAATCGCTGTGTCGCCGTGTCGAAAAAGCCCCTATGGGGCCCTCTAACTTGGGGCGCCTCCTCAGCCCTAACTCACGATGTCTCCACTCTCCTGACTTCACGCTTGTGTAACGCCCAAACTTGAATTGGGCATCACCCATATCGGGCGATCATTCGACGTTTCGTGACATAGATGAAGCTTCTCATTTAAAGATCTGGTGCGCTATACGCAGGAGACGGGCAGTCAAGCTAGTTCTTTTGTTGCAAAACGTGCTAAAACACTATGCCAGATATGATGAATTCAGCACATCGAACACATACTGGTTACCTCTTTCTCAAGTCCAAAACCAAATCCAAATCTTAACCGGAGTGCCCGTTGTCCCGAGTAAACCACTAAGTCCCAACCTCATTCAATCGTTTTGACCACGTTTGCGCACACGGCCAAATTAGATAAATATCGATCCCGAATCAGTCGTCGAGTTGTGCTGCCTGAATCAACAAAAGGCTGAGTCAGCCAATTTTCTTTTCAATGATATATTCATCAAGTCCTGATGTTAAGGCCAAGCGCGGTGAACCATGCCCTCGCGTGTGGTTCAGGACTTGGTAAGTAAATATTTGTAAACCTATTTTTCTTCACGAGCGGGCGTGTTCAAAAGGATATCTACATCCACGTGCGGCTCCTTCTATATATCCGTATATTTCTGTCAGGTGTCATCATAGCACATTCGTGCTCTGTCATAGGGCAAGCAAGGCGGTGCGCGTTATATTGGCAAAATCAGAGGAATAAATGGATAAGTGATTACCTCTTATATAGCTAAACAGCGTATGGTTGTTGCTTTGTATAGGCGCGCGATACAGGACTGACCATGCGGGATCTGGTACTCATTGCCTTGGTATACCTGGTGATGGGGCTCGGGCAGAATCTTGCACGCGGAGGTACGGTATATTATATTTACGTCCGACATGTACATATTACGCATAGAACATCCTGCATATCGACTGTCCTAACATATTGTCTTTAATTACACTTGAGTAGGAATACCTCGACCAGCAATGGACCTGAATTTTTTCCTAATTATGGCGCAGTTCATCCTTGCCGAAATTTCTACGCTATCTCTTGTCATTCTGATATCCACAAACATACGTTTGTGTTTAAACACAGCAGCCTCCATGTAATCTACATTTTCGCTACATTTGCTCGAGGAAGGTGCACATATATACCTGTCGACCGCCAAAAAAAGAACCCCCCCCCCCCCGCCCCTCGGGTAAGAATTTCCTACCCAAGGAATTAATGGGATTTGTGTTGACATAAAATATGACTTCATAGCGGATAACATGTACGAATCTCCTTCCAGCCCAGTAGGCATGCTGGTTTTTGCCCACGAAGTGGCAGTTCTTTTTCTAATAGTAACACGTCATATTTCCATTGTTTCTCTGTTGTGTGTTGTTTTGTGCGTGTTTCTACAATGTTTCGTCGTTGGAACCTTCATTATAGTACACTGTATCACGTTCTTTCTCCCAGAAATCGGAATCTCCTACTATCAAAATCGCTCACAAATCCGCTGTTACGTCTGCAACCTGAGGAACTTCTTCGACTGCGCAAGTCGTGAATACGAACAAGACTGCCCCGCGTTGGCGGATGCCTGTCAGTTCAAGGTCACCATCTTAGATCAAGGTCAGACCATACATTCCATGAGCCATGCTTTCATTGCAGGGTTTCGGTGACTTTTTTTTAACCAGGATATCGATTGTAAGTAAGTAAGCGTTGGTATATTTTTCAGAACCGTACGCAAACACAATGAAGGGCATTTTGCCGGATTCAATTAGTTCAGTCCTTCCGTGTATTGGCATACCATGCGGGCGTATCCCACATAGAGCTATTAGGTTATCGCTATAGTGTAAGTTTTTTATCATCTTGGTTATTATGCTTTGTTTTGATCCAGTGATGATCAGTTGATAACCAAGGGCTATATATATTTACATGGTGTTAAAAATATGGCGGTTGATAATTGACATTCCAGGGAAGAAGACCTATGAGAAGGAGTGCTCCACGATGGCCTCTTGTGAGACGCTGAAATATGATTGGCTAGACAGCGGCTATTGTCATGGCAACCCCGGGTCCATGTGCGCAGAGTGTTGCCAAGGAGACCTTTGTAACAACATCGATCCACATCTAATTTATGCTGGCCAATCACGACCCGCACCAGCTCTCATTTGCTCATTAATAACCGGATTCGCCTCATTCATTGTGGCACGGTGGGCCTTGTCCTTGTAAGCCTATAGCTGCACGACTGCCAGTCTTTGTGGCGTGTTATGTTGTTTTCGCTAATGGGATGAAAAATGGAACGTTCATGCAGGCAATATTAATCTGAAAGTAAACCAATGCTAAATTGTGGGTGGAATCGTGGTGAATTTCGACGAATATTAATTGACGTTGCGTAAAGCCCAAAAACATTGCCTTAATTAAATATCCCATACAAGGGCGTTTCATACTAACATAATTTTAAGTATGAATATTTGAGACGTCCATAAATGACTTTTGCCTTTCTTTTTGAATTTCGAAGAAATATTTCGTATCTACTAATGTCCATTTTGTGCCAATAAAATCATCATATACAGATTGTCAACGGTAAATTTGTCATCATCACAATATAGCTGTCGAACGCGGGGCTTGTAAAAAGAATGATGGACCAAGCGAGAAACGTCCCGTAAATAGGGGGTGACACTGGCGTGTCCAGGGGGGAGGGCACAGGAGGCCCGTGCCCCACTTTCAGACCCTAAAGTATATATGTGCCCCCCCCCCTCTTTAAATCATGTGCCCCCCCCCCCACACCCCAACCACCGGTCCGACATCAGACCTGAAAAATAATGGACCGTAATGGATCGTAATTTTGTTTAGCCCCCCCCCCACCCGATCGTTAATTTTTTGGTCCCCCCCCCACCCCCTTTCAAGGATTCCTGCACACGTCCCTGGGTGATAGGGCGCAATCTGCCGCTCCGCCTGCTTGCCAAAGCAGCTAAGGAGGGTAGTCATAATAAAGTCATAACGCGCGCATATATGCAACAAAAATGGCGTTTTTTTGTAGACATAACGTCTCCTTCTTCCGCTCAGCTAACTTTTGTTTGATAATCATTTGGACGCCAAATTGATTGAGCGGGCCAAGGAAGAGAGAGGCCATGTATCAGGCCAGAAGAAAGACATAGGACCTTTATCCTGCACAAATATAGACATAGGTGGGATTCGAACCACGCACCGGCCGCTTAGGCTCTCCTTGCTAGCTTACTCGGTCGACAATAGCCGAACGCGCTGCCTACTAGTCTATGGGTCCCCCCTTTGGATGGCAGCGGAATAGGTCTTTAAAATTATGCATCCATAGTATAGTAAATATGTTGGTGAAATGCAAAATCAAATACTAAATTTTCGGAATTCGAGAGAATACATACATGTTTTTCCTTTGACGCCCAAACCGGAATGAGCAGTGAGGACCTAATTACCCACGGCCAAATTTACAGAATGGGGTGTTTTAGACCGTTTTTGTGTACACAAGGGCTAAACCGGACCACAGAACTTCGCGGAAGGACGAATTTTGAATGATAAACAGATGAAAAATGCATCAGAATAGGAGCCCAAGCCTGGATTCGAACTCAGGACCTATTGATCTGCTGTCTAGTGCGACAACACAAAACAGGTAGAGTTCTTAGCACAACACCGAATAGTGCGGACAATAATATGAAACTAAAGGTTTTAAAGTCCAGTTGCAGGCCCCTTTAACTCGTTCGTCTACAGCTTTCTAGCTCCAAAATAGAGGTTCATTAAACCTGCATTTTCTGCCAATTTGACCTTGGTAACTATAACGTAGTAAGTAAATTATAAAAACGTAGAGTGTATTAGAATGTTGTTAACAGCAACAGGAAAACCTGAATGGATTTTTTTTCCATAAAAGTCCACGTAGAGATTGACACGTCGCGTTCATCAGTTACGGTATTTCCCCCAAAATACTCGCTTTATTTCCGTAATATTGGCGCCAGACATGTTGTTATATTTATGGTATTGCATCTGTTACAAAACAGTTCACATAATACAGTATGAATAAAGTTTAGTGGGTAAAATTATTCTTTGTTTCTTCGCAAAGGACGTCTCATTTTTTTTTCATCTATTTAATAGCTACTAGACATTTTTCCGTTGATCCGATCTGAAAAGGCGACAGGTGAAACTCGAAGTTCAAACTTAAACTCAAGCGTATACACTTATAAAGATATAGTGCGATGTTTATGGTCGCTTGGAAACGCGCTTATTTTAGCTTTGCATTCACCTCACACACGCTACAACTGGAATTGTAGCCTCCCAGCGGCAGCGCCGAGTCATTTCCCGACTAGAGGTAGTTTAATATATTAATTACACAATCTGGTGGACAACAAAGGAATTGATAGCGTTGCAGTTGTTCTTGCACTTTTTCTCTTCCCCACTACTTCAACCGTCACCCCTCCCCCACCCCCTCCCTCTGTTCCGCCTCTCTCGCCTCTTTCCATCTCAACCTTCACACCCCCCTATATCTATATTTCTCTACCTCTACCCACCACTAGCTCTCGATCTCGTACCTCTTTATATCTCTCTGTCTCTCCCTCCCTCCTCCACTCTCTCACTCTCTCCCTCAATCATTCTCTTATCTCTTTCATCAGGTGTAAGAGGCCAACTAGAAGTGTCACTTTGGTCGGACACTTGCAGGGCGCACGAGAATAGATATTTTCCACCGGATTGTAAGCACACACGTGTCTTGGTTGTGGCGAGATCATGCTGGTGGTCATACACACGCGGCCGAGCGGCCATTCCACATATCTATCCCGTGTTAATTAATCCGGACATCAGTGAATACGTCTCCAAGTTTACAGTTTACTAACATTATCTACAGCGATGATGTTTCTGTTCTTGACCGCAAAGCAACAGTAAAGCAACGTAAGCATTGACAGGCTCGATCAGGGCTTGGTATATCAACAGTTCGCCGTCGGATTACCAGTCATCTCAAGAGAAGTCGGATATTGCCGAGCTAGGTGCAGTTTGTTTATGGAGGCAAAGTACATTTAATGGCGGTGACAAAGCCACGGCTATTTGCCAGGTTAGTAATAGCTACAACCACATGTGAATACCATCGATCCTTTTAAGGGGTCACCTATAGCGTCCCATAAGGTAGCGCGTATCAGTAATTGAATTATTTAAATATAATAATGTATTACACATATAGTGGCCATATATAATAGCGCGTTCGGTTATTATCGGTTGTAAGCCAACCCACCAGGGCGCGCGGTTCGAATCCCACCTGTGCAAATGTGTATGTCAGTGCAGGATAAATATTCCGTCTTTCAATGCAACGCCCGGGACACATGGCTCCTCTCTACGTTGACTCTTCCCATCGATATGACCAACAAATGTTAAAGCGTGCTACCAACCAACGGACCTTATAAAGAGTTGTCTTGACCTTAGGCGACCCCTTCTTAGAATGGCTGAAGGCATGTCGTACAGCAGGTGTTCCGCAGTTAGAGATTTGGGTACGGAACCCAAACGTCGGCCGTGTCCTAATATCGTCAACTAAATATGCTGTTTGCATTACACTTTGACGCACGTGATGTGCACGAGTCCCATAACAACCAAAGAGGCCAAGGCTGTAAAGTGTTGCTAACGCCTTTTACCGGGGCCTTGTTAAGCACTGCCCCCACATTCAAACCCCCCCCCCCCCACCGCCCAGCTTCTCATGACATCTTAATATTGTGTAGGATTGTTTGGAATTGAAACATCAAATGTAACTGCTTTTTTCGCTCGTTTTCGGCCTAAACACACGTACATTATGTAAAAGATGGTGTGTGATTCGTAAGATGTGGGAGTAAGACGAACCTCTGTCGGTAATGGCTATACTGTTCTTTTTGCCGACTGACCGCCCCGATTTTTGATGACCGGGGAGACGAGAAGCATTTTAATGACAATTAATGGCCTTACAGGCGATATTCCAGGAAGTCACAGTGAAGATTTATATCGAAAACCTAATATTGGAATAGCTGGGGGAAATGTTGTACATGTACTTAATTGGTCACCGCGCTGTAGTGCACTTGAGCATATCGCTTGAGATTGGCAATGATAAGGCACAGAATGTTTTGTTTTATACAACTGTGCAATCTCGGTCGAGGATACCAAGAGCCTCGGGCCAACAGGGAATTCCTTTTGGCATAATGCGGTTGGTGTTTGCCCTGGACGTGAAGGGTCGACATAATGTCAACGAATAAAAGGCCAAGATTTTGCTTGTCGAAATCAGAATAGATAAATGATCGAACTGCTACTACTTTATCGCAAAAAACTTACGGACAAGCAACTTAGTCAGTTTTATGTTGTAATGAAATTCATAACAATTGTTAATTTCATATCATCATATCAAATTCCAAAATGTATTTCTATTTATTTTTTTAGATGTGGCTGGCAGGGTTTGATCATGGCTATAAGACACGCCGAGCTGTCCAGGCTATCCATCATCGGTCTTGTTTTTCTTTCCGGCTTCTCCATTTTCCTGGTCGGGCAATATTCATCATTCGGTATGTGGGACGCATATCAGTATTTAGCCGCGGAAACCCCCTGCCGGGAATCCGTTTACATCTTCCTGCCCGGCGTGGGCCACGCCGCCATCTGGGATGACCCGGATGTACAGAGGAAGTGTGACGTCACGCCCAACATGACACGTCATATCCGGAATCGGTTGGCGACGTGGAGCGCGTCTGCTGACTCGCCACCAAAAGTCTCCACTAAGTGTGGCTCTAAGACTCCAATCCTTCTCAGCAGATGGCACCACCGTCCCAATCACACAATACATACTGGGCAGACATCTTTCAAAGTCCCAAATATCGTGCACTATATCAGCATCGGGCGGTGGAAGTTTTCATTCCTGAATTACTTGAGTTTCCGTAGCGTGGATAAGTTCATCAGACCGGACTACATTTTCGTGGTAGGAAACGGCTTACCGTACGGTTATTGGTGGAATCGTACCGTGTACGAAGTGGCAAATATCTATTTCGTACCGCATGCTGTCCCGGAGCGGATCCAGGGCCGACGACCGCCCTGGATAGAACATCGTTCAGATGTCCTTCGGATCCAGACTATCTTCTGTAAGTGCTATGATTCTGTTCTCCGCTGTGACTTGATGTGTAGACTGTAAAGGCATGTCCAATCCAAACTATTACTGTAGGGGAACATGGGGCAAAATGACCCATTGGGGTCAAATGGCCCACCACAATATCGCCCACTTGCGGTGCTGCCACCTGTATTGAAGCGTTTTATATTTATTCCTGTTTGTTACGTGATACCTTAACAAATCTACATGGGCGCTGAAGCAGACAACTGACCCTCATAAGCGAAGTAAAAGATTCTGGGCTGTTTCCATCTATGGTAAACACTGGAAGAAAGTAGAGCTCAGTGGATACTAGCTTGGGGGGAAATTTTGATAAATTAACACGATCAAAGATAAGTCTAAGTCAAGCCCCAAACGTAATTCAGATGCGGAATATACTGCGCCGTATTTTTTTATACAGCGGCCAAATGTTAAGGTTACTAACAGGGGCAAAATGACCCACGCTGCTTGGGGCAAAATGACCCAGCGGGCCGTTTTACCCACATCCAATTTAATATGTATACTCTAACAGAAACGATTATCTTTAGCAAACTGGATGATATGTCCACAGAATCGGAACATCTTTGATGATCATGAATATGCTTGAAGAAGAAAACGATGTGCGCCCCTGGGAGCCGGAAGCGTTGATTGAGGCAGAGCCAGGCGGCACGTGACATCGTGTCTCCATTCGATACATACAGCTCGTCAGGATAAAACGCAGATGGGGAGCGCGGGGGGGGGGGGCACTATTATACAAATCTGCAAATCTGGTGGGCGGGGGGGGGGCGGGGGGGGGGGTTCCGCCGGTACCTTGATGCCTGAGAGAGCAGATATTTGTGATGAAAAAAATACCCCTATAGAGTATACCCCTATATACATTTATGATGAAAAAGATACCCATATAGAACGGACATTTATGATGAAGATACCAATATAGAGCGAATATTGTAAAACTTACGATCGTGGGGGGGGGGTGGCTTTGAAAATGTGCGTTCATAGAGCAGATTTTGGCGGTTGAAAGAGGGGGGTTTTACCCCGGAACCCCCCAAACCCAGCAATGTATTTTTTACCCCCCCTCCCTAAATCCGGGGGGCCGGTTTCAGGGTCGGATCCAGATATGCTGGATAGGCCGGTAAATGGTATAAATTATATATATTGCAGCCCTAAAAGGGGGGGCCGGGGCCGGGTCGCCCCCCCCCCCCTTGGATCCACCCCTGCCCCGGGTCTGTCCAACAGTAGGACTTCGCATGAAAGCGGAGTTCCGCGCCTCAGATGGCCTAAATGTTGCACCGAAAAATGGCAAAAAGTGGGGAAAGAGGGTGTCCCCCCACCCCCGCCCGATCCGCCTCTGCTGACGTAAACGTTTTTTGGAATTCCTGTGTGTGATCTTTCTGGGTCAAACTGTTCCAGAGAGTTTGGAGTTTGCCTTCTTAGGTTGTTCAGTTTACTCATTAACATGCTCAAATAATGTGCTGACCATTTTGCCCCATTAGGGGGGCAAAATGACCCACTGTGACATAAAACATGTTTTTTGTGCTAGTAAACATTTTGTCCGTATCACGCGCATGTATCCAAGCTATGTTATTCACAATAATACCGTTGTCAGTTTACCAAAATTTGGCTCTTTTTATAGCACTGCTATACAATACAAAGAAAGTTAAGGTGGTCATTTTGCCCCATGTTCCCCTAGTTGTACTTTTCCTTGGGCAAAAGTGTCATGTGGATCAGATATTATTATTACCTTTCGTTCATAACCAGCACGAATTCGTTTCACGAGCACGTGTGTGCGCCCCAGGTTTACCGGAATGCCAGCGTAAGATGCTGATTTCGTTGATAAAACCAACATGAAGAGTTCCATTCGAGCATTTCACAAAGTAACCATCTTTTCTTTCTAGTGAAATTGCCTCACTCAATTCTCTCATGGTTCATTTCATTTATTTAACCAAATAATGTCATTATAAATATATATGCATTAGGCCTACAGATATATTAAGGTTGGGAGGCTTAGGCTAAGGTTATCTAATAGAAACCTGTTTATATCAGTATAACCTTCATCAATAACAATGAACATGTACTAATATATATTAATATTATCTATTTTATATTTTAATATTTAATATCTTATTTTATATGTTTCAATATTTTATATTATATATTTCAAAGGTTTATATTTTAATACTTTATATTTCTATTTTATTTTATATTTTAATATTTTATATTTCTATTTTATTTTATATTTTAATATTTTATATTTCAGTTTTATTTTAATATTTTAAATTTCAGTTTTATTTTAATATTTTATATTTCAGTTTTATTTTAATATTTTATATTTCAGTTTTATTTTATATTTTGATATTTTATATTTTAATATTTCTAGACAACGGCGGTATTTATCTCGACACGGATGTCTTGGTCGTGCGTTCGTTCGATTCCCTCCGGCGGTACGAAACGACACTGGGACGCGAGACGTACTACGGCCTAGGCAGCGGCATCATCATCGGCCAACAGCTCGCCCCGTTCGTATGTCTCTGGCTCCAGGCCTACAGGGACTACAACCCGTTCCCTTGGAACTGGGCCTACTACGCCGTCCACATCCCGCACAGGCTAGCCAATCAGTTCCCGGAGCATATCCACGTCGAGGAGAGAAGCCTTCAGCACCCAAACTGGGAGGAGTGGGAGTCGCTATTCCTCGGTCTCTACGACTGGTCTCATAACTACGCTATCCACGTGTGGAAGCGATACGGACACGTGCCGACAGGTCCGCAGCAAATCACGAGACTTAACACCACTCTGGGCGAGATTATGAGATATGTATATTTCGGATCTAAAGCAATGGTGACGTAACAAAGAAATTTTCGTTTAAGAATATTTCTATTTCTAATTTAATGATATACAATGAAGAGGTCTGCTTAATATCATATTAGATTTATTATTGCACGGATGCCCATGATGTGGTAATACTAATGAATACAAAGCACAATTATTGCGGAATACATAGCAGAAACGTTATACGCTATACATTAAGATGGGGATCACCCCATATCTCAGTAGGTAGCGCATTTGGCTATTGTCGACTGGCAGGCCAGTCCAAGCGGGTTGCATGGTGCGAGGTTCGAGCCCAATCAGTGCAAATCTCTTTGGTTGTGCAGGATAAATATCAGATGTTTTTCTACAACTACAAAGGTTAAAGCGCCCTCCTTAAATTAATCCAACATTACTTACGTTTCCTGCAATATTTTTGGGGTGTAAGTTTATTAATTTTTAGTATTTTAACAGTGATTTTGCAGTCTGGCCATTATTTTAGCTTTAGACATTAATACAACGTGAAGACTTGTTTACCCTGCACCAGTACATTGGTTCAGGCATGGTATTTATGCTTTTTCTGATATTTATACGTTTTCTGGTGTGCCGTCTGAAGCAATGGTTGTGAAAAATATATATAGGACATGAATAAGATGTGTATATATATAATAATCTTGAGTATTTCCCAAGCTGCTAAAACACGCACACACCTTACTTAACAGTCAGACATAGAAATAGAAGAAGAGGGACTGGTTGTTGTTTTGTACTATATTATTATACAGCTTATTGATTAAAGTAAGCTGCGATAACGTATCAAGACACGATATAAGAGTTCTTGCAAACCTATTACTGGGACCATATTTTAATAATTATTTTAAACCATTTCACTAATATATTTGAACGTCTTATTTTGAAGTAATACAAATGGCGTTTCTTGTGTCTGGATTACCCTTTGCGTCATTTTTTTTCCTGAGCGAAATACACCAGTAATCCCACAAGAAGTGGAATATTCTGAATTAAGAAAGTGCTAAAATTATATTGAAAAAGATTTCTTAATCGTGCACACAACCAGAGCTGGTGACGCTAAGATGAAAATGCACTTTTCGTGCGTACCGAGGGGATTATGAATACGGCCCCAGGCTGGATGTTGGCGTGCGGGATTGTCGAGGGAGCTCTGCTAGGCCACGTCGGATTTAAAGGGGTTTGTGCCCCACTATGGGAACATACATGTCCGTGCAAGATGAAGATACTCTGTCCTTATTCGAAAATGGTAGGAGGGTTACCAGGTCAAACCTTGATTCTCGCAATCAATGCAATAGGGCTATCGCCGGTCGCCAAGACTTCCGGTTTACTTACTTTGGGGACAGACAAATAAGGCACGTGTTCGGAACGAGTTTAGAATCTCTGCGCACACTGGTATCCTGAATATCTCTGACGTATGGGTGACGTATATGTTACGCAAAGACAGAGACAGGGAACCAGACTACCTGCGCAAGAGCCAGGCGCCTAGGGGTGGGTCCATTGCGGAACGACTAGCGATACGATTAAGAATATATAAGAAATGTATCTGCACAAAACAGACAGAGGACATATTTTTCATTCTTTTGCGCCGTCACAATCACGAATATTTGTTACGACGGAACAATTTGCGTTTTGTGCATTTCCTATGAAAACGAGGCATTATGACGTCCCGCGGATTCTCCCCGGTGACAACGTTGGCGCAACTTACAAAGAATGAAGAAACTTTGTCTTTGCGTGACGAAAAAGTTACACGAAAACATCCAAATGGTCTTGTTTTACCTTTACCATGTGATTTAATGACACATCAGTCCACGAGCGCTTAAAGCAGCCTACTTACATGCGCCATCTTAGATTTTTTTATATTTTAGAATCAAGACTAAAAGTATCTCAAAATTAGGATGCATATATCTCTTTGAGTCTGTAAAGCAACGATGTCAACATAAAACTGCGGTTTATTTATATCGCGCGCGGACGTGATAGCGAGCCGTGGTCGACATCACACACAAAAAAATACCGAACAGCGAACAGGCGCGTAGGGATATAAAGCCGGCCACCAACTTCTGCTCCGGTGACCAAATTGCTTCTCTCCGGATAGCCCACAGACTTTCAGGATTTAAATTTAAGACCGAATATACTTATTTGATATGGAGAAGAGGTTGGTAATACAAAAAATTACAGAATATATCGCTATAACTTCTTCGTTCATTATTAGTCACCACACGGTCATCTGCACTAAGCTCCGCCTCCCATAGTCTATATATAGCAAAGAGTATGCAACAAAAAACCGGCGCTGCCAAGACCGCCTCAACTTCCAAGTCTCTCAGGCAGACAAAATGCCATTATCCCACCATACGTCGCCATTTCCAACCGCACAAATAGTTACTTTAGATCCTAATATTTGCAGTTAATACAGCAAAATGAAGCATTAAATTTGTGCAGAATACAACACAATCCACAGGCACAGTAAATCAGTGGAGGGGGGAGGCCAGGGGGGGGGGCGGGGGGTAGGGGCCCCCCACAACGCATACTGAAGACACAAGGTGTCCAACTCTCGCTGGAACTGAGCGACAGGCACCCGCTTCAAATCCCAATGTCGCACCTTTACCGCGCTTGACGGGTCAACCACCGTCGACCTCTTGCTCTCGTCATCGGTTTTACCGCAGACGTGCGTGGGATGCTGTGACGTCACTGGATGTTCGGGAACTTGCGAACGCCGGGATGCACGGCTAAATTTAGAACGCTATTTTTAGCGATCGGGTGTTTTGAAGACGGCATTTGCAAATTCCCAAAGTTCTGCGGTTCATTGCCTTCAAATATTTTAACGTGTACCTCCCAAAGCAATGTTTAGTGAAATGAGACTCATAGTCTTTAGAATAAACCTTCAAAGAAATTGATTTTGAGCTGCCTATATATATATAATTCAACATGGAATGTCTCGCGGCCCGATCGCGAGAACTGTAGGCCTATAGCCCTATATAATCTTCATGTAGTCCAAGTCATAATCATGACGAACTTCTAAGGGCTTACAGCAAATAACAGGATATCGTGAAAACTCATTTACATTAGGCCCAATAGAAAGTCGGCGTTACTGTATGCGTTATTCCGTGTGTTTTTGCCGGGCAGAATGTGAGAAGCATGGAAATTGACGGCAAATGCTTAGAGGGTGGATTCACAAGAAAAAAAAAGTTCGCCTCCCTGACTATTCAATGGTGAGCCAAACGAATGCGCTAGTCATGGCTGTGTTAACTGTTGTAACTGGTTTCCAAAATACATTTTGCATTCCGGTTTCGTGTAAAATTTAACATATCCTTATGTTTAATTGTTTCCAGTAGAGAACTCTTTTCCTGACCATCGGCCTAAGCAATTTTGTTTACCCCCCCCCCCCCTCCCCCTCTCCCTCCCTGCCCTCCTAGATCGCCCACTGTCAAATGCCAGTCCCCGTTTCACCTGAGCTGCGAGACCTGCAGTAACAAACCGTCATATTCACAAGACATCGTTGCACGGTAACATTATGATATTTTCCAATTGTGCGTGTGGGTGTGTGTGGTGGGGGCACGGGGGGAGGGGGGGGGGGGGCAGGGCGGCGCAGACCAGACGTACAATAATTTTCACTACTTAATCTCAAATGTTTGCTTTGGTTCAGGTAGGTCACTTTATGCTCGGCGAACCCGACTGTAACAGTGTATGTTCAGGTTCCCAAGGGAAGGTACCCCCTTACCCCGCCCCGCCACCCCCCCCCCCCCCCAGATCCGCCCCTGGTTAAGGTCAGCAGGATCCTACCGCTCCCCCGCTCCGCTGTAACAAGAAGACATGACGCCCGTGCATCTTACAGGAATAAGCATGGCATGGACAGTGGTGGGATTTGAAACCACGCACCGCGTGATTAGCTGAGCTGATATGAGACACGATCGTTGTGCTACAAGCACCAACTTTGTGGAACTACCATTTGGACAATGTTTTTTTATCCTTTAAACCGAAAACCACATTAGCCAATTGAAATGTTAAGGTGGTCGCCCTTTTTGTTAAGATGGCCGACATTTTCGTCAAGATGGGATTCATTTTTTCAAGCTGGCCAACATTTTTGTCAAGATGGCCGCCATATTGGTCAAGATGGTCGCCAGTTTGGTCAAGACGGCCGCCAACGAAACCCTGTATTTACGATTTTTTCGAACAGCTATCAAACGTCTAAATTTAATCAGGTGGGTATCGTTATGAACCATAGCCGAACGCGCGTGACCTTGATCCCTCAAACACGAGCGGCTTGACACAAGGTCGAGGAGGTGGCCCCTCAAAGAAGGTCAAGTCTTCACCCGCGAAATATTTGTGTTTCCGTGATAATCATCGCGTAAACTCTGCCAGCTACCCTGTTGGCCATAGCGGTTGAGAAAAACACCATTAGCAAAGTGTTAAAGCGAAGTCGATAATATAAAGAAAAAATTAAGTATAAGTAACCAAATAACAATGAGCATCTAGGTACAAATTCAGTCTGTGGTAGAGTATGTGGGGGGGGGGGGTGCAGCCTCGGTAGGAATTTCACCCCCACTTGGACTCCTTACGTGATTACAATACCCCCCCCCCCCCTACACACACACATCCTACCCCACAGCTACTCAAAGTGCATGCGTTGTGTAACGGTGCTGGTAGTGGCAGACGTGAGATAAACAATTAAATTCATTATTTTTTCTTTGGAATAACGCCACTTTTTGTTCCTCTAGAGTTGAGATCTTGAGGTTAATAGATTTACCCGGTTTTTTCAACCAGGTAGAGTCACGATGGAGTAGGCACTGGTAATTATGCTGGAAATAGTCCACCGACCAAGCGTGTCGCCTCGAAAATGTGATAAAAATAGGTCCTGCACACAGCTTCGTAATACAATGACAGCTCGAGGAGAACAGTGGCTCCCTCTATGGACAAATGACGCCACGAAAGGGCGAAAGTTAGGGGGTGAGAGTTAGGGGATTGGGGGGGGGATACTGACAGGGAGGATGTGCGGGGGTGGGTGGGGAGGGGGCGAGCGGGTGAGAGTGAGGAGAGGGGGGAAGGGGGAGGGGTGTGAGGGGGTGCTGACAGGGCGGATGTGAGTGTGTGGGTGGGGAGGGGGTGGGGGTGGGGGCGAAGTGAGATTACGTGTACAGAGAAGATGTCAAGAAGGCTTCGTTTTCGGACTAATAAAGACCATTCGGGAGCGAACAATATCACCAGTGTTACAAAGACAGCGTCCGCCAGAGCAAGATGTTATTGGAGGCAGTGATTGGGTGGGTCGGTGGGTCGGTGGGTCGGTGGGTCGGTGGGTCGGTGGGTCGGTGGGTCGGTGGGTCGGTGGGTCGGTGGGTCGGTGGGTCGGTGGGTCGGTGGGTCGGTGGGTCGGTGGGTCGGTGGGTCGGTGGGTCGGTGGGTCGGTGGGTCGGTGGGTCGGTGGGTCGGTGGCTGGGTGGGTCGGTGGGTCGGTGGGTCGGTGGGTCGGTGGGTCGGTGGGTCGGTGGGTCGGTGGGTCGGTGGGTCGGTGGGTAGGTGGGTCGGTGGGTCGGTGGGTCGGTGGGTCGGTGGGTCGGTGGGTCGGTGGGTCGGTGGGTCGGTGGGTCGGTGGGTCGGTGGCTGGGTGGATCGGTGGGTCGGTGGTTCGGTGGGTCGGTGGTTCGGTGGGTCGGTGGGTCGGTGGGTCGGTGGGGTCGGTGGGTCGGTGGGTCGGTGGGTCGGTGGGTCGGTGGGTCGGTGGGTCGGTAGGTCGGTGGGTCGGTGGGTCGGTGGGTCGGTGGGTCGGTGGGTCGGTGGGTCGGTGGGTCGGTGGGTCGGTGGGTCGGTGGGTCGGTGGGTCGGAAGGGAGACGATCAGAAAGAAAAGGAGAGAATAAAAAGAAAACAAAAAGATAAGCATAAAGAGACCGAATTTAAAAGAGAAAAGATGCATGATTTGTGTGTTAAACTAGGGCCTTTTACCGTTAACATTTGGGTGAAGGCAATTGCTAACTTTTGAAACCGACACTATATGACCTTCACTTACACACCTACATGTACTGCACTATTGATGTCGCATATGGCGGGCCATCCCATCATATATTCCCCAATTTTGCATATATATACAAAATCAATTCTTGATTGCAAGAAGTAACGTGTTGAATTCTTGAATTAATAATTAGGGTTGTGTTTCCACGTCAGGGCGAACCATAGATTCGACATGGATCACGTATTACTCACATGTAGCATCTGCTACAATACTTCGTAATCTCAAAAATGAAAGATGAATTAGCAGATAAGGTAATAAATGTTGGCATGGTCGCGTTTCTTTGGCCCAGGATCGCATTTAACAGATTTGACATTTTGGAGTCGGGTCCGGTGGTTGGGTCGTTATTCAAAGGGCGTATATTTTCCGCATAGCCCACGTAGTACTCACGCCTGGTACTTACTACACCACTGGCTCACGTATTACTCACATGTAGCATCATCAGCAATATGTCGTAATATCAAACTGAAACCTGTACATTCTTGGGCTGACCAGAGCTTGCTAAATAGGGGACTGCAATTGCGGGACCGGTTCCGCAGTCTCGGTGTGCCGCTTGGTTCACGTTAATTACGGAGTACTTGTCTACCCGACCCGGTCACCTGTAATGAGATCCTGCCTCATGGACACCCGGTATTTCCTGTCACAAGCGCCGCGGTAAATCATCTATTTATGAGACGTCAAACATTCTTACACCTACTCTAGGTGAATACTACGCCATCAATCAAATTTGTCTGAAAGGCGGTTGTCAGCATTGGACGCTACAATATAACCCATCGGTCACCCCGGGCCTTCATCACTACCACCCTGCCCCCCCCCCCCACTCCCTACAAATCAACCTGACGCACCCCTTCTCCCCCCCCCCCCCCCTCCCCAGGTCGATCGGTCATTTTAGGTCGGACCATTTGGTAGCCAATTCTGGTCATATCGCGTCAATGGGAGAAGGAAGAAACAGTGGAGCCATGTCCCCGGGACTAAACCCCTACTCCTTGCGAAGAAAGACATAGGAATCTTTATCCAGCGACCACGCAGACATGGCCACAGCGAGACGCGAACCACTATGTATGAGTGTAGCGGGGTGTGTGTATGTGAGAGGGGGATGGGGGGGTTGGGGGCGGAGGGGGTAGAATTTGTTGTTTTGCAATAAACTTTTTTTTCCATATCGCCAACCCATGAAATATTTTCAGCCTTTTTCGACTTGCTCAGCGCACAACATATTTTGTTGAGGACATATTTCAACAAATTCTCCCCTCCCCCCCCCTCCCCCTCCCTGACACCCACACACCACACACCTTCTTCACGCGACACAGCATCTTGAGTGTTCAGCCTGTATACATCGCCCAGCAGGTGCCTATTACTTCAAGGTGGGATACGTGCGAAAAATTAATTGTGACAATAATGCTGTTTTTCTCTGGTGGTCGCTGCCACAGTAGGGCGAGTGTCACCAATGTCAACGCCTTATTTGGCGTATCACATATCACGAGAAGTGACAACCAGGGCAGGAGATTGAGCCGCGAGATCACATACTGTACACATTGTGAGCTGGGGGGTGAAGCTTAAAGTAGGTCACGCTGAGGCTAACAATGGTCGGAGAGGGCGACTCCTTCAATAGAGTATACCCCGCGGTCATGTAAGATGAACCATGGGCAAAATACGAGGATGCCCCCCATCACCACAACCATTCGTCCCTCTAATGTCGTCTCCATCAGGCCACGCCCTCATATTGGACTAGCCTACATTCGCTAGGTTGAGCGGTGTGAGTCGAAGGCAGAGAGTGGTCCGATCTCCCGACAGAGGGCGCGTTCAGCTTACGCATTATATAGTTCCTCTGCACCACGCCAAATTTAGCCATCAGCATTATCCTTCCTGCCGAAAATTGAACATATATCTGATCGAAATTTGGCATCAAGTACACCATTGTTTAGCATTTGCTGTGTTAGTGTTACCGTACTGGACGAATTCAGTCGATTTTGAATAATTAGAAGCCATGTTACTTTAGAACTATGTTGTCGATTTGAGTCGAGGTCAAAGGCGTGAAGCGCTTTGACCCCGTGTTATTTTGAAAAAAAAATTCGCTTAGCTCTTCCATTGTGATCGTGCGACAACGGAATTTCTATACTTTTTAATTCAGCATCGAAGATATAAAATTTCACCTAAACTACCCTCTAAAACCATTTGTGACCCCATCACCGTTGAGGTCAACCCTGAGGTTGGCGGTGACGTTGGACAGAGGTGATGTAAGGCATGAGCTCCCTCTGCTGGCAGAGTGGAAGTGGCCCTCATAGGTTGAAGTAACCCATCGGTTACCCTGTGCCTTAATTACCAGATCATGGATAACTGGAAGGGGTAAATGGCGACACGCGACACAGGCATGTTTGAAAAATCGACATTCGACATTGACCCCCAAATTCCGACACTGAGGATCTGCAAAAAGCGACATCGACACAGATGTGGCATTTTAGAAACAAATGTCACTGAACTGAGCCAAAAAGCAACACGGAACGGCGCGAAAAATCCACATTCGACACTGAGAATGTTGAAAAATCAACACAGGACCCCCCCTTCCAGACCCCTAGGCCTCCCTCGAGCAAAGGTGGTTGTCAGGGGCGCGTGCAGGAATCCTGGGGAGGGGGGAAGGGCACACTGAAATCTTGCGATCGAGGGGGCGGGTGGGGGGGGCGGGCAAACAAGTGGTTCATTATGTTTGTGACGACCGGGCGGGGGGGTCCACTGAAGACTTGCGACCGGGAGGGGCTACTTTAGGGTCTGAAAGTGGGGGCACTTGCTCCCTGTGCCCCCCCCCCCCCAGACACCCCCATGTTTTTTACGTCTGGCCCGGCCAGGGGGTCCTCCCACGAGACGAGGGTTGGGAGGGGGACCCCACACCAAAAATGGACCTGCACACTAAAACAAAGATTTCTCCCCCCCCCCCCCTCCCAGGAGCTGGATTTACCTGTGTTTTTCCATTTGTGTGCTTCAGTCAATTAAAGCTAACGAAATCGCCCTATACTTACATACCTGGGGGGATTCGCGCCATTTTACTTCCTCAACTCTCACTGAAGGCTTATTCGCCCAGTATAACCGTCATGTGCAGAATGGGTCGAATATATTTAATTCTACATTAAAAGCTCACTTAACTCGTTTAATACCAATAATCCATATCTTGGCAATATCCATAAGCAGAAGTTTAATGTTGTTTGTGATCGTATTGCCTCGCGTGATCTAGAAAGCGTTGGTCATCGTTTCCCAATGACAATTGAGATCATAACTTGGCCGCGCACTTCTACAAATCGATGCTAGGGACCCAACCTATACGCCCGGGGGGCAGGGTGGGGGGGGGGCACTACATTAGTACCGTGGTGGGGGTGTGCGGCCCAGACCATAGAGGGCATATGGAGAGCGAAAGAAGAGATTTTGTGGACATTACAAAATAGACACTGACAGTCACGACAATATATAACTTAGTTATTTAAAACTTTCGATATCAACTGGAATATATAGTCAAGAGCTTAAATGTTATTTAAAAACTTTCGATATTAACTGTAAATATATGGTCAAGAGCTGCAATGTTAATAAAAAATTCAGTCTCAGATTGGCATATCGAGAAAAATTTTAGGTTTTTGCTCAGGGGATTGAGAAAAAAAAGGCCCGAAAAGGAGAGCGGCACATGTATGTACATAACTATAAGTAGTGCCCCCCCCCCCCCGCCCCCCGCCGTATATACGTAACACGGTAGCAGGCGTGTGTTTATTCAAGTGGTTTTAGGCATTTCTGTTCATATGGTCAATGAGAGAAGGAAGGAAGGGAAGAGCGCAGCCATGCCCCGGGGGTAACCCCCCTATACTCTTTGTGAAGAAGGACATGGTATTTTTATCCTGCTGTCACACAGACATGGCCACACCGATCCACGTGCCGTCGGGCTCTTAGGTTGCCAGAGCGAGCGCTTCAACCCACTGAGCCATCGAGGCGGCCCCGGCCTGAGCGGAGGCACGGAGCTCCACCTGGCATTTCGGTAGTTATATCCAGTTGCTCAGTTTGATGGGATTCGCAACCACAAAATCGGATAATACCAGCCTGCATGGGAGGAAGAAAAAACACATGACCCACCTTGTGTAAATCGAAATGTAAACGTAAACGTGGATCCGCCACTGTTTCATGCTAGTTTTGGGGCAATACATTGACCAAAATGTGCTAAAATAAATGTGTTCAATAATCGGGAATCGAACCCGCCCATCCGCACGCGCCTTTCGTACTTGCTATCCGCCACGACGGAGTATGAACGTGAACTCTGCCCAGAAAATACTCATAAATCCATCGGTGTATGTGAAGCAAGATATATCTGCTTATTTTATTGTAATAGTTATTAATTTGAAGCGGTTATGAATTATAACGATCCCCCAATAGAAGGGGCTTCGCAAAAAACATGTAAGGACCACTACAAAACGGCGAGGGGTCCAAACCTGTGATAGCGTAGTTTGCACCCTCACGCTAAAAAAGAGGGGGTAGAGGGTATCCGAAAGCCCAGCACCCCCCAGTCCCCGCCCCCCCCCCCCCACTCCCCTCCCACTGCCCCAACTTGATGGAACGTGGCCCAGTGGACAGGTACGCGTTGTGGTGAGCCGCTCCCTGGCTGTATTCTAATTGTGCCGCCATCTAGCGAGGGATTTGTTTGTGATGTTGCTACCTGCACGATACCCATATATGGGTGTCCAGTCCAGATGTCTTCCCAGGACATATATATGTATGTATAGTGGTTACCATGGGCGTGTCTAAGGCAGGGGCACATAGGGCACGTGCCTGCCCTGTCAGACCCTAGGATATATCTGTGCCTCCCCCCCCCCCCTTTTTAAAACTATGTGCCCCCTGGCCTGCGGACGGGGGGGGGGCATAGGGAGCACATGCCCCCCTCTTCCCTTTCAGATATACCGCATCCCCCCCCCCATTTTTTCAAGTGCATGTGCACCACGGTTACGTACGTCTCAGGCTTTTACACGCATTTTTTTAATGTTTTGTGCCCCCCCCCCCCACCCTTTCAAGAATTCCTGCACACGCCCCTGGCTACCTAGCACATGCCTGTATCTTAACACAATCTTTGCGTCTTAATATTTACCCTCTCACTGTGACCCTTTGTACCAGCACCGATATCAAACATTTCCTTGTAAAACACCAACACAAACCAGGTCGCATATGGCATAAAATTAATTAAAAAAAACACTGTTTACATTCTCCCCCCACCCCTCACCCCCGTAACGCTGCCCTCTCCCCCCCCCCCCCCCACCCCACGTCTTAAAAACTAAACTCCAACCCAAACTGACCATAAAATGTGGGAGAACACAGCCGATCCCCACGGACCTTGCCGAGTATCTCCACACCTTCATTCTACCAGCCCACCACCATCAACCACCCCGAGTGCCACTCCCCCACCCCACTCCTTCTATAACCCGCCACGCTCTACGCTCCACCCCCCACACCCCTCCGCCTCCGCCAACCCCGTCTGGCAAACACATATCCTGTCTTGTGTGCTCGGGCGACTCCTACTTTTAGTTGTTTGGGGTGAGGAGAGGGGAGGGGGGCGGGGGTGAGGAGAGGAGAGGGGAGGGGGGCTTGGGGATGCGGGTTGGACTGGAGAGGTGTCCTCAAACCGTGCCCCGAGTTCAACTGGCGAGGCTTGCGAAGGACTCTTGAAAGCCGACTCTCAAACTTTATTGTACATCGCCAAAGAGCGTAGACACCGATTATCTGCCCTTCTCACTGCTACTCCATGCGCCCATTCTTCTTCTTTCACAAGTCCTTTTACAAGTCAAACGATGACCGCGCGAGGACTCTAGTTCTTGAGTAGAAGCGGTCGCATGGGTGTACGCATCCTTATACTCAATATACATTCAGGAAAACTGTATCTCTCTATTACACACGCATTAACTCCCCCACGTCTCGCGCAATGTCACGCACGGATTAGCGGCCCACCAGGCGGTGGAACGGGGCATTTTGTTGCCATAAGGATGCACATATTAACGTCCGACGAGGCCCTTCTGATCCACGATATTATCAGTCCACTTGACACTTTCGACTCAGTGGGGGTGCGCTCACTCGAAGGCTGCATTTGCAAACACAGACTTTCCTGGATGCAAAACTATTACCTTAGCTGCGTTTGTACCGTCACCAAGGCGGACTACGCCAGGGCGTGTGAACTAACTCCCCGATCATATCAGTGAGTCACAATGCGAAGCGATATCTAGACAACGAGGTGGTAAGTAATATTTCCAGAGAGCTATACACCTATGATATCGGGATACGTTATTCTTAACATGGCATGCGATTTAAATACGCGTCTAGAACTCAACAATTTGAAGGCTTTTAGTTCACTTATAACTATCTTGATGAAGGGGAATTTGACATCTATCCAACACGATGGTTGACTGAAAACCTGATATTATAAATCCAACTAGTATATATTTTTTAGGCGGTGTATATACTTATTTATATTATGAATCCAACTAGTATATATTTATTAGGCGGTGTATATACTTCTCTACGTATATAGCGGTACATTTTATGTATGCATTTGATCTTTATCATAATTGTGCTGATATGGAAGACAACAGAGTCGTACAGAGATATGATTTGCCGGATAAAAGTTCGTCCAATTCAGCTGAGCGTACATGCTTCAATGTATGACCCATGAATGTTGGACTAGCGCAGCTATCCCCCTCGCTGGAACACACATATGCACACGTATACACTTTCACTTTGGACAAACAGTGGCTGTTGTATTCGTACTGTGTGTATGTTATCTGCCATGAGTAATACCTAGGATATATATACATATATACATATATTGAATGTCATCCGGATGTCGCGAAGTCCGACGAGCGCAAATAAATAGGAGCAATGCAGATAAAACGACTTGTTAATTGTGTCTCCTATTATTTACAGCCCGACGGATTGGTATAGCCATCCCCGCCCCCTCATTACCCGGATGTCACGAAATCTCAACTCGTGACTTCAGCGACCCGCATAGCTGTGAGCCACACTCTCACAGTGGGTGTGACTACTGAACGTCGTTACAGCCTCGTTACGGTAATGTTGCAGCCTCGTTACTGTGCCATTGCAGTGTCGTTCCCGGAACAGAAGCAACAAGAAGGAGGAAGCCAAGTATTTCGGGTCACCACCACAGGTGGCGCAACCCGTCGCGGTTGAGCGCAGAGCTGAGTTATTATTGCATTTCAGGATGTAATACGTACAAGTAATGTAGGCGGAGAGGAAAGAACGACAACATTGTGGCCGTAGAGAAATGCATTAGAGAATGCGTCGAGTGAAGTATTGGCTTTAGCATTCTTTACGGCCTTTACCTTGGACGCGGACTGTTCGGTAACAAAAACCTGGGGGCTGAGTACACATGAGTTTGTGGAGTTTTGTGAGTGCAGGAGCTAGGTGACCGGAGCCGTCGTGTCTGTTTGAAGTGAAGAAGGTTGCGGGGACGCCCACCGAATGACGTCTCTACCGCTGTAGCGACCCCCTCCCCGCCGTCTACCCCTCCCTCGATTTCGTCTACATCCTCTTCCACCCCTCCTCCCCCCTTCTCTTTCCCTCCCTCACCCCCCACCCGTCGTTCCTGGCGGACGGAATGTGGCCAGTCTTCCTCAGCCTGACCGCGACTATCGTCCTGCTGCTGGTCGGGGTCTGGTGGGGCCGGGGGCGGGTAGGTGGCCCGCGGAGGGGGAGCCGGCCGGGGGGTAGCCCCCCGCCCACGTCACCCACCAGGGGAAAATCCGAGACAGACACAGACACAGAGACAGAGGCGCAGACGGAGGACAGATCAGAGGCAGTCCAGCCAAAGGCCAAGTCGGATACACACATTATCAAAGGTAAGCGTTTTCGCGACATAATCAATAATACCATAAAATAACATAATTAAAAGAAAGTTAATTCGCGACCTAATTGGTTGTCTATATTATCGTAAATAATGTCAGTATAACGGTAAATGGCGGAAGCGCAATTTATCAGCCGGGTAACTAAGTAGCGGCCAACAGTACTTTCATGTAATATAGTTTCCTCACTTCGAGGCACAGGCACTTAATATTACTAACTGAGAATATTTTTGTAACGTTAGCCCCTTTGCTGTTAGGAAATAAGCTTGATTTCACGTCACGCGTCATCGTTCGCGTATTGACCAATCACCTAACTGGTATTAGATACTTCACGATTTCATCTATTAGCCCATTACTCAAGAAAGACATTTTATGTTATTTATGCATAGCGGGTTTGCCACGACATAGTTGACATGATGGGTGTTATGCGTTCCCTGATTACGTCATGGTTCGTTGTAGCCTAGACCCCCGCCCCCCCTAGAAGGTGGTTTTAGCAACAATTGATTCACCCATCCGTGACGTCATACGCAGCCGCTCTAAACACATTATGCTGATATCAGAACATTAATATAAAAAGACGTTAATGTATGGATGTCTTAGCACAAGTTACGCTGCAGGGACATAGACGAAGGGACTTGAGACAGGGGGAGGGGTGGGGGGGGTATATATATTTATGTACCTAATATATGTATGCATTGTGAGGGGTGAGGCTCAATATACCACGGGGGTAGAGAGTGGGTATATTATACGTTGTGAGGGTGCCGAGTTAGGGGAGGGGGATGGGTGGGTGGGCCTACAAATATATTGTATAGGGAGTGGGGGCGGGTGAGCAGGGGGAGGGGCAGAGTATACCGCGATGATGCGCGGATGGTGGGGCTGGGGGTAGGCAATGTGTGACGTGGATGCAGGGTATGGGGAAGGAGAGGAGGGGGGCGGGGGGGGGTGTGGGGGGGGGGCACACAATACTCTACCGGAATACGAATGGGTGGGGCACCCAATAGAGGGCGGAGTTAAAGCAGTAGAGCACTTGAATAATAAGCGAAGTATATAGGTATGCCACGCCGGGCGTAGATATATTGCCTACCTGAAGATAGAGATACCGCGTCATGCCTTAACCAGTGCATTGTACTCGCGTTTGACATGACCGCAGTTTGCCATCCCGCGCTGACACTAAGAATCTCTCACCGCGCGGTTGCTAGGCACTTCTGGTTGCTAAGCCCTGTTACTCACGTGGCGACCAACCACTACGGGTCAAATATCGGAGGGTCACTGTATATATATGTTATGCCCCAGGTATGTACAGATAATAACACCGGGGCAAGACAGCGATATAGGGGTTTGGGTATCTGGGGCGATTTCCGATAAGCGAAGCTGGGGAGGTGGGCGAAAGACGGAGAGAAAGGGATCGTGGAAAGGGAGAGAAAGGGGCTAGAATAAAGAGAGAGGGGGGAATAAATAAGGACAGAGATATGGATAAAAGGAGGGAGAAATACTGGGAGAGAGACCGAGAAGTAGAGAAGGATGTGAAGGGATTGAACACGGACAGATATGAACGAAAGAGAGGGAGAAATAAGGACAGCAATACTAATAAAACGAGGAAGAAAACTTTAATTAAGAATACTTAAAAAATTAAAACGAGGTAGAGAGAGGAATAGAGGGTGGGGGGGGGGGGGGCGAAGGGCAGTGAGAGGTGCAATTTCAACATTTTATCACAATGTCCCAGTGGATCCATGGCTCGATTTAGCCCAAGGGGGGTCAAAAATACCACTATATGCATTTTATGAGTAGATATAAACAGGTCGTCGGTTTATAAAGGGCGGAATAATGCCGGATACAGATACGTCACATGTTCGTGAATCTAGTTAATCTTCATCGAAATTCGAACATTGTTTTAAAAGTACAGCGACATATATAATCACCGGAAATATTGTGCGCAGCTATTACAACAGTATTTTTAGCCTGCTAAGTATTGTATTCAAACAAAGGAGTACAAAGATCTTGATGTGAACAATGGCGTTACCGCATTTGCCACTACGACAGTGAAACCGGAATAATAGACTCATTGTAGAGGTCATAAGTTGGAAGTATTGCAAGCTATTTATGTCACTGTTTGATGATCGATTGTGAGAATATTCCCTGGCGATGATTGTGTTGTGTAAATGCGCCGCTGTTACAAAACAGAGAGAACAAAAACTAGAAAAACTAGAGTTTCAAGGTTCTATCGGGATTCAACATTTACTTGAGACACGATTAACATTATTCAAATGGCGATATAGTACACGTAGCCTATATGGATCCTTGTTGCATTAATACAATGCTTTAGTATTACTTCAATACACATACGTGGGGCATGTTATTGAAGAAACTGTTTGGACGGATTGATACATCTCATGTGAGAAAGTGCCGTTAATTTGTGTACTGCGCAGTCCAGCTGCCCTGTTAGCTGGTGCCCCTGGCCTTTTAGTATTAGGATAGATGCGACGACACGAGTTTTTTCTAACTGACTAATGTTTTCTTATAATTAAGCCATTATAAGTGAAATGTTATATATATAATTATAGTATCTGGTTGAGAATTGATGAGTCAGGCGCATTTTACATAAAATGATAGTATATGGTTGAAAATTTATGAGCGCATTTTTTTTATTTTTCTTTGGGTTTTTACATGGGCACTTACATAGTTGGCCTGTCAGAACGATTACTCTTCATACAAATGACGTCTGATTTTCTGTTGCTATCAGTAGATCATATAATAGGTAATAGTGGATATCTATCATGCTGGTGACACCTCTTCTAGCTCAGTTTGTCAGTAGACTGAGCTGTGGAGTAACAGGTCGTGGGTTCGAATCCTGGTAGGGAAATCGTGGTCTCGGGTGGGTACTTTGCCCAACTTGGTCGTCATTTTATTTCTATCCGGCTCATTTTCTGCACACATCGCTGCCTTCAGTCAGGCTCCAAATCTGGAACGGGACAATAATTAATACAAATGCTGAATAGTATATCTTACCCTGATTTCGTGATATATCGCAATGCAGCTCAGATGATCAGGGTGACTGAAAGGGAAATACATGCCTTCACCATATCTTATATATCGACCCTCTAATACCACCACTGTATTACAACTTCCGACGGACTCGACGGAATTTATGTCTTGATGATGTATTGGCTTATCGCATAAATCATATTGCTCGAGCAAAGAACGGGCGACGTGAGCACTCGTAGGATACGAGATAAGGGAAGGGCTCCCCTTGCTTGATGTAATTTTTCGTCCTCATTTTGATTCCCTTATCAAACCACACGTCCCATACACCGAACTGGCATAGCAATGATGATAATTCCTGAGTCCGACGACAATCGTTATCATACCCAAATAAGGTCCTTGTAAAAAAAACATCTGTTTGTTTACTTTGGGCTTCGCTAGGTCGATTTGTTGACATGCCGGGCAGTCCGTCCAGGGTTATTTACATGTTTCAGGTCTCCCGACGTACATTCCGTCCGGCTATTATTTTCATACACACCATGCAATCTGCTTACAGGTGAAGAAGGGCCGACCACAGATAAGGACTTAGGGACGCCATCGCTAAGTGACCGCTGTCGTAAATCGCCCCACGGTCATCGCGAGAAGAGGCCCGTGCTGGGCAAAGGCCAAGGTCATCTCTGCGTGGTATTCAGCACCACGACGACCAGTTCGATGGATACTTGTGCAAAAGCTGGCGACGCCGTCTCGGGGTCCAGTTCGACTGACCAGGACAACTCGGCGTTAATCGGCAGTGGACATCACCCTAGTGATCAGATGGAGCCTGACCGAGACACCCACCCTGATACAGTCGGGGCTGCGCCAATAACCTGTGCGGGGAGCGAATCTGCAGAGCGACTTCAAAAAGGACAAAAAGTGGAATTTGGAGGAGTGAAGATGAGCTCATTGGATGAGGCATCAGAGTGTGCAGAGGTCGTCGATCAAAGGTCCAAGGTGAAGGACTCTGAGACTGATAGACCGCTATCTCTGGACAATAACTTGGATAAGATGATGTCGGGGTCGTCAGAGGCTAAACAAGTGACCGCTGAATCATCTGAATCTGAAGAGGTGAGAGAGGAATCGTCTAAATCACTGGATTTGACAGATAAGGTGCCTGCATCTGCAACGGTGGCGAATGAATCCTTTGAATCCAAGCAGGTGATTGATAAATCTCCAGACGCTAAACTGATGACAGAGAAACTATCTGAAACCAAAGAAATGACTGACAAATTGCATAAATCTGATGAAACAGTGACCCAAGGAACACTTGCATCCGAGAGGATGGCCGCTGAAGGGGCACCTGTTGAATCATATGAAGCTCAAAGTGCACCTGTTGAATCATATGAAGCTCGAAGTGCACCTGGTGAATCATCTGAAGCAACAGGGGCACCTGTTGAAGCATCTGAAGCTAAAGAGGCCCCTGGTGAATCATCTGTAGCTGCGGGGGCACCTGTTGAATCATCTGAAGCTACAGGAGCACCTAGTGAATCATCCGAATACAGGGATATTATGGATACATCACATTCGGATGATTCGTTTGAACATATAGAAATCTCGGACTATGTTCCTGAAGCTGAAGGGGCGACCGCGAAATCTGAGAAAACGACCGATGATATATCTGAATCGCATCAGATCAATAATTGTGCAGAAATAATGGATGCACCACTGACACGTATAGAGGCGCCGGGAGCAATTTTATCTGCATCTGAAGAAGCCAAAGAGGTAACCGTGGAAACGTCCGAGTCGGACGAGGAGACGACTGAATCTAAGGACTTGGAGGAAGAATCGTCAGCATGTGAAGATGTGACGGATGAATCGTTTGAGTACAATGAAATGTCGGATAAATCGTCGGAATCTGAAGTGACGACTAAAACGTCTGCTAAATCTGAAGAGGTGGCAGCTGAAGCGTACAGGTATAGGCCAGCGATGGATGAGTCATTCGATTTGGACGAGTGTGGGACTGAATCTGTTGATGAATTCGTGGCGAGAAAATCCACCGAATCGAAAGAGGTGATGGATGAACCGTCTAAAGTGAAAGTTGTGTCGTCCTGTGGTGATGCGGTGGCGACTGAGGAATCGTCTCAATCTGTACGGGGGACGCAAGCATCATCCCAAAATGAAACCTCATCTCACAAAGAGGAGGCGTCCTACCAAAGTAAGGAAGCCGGAGACACTTCACCATCTTTATC
This sequence comes from Arenicola marina, assembly GCA_964019135.1. Classification (NCBI taxonomy): domain Eukaryota; kingdom Metazoa; phylum Annelida; class Polychaeta; family Arenicolidae; genus Arenicola; species Arenicola marina. The sequence goes on from OZ025265.1 coordinate 27,110,225, forward strand.
GCCCACCCCCGGGGCTGGCATCCCGGTAATTACTATATCAGGACCTGATGACGCAGTAAAAGAAGGAGGCCAGGATCGCAACGTGAATGACGGATCACAAGTGGATCCAGAATCCAGAACCAGTTTCCAGGATTGTCCCAGGGCGACAAACGAGAAGCCAGATGACGGAGGCGCCCCCAATGAGGATATTGATTCAATGGAGGGTGACATAGTGGCACGCGAGACAAGAGCGTGTGAGGTTGTACCTGGCAGAAATGATGATACAAGCGGTGATTACGCAGGTGATAATGATCGCGTGTTGCAACGGGATTTGCCAGCTTCGTCTCCAGATGGCGTTTGTACGGAGAACACTAATCCGGATTACAATAAAGAGGTCTCTGCCGACGGTGGAAGCGGTTCGACATCGTCCACACTTGACAAAAACAAAGTTGTTGAGGTCCATGAAGAAAATATCAAAGAGTTGATGCCGGTCACCAAGAGTGAAATAATAGTCGCCGAAGAAGCTGGCAAAACTTATGAGGGCAGGGTTACAGCTGGCGAAGGTGGTGAGATCAAGGTCATCAAGCAAGCTGGCGAAGGGGATGAGATCAAGGTCACTGGAAAAGATGGTGAAAGCAATGAAGTCAAGATCATTGAGCAAACTGACGAAGGTGGTGATATTAAGGTCGCTGAAAAAGACGGTGAAAGTAATGAGGTCAAAATCACTGAGCAAGCTGACAGACGTGATGCGATTAAGTTCACGGAACGAGCTGGTGATGGTACTGACGTCAAGGTCACCGACCAAGCTGTCGAAAATAAAGAGGCCAAGGTCACCGAACAAATTGCTGAAGATCATGAGGTCAAGGTCACGGGAAAAGATGATAAAGGAAATGAAGCATCATCCCAATATGGCAACCCTGGTATCTCCGTTATGGCCAACATCGTGGGCATTACGCCCAGCGTGACTGAGGGAGATACCGATACCTCGGATACCGCGGGGCCGGTAAGCCAGGGAGGAAAGTCAGAACTGGATATAGATTCGCAGGATCTAAGCGGAGAGTCAAAAAGAGATTCGTCGGGAGAGAGAGTTGTAGAATGTGAGCATTCGGACGCCAGCGACACCGCTCCACAGTCTCCACAGAATGACGTCATACCCGATAGGTCAGTTGCTCGAGATTCTCAAGTGGAACAAAGCCGACCACACGCGGATGCGTCACTGAATGATGACGATAATGCCAGCGACGGTGAGGAGTTGTCGGCGGCTAGTGCTGCCCCCTGTCGAAGCCAAACAGATACGCACGATACCGGTCATCACAAACAAGTCAGTGGCGCCGCCCTAGCGACCACTATCGAAAACTGCGATAAGGATGTCCTCGACCAAAGTGAGATCGTTGAGGAGCCCCGAGCGGAGCGAGAGGATCGGACTGTGACTTGTCTTGATACACATGATATCGGCACTCGTCTTAACTCCGTTAATCAAGTAGAGTCAAGTGGCCATTCGGAATGTGATGTGCATAGCGATGAGCGCCCTGAAGGGGTTGGCCACAGGTCGGTTCTGGAGGACACAAGGCAGACACCGCACACCTCACCTAGCGATAAAACGGCAGACCCCGACCGGGACCCGGGTGAGAGTGCCGCGGATACGATGGCTGGGACGGCCACCCAAGCCAGCCTTGGTGACGTGGGAGTCGATCCCCTGCTGTCACCGACGTTCGTCGTTCAAGCAAAGGTCACGCTCGGGGGTGTTCACAACGCGCATGGGTCAACCGCGTCGCCGTCGTCGTCGGCGTTGGTGGCCGGGTCTTCGGCAGGAAAGCCGACACGTCTGGAGGGTAATCGTTGTGAGTCTTCCTCGCCGCAAGACCCTGTTCGCGACGATCAACCGCTCGGGCGTTCCACCAGTGGACAGTCTGATAGGGGCGATAACGAGGCTGCGTGTGATTACCGACAGACGGGACTGATAACAAGAACCGGTGAAGATCAACACTCAACAGACAAAAAGGAGGCTTTCACCGATGCCGGTATCAAGTTGCAACGAGCTGGGTGTGACCACGGCGTCGTTACGCTGTTGCAGGGGACACACCCCGGCGAAAGGCAGGACATGGAGAAGGCAGATGATAACCAGAATATCAAGATGGCGGTGGAGTGTCAAGAACCTCTACCGGTAGGTGGCATCAATGCGAGCGTCGGTGGAAAGAGAGCGGTAACTGTCATCCACGCTCCACACATTTCGCCGACTCCTCACCAGGTGGCGCCACTGTCGACAACACTGATTCGGCGAGTGTCTGACACAGCTAGACCGGATATCACTTCCAGAGTGACGTCATTGGCACGAGCGCGCAGCATTGAAGGTCTCACGGGGGCTGGCGAGGTGAGATCTGCGCCGAGAATTTCGCTGCGACAGTCCAGCATGGAATCGCTGACGAGTGGTTCGCAACTTTCCTCAATTATCGACGACACGAAGCTACAGAAACCCCAATCATGTGATACTAAAGAACAAGATGTGACCGCGACCCAATCCCAAATGGCGACCAAAACCCCCACAGATGTTGACTCGAAGAAGCGGAACTTGGTCAGTCAGACATCATTCGAGCATGCCCCACAAGACCGGAAGTTGGTCAAGCAGACATCGTTACCGCGACCATCAACGCATGCGGAACATATTACTGAAGCAGAGTACCGACGCAGCCTCAACGGAGACTCCTCCCCCCGGATAGGAGATCCGGCGCCCTCAGCCCGGCCCGGTCGACCGGGGCTCCTGAGGGCCGACACTCTTCAGGTCGTGGCCGACATGGCCGATGGGCTGCGGGACGTCAACCGCAGCCTGCGGGAGGAGGTGTCCCGCCGGAAGCGGGCGGAGGAGTGGGCGGACTTTCTGACGGACGAGCTGCAGGCTCACATCGACGCCAGAACGTCAGCCGAAGAGCGCTACTTCGCGACCCGCCGGAAGTTCCAGCTCCTCTACCAGGCGTATAGGGGCATGCGCAACCGGCAAGGGATGCCGGCGGCGGGGGACCGGGACGTATTCGGCACTGACTACTCGGAGGCGCTGAATTTGTTGTCACCCATCGGGAAATCATCCCCAAGTAAGTGTTCCTAAAAGTAAAAGTGTTACAATTACAATAATATAATAATGTAATAATAATACAATTGCAAGAATGTTAGTAAAATAATAATGTTATAATAATACTGTTATAATAATATTGTAATAATAATATTGTTATAATAATAAAGTAATAATAATATTGTTATAATAATAATGTAATAATAATATTGTTGTAATAATAACAGTGATATAATTGTTATAATGATGTAATCATAATAATAGGAATATAAAAAATGATAATAATAAGTTGTACAGTTTTATCCTCAAAGATTTATCATTATTTCCATATGAAAACCTGCACCAATCCACACCCCTATAGTGCGGACGGCCGTATCGCGTTCATGTTATCTTAATATACACCGCATTGCACCTATCAGTGATATCTAGACCACTTCACGTCCCCATATTGAAGAGTGGCTCGCACAGAGCGGGCAGGCCTACATCATTATCTGCTCGTGTCGTGTGTACAAAATACCTGCCTAGATTAGGGGTGAGGGCAGGGTGTAATGTGTAGGCGAAGGATGTTACGTAGTGGGTGGCGGTGGGGGGGGGGGGGTGGTTGGTAAGGTAGGGCGGACACATTGCTACTACTGACTTGGAATGCCGATGTACAAACCAACAGTGCTAAAGGCTGAGTCGGCCTTTTTTTCATGCGCCGACAGAAGAAAGTATTTTGAACCTGGACCTGAATTCTTAGTCCGCAAAAGAAAACAAATGATGATATTTATTTGGTCGTATTAATTTGGGGGTTTTGTATTCGCGTTTGCAACGATACCGAGATAAGCGCTATATGCTTGTGAACTTCATGTTCAAGCGAATGGAAACTATACAAATGAAGCGAACCTTCACCCCCCGCCCCCCCGTCCTGTGCCCCCCCCCCCATACACACACCCCGACAGACACACCACAGGTTCATGACTGCTTAAACCATGATACGGGTACGAGCTTCAGGCCTCCACCTGAATCACGTACAGAGTGGGCACCTTTGCCCCCCCCCCCCCTCCCCACTACCCCTCCCATGTATGTTTACCCACTGTACATACAGTATGTAATAACCTGGCTCTCGCCCAATGTCCACACGCACGCCAGCCGTGGCCTGTGAGTGTTCGAGACTGTATACTGACATCTTTAACTTGTATGCTTAAACTCAAGCGTGCGAGAAGAACCATGTCTATTGTTAAAGGGAATCAGAGAAGGAAAATCCAAGATGGCTGATTGTAAACAAACCGCAGAGCATTACTATTATAATCAAGTTCTCGGAGGACACAACTAATACTAACAGTAGTATGTCAGGGGCATATATAAGGGAGAGGTTTACACTTACCCCCCCCCCCCCCCACCGCCCCCCGACATACCCCCGATTGGTGATTGTAAAAGTCCAGTGGCGGATCCCTCCCCCCGGTACCAGTATTTGGAACCGTAACCTCCACCCCCCCTCCTACTTAAAGAAAATCTCCACCCCCTGGTATTAACATGCCGGGTCTTTCGTGTAAATTAATATATTTGGGAGAAACATGAAATTATATTTGTAGTAAATGACAGCCCAGTGGAATTTGATAAAATCTAATGTTTGTGCATCTCAAATGTATGTCTCCTATCAAAATTGCATTCTCGTCAAAGTATGAAATTCATACACTAATTACACTTCATTTCCGCTTTCGCTTCTCATACAGAAACAATTATGTTTAATTATTTGGCCCCATGGCACAGTAGAAAGCAGTCCTGACACAGCTCGCGCCGACATATACCAATGTACTTTCACTATGGCACGTTTGAAAACATACCAGTCCTTCAACGAAACTTCTTCCGAATATCCGTCTACTCAACCAGCAGATAGATAAACGATTGGTAGGCAATCTCTTAGATCCTGCTTCCATAACATTTCCCAAATTCATGACGACTTATGGTGTTGCGAACACGCTTTCTTGATATCAAGAAATTCATTATTGATATCACGAAGTCAAGTCTTGATATCAAGAAATCAAATCTTGATTGCAAGAAACTCATTCTTGCTATCAAAAAGACAAATCTTGATATCAATAATTAGAGGTTTAAGGTTGGGATGGCCCGCCATGCTGATATGTATACTGACATATAGGCCTACCCAGTTTAACGAGTCAAGATTTGAACGTGACTAAGTTTTGATCTCTCCAATTTCAGACAATGAAAGAAAGTTGCTAAATCACATCGATGAGGCACAGGAGAAATGGCAGCGCCAGAGCAACCGAAAGAAGCGACTATCGCCGTCCTCTACCCAGCGTCCTATGTCACAAGCTCCCATGGCGGCGGCGTCTCCGACTAGAGTTTCAGTGGTGGCCAATCGCGTACAGCCGTTATCACCGAAGATTGCGGCTCAACGCGAATGGACGTCGTTGGATATTAGCGACGACTCACATGGGGCAGCATTTAACGAAACCTCTAGTGAGGCTCGTCTGCTGCAAGATTTGCTCCAAAGCGACTCCAGGAATTCGGTCAAGGATGCCTCCATGTCAACGGACGATTCGGACGCAGCCAACGTGCTATCCGACTCCATCGGCGACGCGAAGAAGACGTGGCGAATGTGGGAGGAACTAGCCGTAACGACGGCGGCGGCCAACGCCGTGAACGGCTCGCCGTTAAAGTCTCCCCCGCTCAGTCGCTCCTCCAGCAAGCTGAGTCGGTCTGGCAGCGAGCTGGAAGGCAGCCTCCCAACCTCGCCCATGAAAGTCCCTACGGCGGCGGCCCCGTTCCCCGGGCTGCCCCGCGCCGCCTCCCACGCCGAGAATAGCAGCAACGCAGTCCCCGAGTCAGTTGGGGGCCCGGTGACGTCACAATCAGGGTTCTCCGCCAGGTCGCAATCGTTTCGCGCGGCGTCTTCGGCCACGAAGGCCGAAGCCATGCCGACGTCACAAGACGATGAGACGCCGATACTTGCGTCTCACGTCGACGTCAGTCACACCTCGCCAGTGTCAACCCATCGCCTCCCTGACTCTATTGATGGAGACGCGGCCAGAATACCGTTCTCCAACCTGAAAAGTATCTGGGAGCAGCGACTCGTCTGAGATTGACCCCATCATTAGATATATAAATGTTAATTCGAACACTGCGGTTGCGTACATGCGTTATAGTAACGCAGTAGAATTCGTGATTATATTACTGTAGATCAAACTAGAGCATTTACGTACACGAACAGGCCAAGTTCAAACTGTTATAACCGCATAATAGTCCGGGCAGCCTGTGCAGAATCAGGGGTCAACCCGAAACAAATTGCAATAGTAATCAAACCTGTTTTTTCTCATTCCTTATGTATCTGGTAATATCATTTCCAAAATCTACCAAAATCTATTCATTGGAACATGTTTTTTACGGGCGTAGTTTACCCTACCCCCGAAACACCAGAATGGATTACGTATTTGACCTTACACGAAGTGGCAGAAAAGCTTTGTAATTAAATAAATAAACTGGAAATATGGGTATTGTAGGTCACAATTCGTAGTGCGAGTGCCAACTGCCTCGCCTTCCTGTCATTTTGTTTATGTAAAAATACGTTGCTTCTTGTGGGGAAATAGGGTATAGTAAGCCACCCCCTTGAAAATATGTTCCAATGAATAGATTTTGGTAGATTTTGGAAACACTACTCCTAGATACCCAAGGAATGAAAAAAAACAGGTTTCATTACTATTGCAATTTGTTTTGGGTATATCCCTATTTTACCCGTACTATAACCATACATAACACTATCATATTGTCCTATATTCGGAGTCAACATAATGGGAATGTTTAATGTTTGGTCAGTTGAATGGCCCGCAGAACTAGAGCTGATAAGCTCTTTGAGTCTTGATACACGTGTTCCGGGTAACAACTACCCCTATTCAGCGTTCATCGGTATAGTAATTTCGCGCTATATTATATACCCGATCAAGGTTATTCTGTATGTAATACATGCAAGAGATATCTATATATAACGTTATGCATGCAGAAATATGATTAAGAGTGCAATGGATTAACACCAGTAACTGCCGTAATTTATATCTAGCTCTATCTTATATGCACTACTTTAAAGCGGCTTATCCAGTTTCTAACCAAACAGAGATTTATTTTGGAATTTTACATTGTTCGATCATGCTGTTGATATGAGTGCTTTCAGAAATGTTTGTATTACTTTCTTCCGCCGTGTCCATAGATACAAAACCATAGCTATATGGTATTGGCGTAGCATCAAAAAAACATGTTTCCCAAGCGAAATGCCCCAATTTGGAGAAAAAAAACGGAATTTACAACATTCCCTTTTAGTACTTGCACACTAAGTATTCGTGAAATAAGGATTTAAACACATGTAATGATAACATTTATATTTGCTTTGCCATCGAAATGTATCTATTCACGCAGGTAATTTTTTTGGATTATGTAGATTACTTCTCTATGGTAATAGATTTATATAAAATTTAATCACATTCTAGAGCCGCGCCAGTCATAATGTAAGCATGCATGCTTTATGACAGTTATAATTACTTGGCAAGGGCAAACCTGGAATTATTTTTAAGTTCACCAAAGCATTTATAGCTCTGTGCACAGGTTCCATATTATATCAATTCAACGCGATTTAGTTTCGGCAAGTCTCTGATTTTCCATAGAATGATTTTGTATACGTGTCTGAATATTTCCCGAGTGACAGCACCAATTATAATGTTCTGAATAAATTACCCTGAAGAAAGGAATATTTCTACATCGCTCGTTTGTTTTACGTGCCTACATGTTGTCACTGACAGCACTTGTTAGATATTTATACTTTATCCCGATTCTTGTCAATCATGTACTATATATTGATTTTGATAAAGTGGGGGCCGGGTCCATTTTGGGTCGAACGAGGTATCGGAAGAATTATCAATAGTGTAAGCGGGGTGCCGAAAAGCACGATGAGAAAAAATGGAAGTGTGAGGCGGGTCTTAACCCTATTGAAAACTACGTGCAATCTCTAAATGGGCTTTGCCCCCCCCCCCCCCCCCCCCGCCACCTCCGGCCTGCATTGACAAAAAGTTGACGACCCGCAACGCTACTTCAAGTTCCTTGATACTGTCTTTTATATAATTCGAATGAACCTGCAAATATCATTGACCCACCCCATATGATGTCTAAAAATCCGACCTTTTCAGTTTGGATTTCGGTCACGGATGTCGGTCAGGTCAGCTTTAATCTCTTGAGATCATACTTTTATAGCGAGCGCAAGCGAGCTCTTAACGTAACGTGCATGCATATTCAAAGTCCATTGCAAGCATAGGCTTACGACTTTCATTTGACGTAACAGCCCCCATGAGACGTTTTCGGATTCGGAGTAAATATCAGCTGTACGTAAATATATTCAAGCAAAGAGAGGTCGAAGCCTATTATGTCATGTCTTTAATAATTAAATCAGCTGCCCCAAAAAATTAACCAATAAATTATTCCATGTTAACACCGGATGTATACTTCAAATTAAAGTTAATTTATAAGCGACGCACTAAATGTCTGTTGCCAAGTAAAGCGCTCTTGGTGACCGCCCATCGGTTGCTGTAAAGGTTGCTGTCATAGTGAGTAGTTGTGACGTCAAAATGTTATAAACATGACGTCAAAATAGGAGTTCCTAAGCAACCGAATGAGAAGCACGTGCATATACCGCCAAAGATTTTATTTGTGGCAAGCCGAAGTGAGATTCATTTTGAATACTAATCTAGATCTAGATGTATCCCCTCGGAATATCTGAATTAATAAATATACGCTCGCATTTTTTAGGTAGCACCTATCCATATTATGCATGAAGACCTACTTACCCATGCAGTAACTCGTAACGAAAGGGAAATCTGTACCAGACTATATATTATCGCCGAATTACCATGTAATGCAGCTAAATAATCGACTGGATAATTATCCCACCTTCACGAGGATGCCTTTTTTTTCAATGGTAACTGCACTCCAGCTAAGTTATTGACCGCCCCCACCCCCCTCTCTCTTTTTGTAATGCCCCCCCCCCCCCGCCCCCTACGTCGTAATTCTACATAAACTTACATTAGGCCTATATACGCTGGAAATTAGGTATGATATGACCAAAAGTGGTTAAAGCGTCCTGAATAACCCAACCAATCCACCATGCCGGCAATGTGCAACTACAGTGCGCGGAACAAGTTTATCATAATGTGTTCATCATAACGGGCTCGCAATATGTGGATTGAACATTTAAAAATCAGCCACGTTACGCCACTTTAGACCCTTTATGCGGAAAATCACTCTTTCCTTCGACCCAATAAATGCGTAGGCCTACATCCCGGCGCACATATTTATTGCGAGCCTACCTAATTTAATGGTGTCGGGTTAGTTTCGATCACTATATAACTTATTGAATTATTATCTATTAAAATGTTATGTGATTTTTTTCGTCATCGTTCAAACAGTCCTTTAGAAACCTCAGTGATTTCTAGCTGAACATATAGACTGGAAGCCATGTTGCAAGATTTCTTGCCATTTGATCTCTATATATATAAATATAAAGTCTATATCTGCTGTCATTTTGGCCCGCATCGGTCTTGTCATGGAGTTTGGAGTCCTCCAACCAGAATGCTTATTAATGGTCATGTGCGCCGACTTAGCCTTGTGATTGGCTAAAACTGGTTTCTACTTCCTCACTGCCCTAAAACTTTGACCTTTCCTCTCTCCGGCTACCAGGCGAAGAAAAAGTGCACTTTGCCGAGTCGCGGGGATGTAGAAACGGTCTTGAACTGTTTAAACACTTGGCCCACAAAGGAAGCATAGATAATGTGCATGGGAGATGGTGTGAAATTTGTATTTTTGCGACGTGTGTTTGGTTGAGAGAGCGGATTAAGAGGCCTTATCTTCTAATCTGACTGTTGTGCCATCACTAAGACAAGAGGCCAAGGTCCTGGGCGCTAAGCAGGAGCTGAAATCTGCAGAGGAAAGGGGCCATGTTTTTACACCAGGTTCAGTCTGAACGCGGCATCTGCACCACTGGAACTCCCGCACGGGCAACATCGCGACCGGAGTGTGTTTGTGATTTCTGATCTTTGGCGGCATTTTAACTCCCCGAAACGGCCGCTTTTTAGTGAATCTCCCGACAGAAGTGGAATATACAACGAACGACCAAAATGGCTGTCATTTCAGTCGTTGCCTTTTGGTTCGTAATGCTCAATTTTACACATGTATTCGGTGTGCTGTCTGCTCAAAACTATGGCAGGATTTCGGACGCTGAAGGGGTTCCAGATCATGGAAAATGCGAACCCATCACCATACCTCTGTGCAAAGACATCGCTTACAACAGAACTATCATGCCAAATTTGCTGAATCATCAAAAGCAAGACGATGCTGGCCTGGAAGTGCACCAGTTTTTCCCTCTGGTGAAAGTGCAGTGCAGCCCTTATCTGAAATTCTTCCTCTGCACCATGTATGTTCCTGTCTGCACTGTTCTGGATGAGGCAATCCCGCCCTGCAGATCTCTGTGTTTGCAGGCCAGAAATGGCTGTGAAAGTTTGATGAACAAGTTTGGCTTTCAGTGGCCAGAGAGTTTGAACTGTGATGCTTTCCCGGTATCAGGCCTATGCGTCGGAGAGAACAAGACTGAAAATGTTGAACCCAGTCAGCCGCCAGGTTATCCTTACCCAGGACCAGGCCCAGATAATGGTGGCAACCAAGGTGGTGGCAGCTTTCGACCTGGAAGCTATTTCAACTCGTCTTGGAGACTGCCTCCGAGGGAATTTAAATGTCCCAGGTTTTATAAAGTGGCAAAGAGCTTGGATTATAAGATCATTGTTGGAGGTCAAATTGTACAGGATTGCGGTATGCCATGTGATCCTGAAGAGGATTTCTTCTTTGGTCCTGCAAAGCGAGAGCTGATGTGGTACTGGGTTGGCATCTGGTCCTGCATGTGTGTGGTTTCAACACTCTTCACCGTTTTGACATTTTTGGTTGACATGCAAAGATTCCGCTATCCAGAACGCCCAATTATCTTCCTCTCTGGGTGCTACTTTGTAGTTGCCACAGCTTACATTGTCGGATTTGGCCTTCAAAACAAGGTCTCCTGCTCCGGGCCCTATCCGCCCCAGGATGAAGGAGTTCCTGCTGAAAGCATGTTGGGTGTTGTGACTCAAGGCACCAAGAAGGAAGGCTGTACAATAGTCTTCATGATGCTGTACTTCTTCAGCATGGCAAGCTCCATCTGGTGGGTCATCCTCACGCTGACGTGGTTCCTGTCTGCCGGAATGAAATGGGGCCATGAGGCTATCGAGGCCAACTCCCAGTACTTTCACCTTGCTGCCTGGGCCGTCCCTGCAATCAAAACCATTGCCATTCTGGCCATGGGTCAGGTTGACGGCGATGTCCTCAGCGGTGTTTGCTTCACTGGGATATCAGACATTGATGCCATGCGTGGCTTTGTGCTTGCACCATTATTTGTATACCTCATTATTGGGACATCTTTCCTGCTTGCAGGTTTTGTATCCTTGTTCCGGATCAGAACTGTTATGAAACATGAGGGAACCAAAACTGATAAACTTGAGAAACTAATGGTGCGTATTGGTATTTTCAGTGTCCTCTACACTGTCCCGGCAACAATAGTCATTGCATGCTATTTCTATGAGCAATCGTTCAGAGATGAGTGGATGATCCAATGGCAACAGAAAGTCTGCCAGAAATATAGTGATGTTGCTTGTCCTGTGGTAATGAAAAAGTTACAAACTCCTGACTTCACAGTTTTCATGATCAAATACTTGATGACCCTAATTGTAGGCATTACATCTGGCTTCTGGATTTGGTCCGGTAAGACCATTAATTCTTGGCAGCGTTTTTACAAGAGACTCTGCGTCAGGAAGCGTGAGGAGGCAGTTGTTTAGGGATTGGTAATAAGAATAATATTTTTTGTTTAGTCACAGACTCCAGTTATTTTTTTATGTACTTTTTGGAATTTATTCTTCATTTAAGGAGTAGTACAGTACTATTTGTTTAGCTTTATATTGTATGGGTTATTACAAACATGGTGTGCATACATAAATAGGCAATCAGTATCATTGAGTTTCATTATTGGTCATCTATAAACATGACCAAGCAATGGGGTTTTTACCAAGATCATTTATGATGAAAATATGTGAACATGTTTGACAATAGCATGAATAGGGATATCACTATTTGGAAGTGATAAGTTTATGTAAGATAATATCAAGTTGAAACATTTAAAGATATTGCTTGAAATTATTTCGTGCAATGATTAAGCAGCTGAAGTAATTCATTGGTCAACAGTTGTCAATCCCTCTGGTTTTATTAATAGCATGAAAAAAGTATTACAACACAGTAAAACACTTTATATCTCACCTATCTTTGTAATATTGCTGCGAAGTGAAAGTTTGTTTTAAATGCTTGTGTAATTTGCAACCTGATTTTGTTGAAAGGCACTTTAATCTCCCTACATGAACTTATAAGCTTGTGTGGAAATCCTATGGAATATGAACCATTTCTACTACTAACCTACTGTGGTACAAATCGATTGAATGATGCCTATAGTGAATTGGCTGTGTCTGTTTTTTTTCCTTTTTTTAATGTTAATCATGTAGAATAATTATACTTCTTCATGCCTTTTCAAACAAACTTTGAATACAATTATGCAGCATTCTTGTATTGTTGGAGACTATGCAATGTATCATTTCTTATATGTTTTGGTGAGTGAAGTTCCACTATGTGATGATATTTTATGGTGCAATCATTTAATTTTTTTACAGTAGCATCACTCAAAATATTGTTTTCACATTTGCCAATTAGAAACTTTTGTTGCAATATGTAATTAGGATATGATATAGTACACATTTTATTGCTTTGCCCTAGCCTGATAGCCCTGAGTACATTTATAGAGGTTAACATTAACCTGGCATGTAATTTAAGATACAATAAGATGGTGTCTTTTTTTAAACAATTAAACGCTTCTGGCAATGTTGCCAGAAATTTAATTTTACAAAATGACATTTGATGAAGTTAATTTATCTACATTTGTTTACTTCCTTATTTTGCATACATGTTTACATGAAATAAGATTACTAATATGTGTTATTAAGTCCTGTAATTTAACTAATAACTGACGGTCAGTCTGTGTTTGAAATGAACCTTCCTGCATAGAATATGCGAAGAACTTTTTTTCAGCTACAGGTGTGGTGTTCGATGTGATCAGTAATGATTAACAGTGCCACAGGTCGTTACAAAATAGTATACTTTGTGAAGTTCTGTGGTATCAAAATAGCTAATCAAAAGAGAACATGTCCATTTTGGGCCCAAAATTACATTGCATTAGTAATTATCTGGGTAGTATTTGTGATAGTATTGTCAACTTGCCTTGCCCTTTGCATTGCATGACTGGGACAAACATTGCAGCAGATCAGCAATATGTACCAACTGAATGACAGACTTTATGAGATTGCTGAATCTTTTATCCAACTTTCTATATTTTGGCCTGCTTAGGGATGGCAGCATTACAGTTACAGTGGAACTGATGTTTACACATGTTTTCTAAATTGCCTCCAGTTTGAGAAAAATGGAACTTTTAAGCATATTTTCAGTAAGTGACTGCACCACTGAGTTAATTATTTCAGCAACTTAGAATGTTGAATATTCCAAATTGAGTTTCTTCAAATAGAGCACATAGTTGAAGACCATTTTAAAGTGATTATTAACAAAAAAATACAAACATTTAGCAAAAAGTCTTTACACAATGGCATGTAAATGTAAAATCTGACAAACTATTTTCATGGTGTGCTTATAAATAATAGGACTTTTTTTTAAGTTGCATATAGTATATTGAATTTATATAGATATAATAGTTTGTATATTCGACATCTATTGAGTTAGCATGGAGAAATGGTTTCGCCAGTTGCGAATGCATATTGACAGTTACTTGAGTGTGTGAGTTATGCTGAGTCAGCACTCTGTTTTGTGCTATGCATTTTATAAACTACAGTATTCCTAGAGTTAGATTGTTGTAACAGCCTGGGTGCATCTTGTACATATGCCAGAGTAAAAGTAGGCAGCCTCAAATCTGCCAGGCAAATGTCTTAGGTGTCTCGATATTTCAGTTGACATTCACCCACAATGAGCTAAGATGTTCTGGAGGAGTAGAAGCCATATATGGGCAAAAAGTGTCATGGACTTAGAAGAGAAGATTGTACAGTCATTGCATGGCAGATTGAGAGGTACAGTTCCTTTTTATCATTTGTGCCATCTTGGTGTGTGTGGTGAGAGTGAGATGGGTGTGTAATGTTCAGATACACCCTTTATTGCATCTGTTTCGTATACATGCGAAAATTAGGTAAATGAGTAAAAAAAAAAGCATGAATATAATAACCATTATAAGATTCCCTGCTGTGTTAATGCTATATATATAGTTGGATACAACTGCTAAGGAGACTTATTCGCTTGGAGGACTGTGGCTAAATCAGTGTTTGAACCCCAGCGCTTGTGGACAGTACTTGGTGGATATGTAATTATCATGAAAACTTTGATGTGTGCATGTAGGGAAGTCGTGCTTGGAATGTAAATGTTTCATAGACACACTTGGCAGGAGTGAGCGAGATTCTTATGCATAGATGCTAGCCATGCAGCGACGTACGTGGACATGGCTCACATAAGGCTAGGAATAAAGACAGATTATCTCTCTATATATATATGGTACATAGAAAGTCTGTTTAGTCACATGTGGGTGACAATCATATTACTTTTATGCATGTCTATTGTAATTTCAACAAAAACAAAAACTATGCATAGAGTAGACATTTACTCTGTGCATTGGTTGGTTGTACAAATCAAGTTTAGCCCAGTGTGGTTGTGTTTTAGGTCACAAATAATATGTAATATATGTGGACTCTCTAAGGGATTGTCCCACTTCGGCCATGTCTATATGAGCACGACTATATGTCGAAGTTATTTGTAGGTAGTGATACGTCTTTTTATAGAAACTTCTATGATTGCAAGAATCTCCACCAGAGTATTTATTGAACATTACTGTAAGCGTTTACTTTGTAGATGATACTTTGTACAGCATTGAGATATTAAAATCGATATCTGCATTCAACTTGTTATTTGTTTTGTCATGTTTAGTTGACTAAATAATTTATCAATATGTGAAATTTCTTTTATACATAGTAAACTTTTAACAGCCGAAATTTGCCAGCAATGAGCAGAACCTAGACTTTATGAGACATGGAACAGTCTTATACTTTTTTCTAACGTTCCAGCCCTCTCATTATATTTTGGATTACATATTACACATGTTACAAAATTAATTTGCCACTTTTTATCAAGAACCAGTGAAGTACGGGTAGGAATTAGTCCATGTTTATTGACTACCATAAAGTCTACGGCTCCTAGTATATATAAGTTACAATTCGAAGATACAACTACTGGCGACGCTAACAAGAAACCTCATTTAAATCCGGTTACACATTTACAATAAACCATCGGTTTATATTAAAACTTACGTTTCTGTCAGTAATGCTCTTGTGTCTTGACCGACCACGTTGTTCCGTCGGCGGATAATTGGACTACCGCATTCTGACAGTTTAGTTATGATGGGTAAACTTTTCTATATTGACCTTTTCTAATGTTTACTGCGGGCTTTCCTGTCTCTAGCTCGCCATTGAGTTCAAGCGAATATTGTTCAGTCAATTTTCTCGTTGCTAAGGTTATCAAGTTTCTTTGCATTGCGAAATCAGAATTGGTTGCTGTGACGACCATGTAGTTTAGAAAACCAATTGTTGCCAAGACTGCAATAAAGGTGTTTGTGACAATTATGAGTGCAGAAGATCGTGTAATAGGGCTATACAGTTCTCGCGATCGGGCCGCGAGACTTCAATTTTGGGGACAAACAAACACACGTGCTCCATGTTGAACGATAGGCAGCTACAAGTCAATTTCTTTCCAGATTTATTCTAAAGACTATGAGTACCATTTCACTAAAGATGGCTATGGGAGATAGACGTTAAAATATTTGGAGGCGATGGAGCGCAGAACTGTGGGAATATACAAGGAAAAATCCGTCTTCACTACACTCGAAAGCTAAATATAGCGTTCTAAATTTAGCCCTGCACCCGGGCTTTCGCGAGTTCTCCAAGCTGCGAGTGACGTCACAGAGTTTCACGTGCCTCCGCGGTAACAAAAATGGCGAGAGCAAGTGATCAACTTAACCATTCGGCTGTCAAAATATGCAGCGCATGGAGTAACGGCACACGGACGCGTCATTAAACCACATGGTAAAGGTAAATTAAGACGAGTAGGATGTTTTCGTATCACTTTCGGATCACGAAATAACAAACTTCTTCATTCTTTGTAAGTTTTCTGTTTGAAGCGTTGCGCCAACGTTGTCACTCGGGGAGAATCCATGTGACGTCATAATGTCTCGTTTTCGTAGGAAATGCAAAAAAACGTTAGTTTCTCAGCCGTGTTGTCCCGTCGTAACAAATATTAGTCATTGTGGTGGCGCAAATGAATGAAAAGTATGTCGTCTATCCGTTTTGGGCAGCTATATCTCTTAAATATGCTTAATTATATCGCCAGGCCTTCCGCAATGGACCCACCCCTCGGCGCCTGGCTCTTGCGCAGGTAGTCTGGTTCCCAGTCTCACTCTTTGCGTAACATACACGTCACGCCTACGTCACAGATAGTCAGGATACCAGTGTGCGCAGAGATTCTAAACTCGTTCCGAACACGTGCTTCGTTTGTTTGTCCCCAAAATGAGTAAACCGGAAGTCTAGGCGAACGAGACTTTATAGCCCTATGTCTCTCGCTGCTGAAATCTTTTACGAGTTGGGGGTCATGGCCGCTAAAATACCTAGTTGCACGTGCCATGTTTCTTGGCAACGATATATGGTATCAAGAAGGCGACTGGCCAACTATTATCTATATGCGGAAAGCTTCCGATTTGCAGACAGTCTGCGGACAATGCTTTATTTTGATCGTTGCATGCGGAAATTAAACCAAAGAAGCAGAGACAAGTCAACGCCTTAAATCTATATTCAACTCGTAATAATAGTAATAGCGCGAGTTTTGCATGGCTTTAGGCATTTTATTGGCCCTTCTCATCATTCGGCATCGCGGCCTCGGGCCGATAATGAACATTAACTAGTACAATAGCATTAAATCTGAAGGCCGCTAAAATGCTGTATTCTGCTCCAAACAGCCCTGCTGCCCATGCCCACTCTCTGCCTTCGACTCACTCCGCTAGGGCTCCATTATATCTCTGTTGTCGCCTACATCCTCAATGCATTTTCACACTCGCTCGCCAGGGCGGCGCTGCGCAGATTGATAGGAAAAATGCGTCGGGCATTACAAATTAGTCCTGGGACCCAGCCTAAGCCTAATAACGCCTGAAATCAGGTGATGAAAAGAAAGAGTTCTGTCACAATTATAACTATTTCGAAAGAGTACAAGATGTGTTTTGCTGTATTAAATACGCAAAGCTCGTTTTTTTTATGTTTGATTATTGAAAATATAATGTTGCAGACGTTGGCCAGTCGCCTTTTTGATACCATATATCATTGCCAAGAAACATGGCACGTGCAACTAGGCAACTAGTCATGGAAACGGGCCATTTAAAGCTATAACTATTCTTTTGTGCGTGACGTCATCTTTCATTGTTCTATGCTGCGTCGCTATGGCAACGATTGTCGATTGCATGGGCAGCAGGGCGGTTTGGGTCAGAATACAGCATTTTAGAGGCCTTCAGATGTAATGCTATTGTAGTAGTTAACATGACCGCCAACTCGTAATAATTGTAGTTATAGCTTTATATGGCCCGCTTACCTGCCTAGTTGCACGTGCTATGTTTCTTGGCAACGATATATGGTATCAAAAAGGCGTCTGGCCAACTATATGTGGAAAGGCTTGCAATTTGCGGACAGTCAGTCCCAAAACACAAAAAGTGTTCAAGTAACCTTGAAATTTCACCTACTAAATCAAATGACATGGCGAGTATATGCTATGTATCCTCATGCCTCCATTGCTACTGGTATGAAGACGGCGGATCCTTATTTTATAGCTACGTTCAGTTGTGGATAAATGCACCTCAGTCGACAGAATCAATAAAATATTGTATTGGCAGGGCACTCCTTGTTTACAGATCACATGGGCAGAGCAAATATGGTAACACCGTGGGATTCAGAATGGTTTACCCACAAGCGCTTTCATTTGGTGCACGGGCGCGTCTAAGGCGTCCTCCATTTTCGAGCTTAGACCTATTGATGTAAACTGGACCCCCACACGCTACTTTCACGTATCTTGGAACCTCTGTATAGTTGTGTGCCCCAGCCCCCATTTTTGGGTGAGGTCCGATTCATGTTCTTAAAGCAATATATTCCGTAATTTCTTGTCTTACCAACATCTTCCCCATGTCAAATAAGTACATTCTGTCTTGAATTTAAATCCTGAAAGCACGTGGGCTATCTGGAGAGAAGCAATTTGGTCTCAGGAGCAGAAGTTGGTGGCCGGCTTTATATCCCTGCGCGCCTGTTCGCTGTTATGGTATTCTGTGTGATGTCGACCGCGGCTCGCTATCACGTCCGCGCGCGATAAAAATAAACCGCGCAGTTTCATGTTGAAATTATTGTTTTACAGACTCTCAGAGATATAAAACATATATGCATCATAATTTTCAGATTCTTTTAGTCTTGATTCTAAAATGTAAAAAATCTAAGATGGCGCATGTAATTATATTGCTTTAAGGTCTTCGGGGTGTTATGTCATCCATGTGGACTCCCTCCCCTTTTCAAAATTCTGGATCCGCTCTTTTTGCGCATTGATTTATATTACTGACAAAACATGCCTGCATTGGAGTAATTTAATCCTGGAGTGCGGGTGGCCCAAGGACGCGCATGACTGTACACACTAAAGAACATTCGTCGCTTTTATTACGCTTCTGCTCCACGATATATATCGATCCTAATAGACACAAGCTCCTAAATCAGTCTATACCTCGTCACATATTGAGCCTAATTGTTTCTGGGTGGTTTTTTGTCGGCAATGTCAACAACAATTAATATCTAGACCTGTATTCGATGTAAATATCGTCCTAATTATTCGTATTTCACGTGAAATCCAGACGGACTTAAGGCGTATGTGGAAGAGAAATCAAACTTCTCATCATCTTCTAAACTAAGCGACAGTGTGCTGATCCTTGATCGCCACAAGTTAATTATCTACCTGGGCCAGAAATAGCCCTCATGTGTCTACGACTTGTCACATTAAAACATATCACAGCAAAAGTCAAAATGGCGTATTATATGCTCTTTATGGTTTCCGAACGCTGTAGTTTCGTCAGCGGACCGCCCGGAGACAAACTTAAATCGATCGACACCGAGGCAACAGTTAACGGGAGAATGCGTCCGGCCGTTCCTTCGCCTGCCGCTGTCTGTTGTCGGCTTGCCTCCGGTGCCATAGCGCCGATCAAGACACGAGACCCACCCATGAAGACAGATTTTGCCTCGCGGCCACGTTATATTGTGTAGAGCCTGAGTCAGCTGGGGGATGGGCTCACCCCGGCCCCGGCCCCGGCCCTACCCGCCCAGCCCCCGTCCGCACCGGCCCGCTCAGCCCCATTCCGTACCGGCCCGCCCAGCCCCCGTCCGTACCGGCCCGCCCGGCCCCACACCGTACCCGCAAGACTGAATGGCCTCCTCGGGCAGTCTGACATCGGTGCCCGGTGCCATGCCGCCGTGGTGCGGCACGCCCCCGGGTAGGCGCTAGTACTTCAGCCGCCGGGTCCTTGCCGGTTCCATGTTGTCGGAGTCTCTGCCGATGGCTGCCTGGCCGGCAGGCTGGCTGGCTGCGTGGCTGCTTCGTGGGGTGGGGAGAGAGGAATTAGGGGAGGAAGGAAGAGGGGGTAGGGTAGGCTTGGCGGGGGAAGGGACGGAGGGGAGGGGGGCAGGGTCAATGTTGTAAGGGTTGTCTGAGTGTGTGTGTGTGTGTGTCTTTGATTATGGAAATTGACTGACTCTAGGACATGAAGTGATGAGTCACCGAATTGCGGCAGAAACAGCAGTGGTAGTAGCAGCAGCAGCAGCAGCAGTAGCAGGCTGCATGGTGCTGGAGGATGAGACGGCTGCATGGACCGACCCGCCCACCCAGACGGTCCCAGCCAGGCGACGAGACACCCTCATCAAGGGCCGGGGGGTCCGGCACCAGTGCAGTGTCCCTGGCTACAGAGGCTGGCGTGACAGCCGGAAAAGTGCCGGGGGTGCTCGGGTGGGATGGGGGGGGGGGGGCGGGTGGGTTATCGTCAGGGTGTCATATAATGTGGCCATTATTGCAATCCTAGGGTCGCGGATCTATACGTGGGTGGGACAGACGAACATAGAGAGGGAGGCGCAGAGGAACAGAGAGAGAGAGAGAGATCGACATAGAGACAGACAGTGAGATAGAGAGAGGAAAACGTAAATTAAAAGAGCGAGCGGCAGAAAGATATAAAAAAGAGGGAGAGAAATATAGAAAAAGAAAGAGAGAGGGGAGGGGAGGGGGGTCGTCATTAGGGTGTCATCAGTATAACGCCGCCGTTATTACAACCTAGGGATCCACGGGCGGGCGGGGGGGGGGGGCTGCCAGCGTGCGGTGGAAGGTGTCTAATATTCCAGCATTCGTGGC